>CM062291.1:342267261-342865256 GCA_031216915.1 Pictodentalium vernedei | reverse complement strand
GGTGTGAAATGAAAGGACATTGTCAGCCATTTCAAAGATATGATATATCAATCAGTGTCCTCCCTACAGAACAGATACACACAGACACTAGGGCTGAAATGGTTGGCTCATTTTCACAACCTAATAACCACGTGCTACAACCGGATAATATCTGGTTATCCATAGCCATTATTTTAGTGAATCTGGGATCAAAACTATAGGAATTGGAAAGCAGTATTCTCAGAAACTATTCCGTAGTGTGTATACAAATGAACATTGTCAAGTACTCGACAACGTTCATTTGTATACGTACTGCTGAATAGTTTCTGTTGTTAATCAGTACTCATGGAAATTGCCGATCATTAACGAAGTCTTGAACGTCCAATTATTTCTCAATATATACAGCTCTGCTTTGAGGTGTAATCTATCCCAAAGGAGAAGCGGCACATTTAATACATTTTAACCGTGGAATGACAATCACTATCGATGTTTTGGATAACCAGTTGTCTTTTTTTTCAAATCGGTTAGGTAGGTAACTGATTTCAAACCAGTTATCCATTTAACCATTTCAGTACTAACAGACAGACTTTTCAACACATTCCACAGCAGTCTTGAAAATCTGAGAGTAAAGGAAACGGCATTTCTTTTAATTTCTTTTTCTTTTTTTTGAACTAAAATGCTGAACTATGATAGGTCCAGTGTGTGTTGATAGGGTGTGTGAAGATGACCGATTGGAGTGGTGGGGGGGGGGGGGGGGGGGGGGGGGGGGGTGTAAACCCAATTTGCCTTACTGTCATGACTCAAGTCCTGACTGAAGAAATATTCCTTGAGGACATAGTTGGAACATATGTCAATGGAGATTATGGTTAAAAAACCTCTGTGGGAACCCTGGGAAGTAAAACAAGTAAACAAGCTCTGTTTTCCTGGTTAAATAGGACCCAGTGATCAATGCCTGGGGTGGAAGTCCTCTGAAATGGGCAACATGGATATAAACGATCATGATTAGCCATTGTGTAAAAATATGTGACCTTAAACACCAATAAATAAATAGTTAAAAGGTCCAGGAAATTTGTTTCTTGAAAAATTCATTTAGTATTTGTGATCCATGAAATTCCCAACTTATTTAATTAGCATATATCAGACTCACAGCCTCCCCAATCAGCCACAAACCTCCATTTTCTTGTGAATCATATGAATGATTTGAAATTGATCATTAACCATTGTGAGAGTGTTCTTCTCTATAATAGAAGGTGTATTCTTTTTTAAAAAAAATATTTAAAGTGTTTAAAATAAATTTCAAGTTCACATAAGAAGCTGGGTCATTTATGGTTTCTGAATACCCTAATTGAATTGAAAAGCATAGTAAAAAAGTTTTCGATATCCTGCGTTAATTAAGCGTTATTAACAATTTGAGTTAATTTATTTCTGAGGTACATGACAAAATATTTCAGTTATCTCCCTTCCCTCCTGCGCCGTGTAATAATACCAGTACCCTGTGCAGAAAAAATGACAATTTCTGCTGGCCATCTTACATTGACACGTGTGATTGGCGCTATGAAGGCCAGACATTCTTTTCCATCCTAATATGTGTGATTTCCATCTCAGCCTTATTAACTTTAACCCCCTTCCAACACAAGTTTTCAAAGAATAACCTTCAATGCAGATTGCAGTGCAAATTTCAATGGAACCAATTTTTCAATGGAAAAGAGTGTAACCTAAGCAATTTCGACTTTTTATGGATGAACTGTCCCCTACACAGTTTTTGTTTTGTTTTGAAACAGTGGTTAATTTTAATAAATTCCAATTGACACGATGCGCGTCTTGTGTGATTAGTTGTTTTTGCTGCCACTTTGTTTTTAAATAGCTATTTTGTGCTGGTTGCTACCAGTTTGGGTGAATTGTTCAAACGACTACGCCATTACAACACTTTTCAGAAATATAAAATTGGGCTAGTTTAGGCTATTTCCAGAGCTGTATGGCGGATTTTAACGGCAGCCGTGTTTACTTTGTTATGTCTTATGAATGCGGAAGCATTTTTTTTTTTTAAATAAAACATAAAAAATGCATAAAACTGCCATGTCTCCAAAGGAAGTTTTGGAGGGTGACTTGAATTTTGCCCCCCAATGTAAGTCAAGGTGATTGAGGAATGACAAGGCGACTTCTTTGCCCTAGTCACCCACTCGTCTGACCCCTGTTTGTGATCCATGAAATTCCCAACTTATTTAATTAGCATGTATCAGACTCAGCCACAAATCTCCATTTGCATTTGCATAAAATGGACTGTGTATGTGGCATAATTCCAAGATGTGCATGATTACCAGCAAGAGTGAATCTATATCTGAGACTCCAATCCAGATGAAAATGTCTCGATTGGAAAATTATTAATCACACCCCTACACCCCCCCCCCCCCATAGTTATGCCCCTGCATATTGTACATTAATTAGTGTGCCCCTACATCCATTAATCTTCTGTCATCTCTGACCACCAGATAATCCATTCAGTGTGAGTTGGAGAGCCTGACAGTTACTCGCCACAGCTCAATGGCTCTCACTGGGTACTCCAGCTTCCTCCGCCCATAAAGCTGTTTGACACAGTATGACCCTGGCTGTTCAAAGTGTTGTTAAACCTCAATAAACTATACCCAGTGGTCGGTAAACGGCTGATTTGTTTACCCAAGTTTCTATATGTCACGCAAGCAGGGTTAGGATTGGTTGAAGGCATGTGTGCCATCAACCGGTTGCTGTATGCTTCATCACACTGTGCTCCCATTTGCAATTGGGCTTTTGGGAGTAATAGTCTTTCCCAAGGACACAGTTCAGATGACATGTGTCATCTTGGAACGTATGACATTTAAATCTGAAGTCCATTGTACTCACAAATGAGCTACAGCACATCCATCATGCAAATAAGTAATTGGCAGATGTTCACCTGCTGGACAGCTGAATACCAAATCACTGTGGCTTAATATGTAATACTGTTGAGCCTGCTCATTTGGATACTGCTTAATTGAATAACCCTGTTAATTGAATATAACTTTCAGACCCAAAACATTTTCCATTCCTTCATTACAAATTTCATCTGTTAATTGCATATAGGTTATAGAGTAAACTCCTATTAATTGTATAAAAAATCTTGCAATATGTTGAGAAATTACTCTGACAATCTCCAAATTCCCCTTGTTTATGCACCCCCCAATGACCTCAGTACATCCAATACAGGCGTTTTATCTATATCTTGTTTGACAGAGCTCATGGAGTTCTATCAAACAAGTTATAATAGGATAAATGACCAGTTTTTCTCTAGAATACAGGAAAGTGACCAAATGCCTGTTAATTGAATACTCCTGTTTATTGTTTCTAGAATAATTTTCACTGGCAAAGTGATTGTTAACTGGTAGAGTGCTGAATTATTTTTGGTCATCAAAATTTGTTCACATATCTTTGCCTTGTTACAATTTATGGGAGAGTGCCAGTTGGCACTCTCCCATAAATTGTAACAAGTCAAATCCTAACAGACTAAATAATTTCACTTCAAAAGTGATATGACCAACATCCACAGAATATGAAGCCTTTAAATTGTAGTACTGACACTTCAGAATAAAGCCCAAATATAGGCTTCCAGCACTCTACTAGTTAATTAACAAGGTTCCACTGTACAAATCTATCCTAGGCAAAGTACATAGGCAGGTTTTTCCTATTTTTTCAAGACTGTTTCCTGAAATATTTCAAAAGATGGTGATTACTCGTCTGATAATAAAAACAAAATGTAAAGAAAAAAGTTGAAATTTTTTTTTTCGAATACGTTATGTACACATTAATAAATGAAAATATTCAAAATTACAGGCTGAAGAAGCTCTCTCAAACTATGGAAGACCAAAGACTGTTCCATCGAGAGTGAAAGTTGAGTCTGGGTCAACTGGATCTACAGAGAGGGTACCACTTGAAAGAGAAGTAAAACTGAACATCCCAGAGACAGCACAACGACGAGACTATGCCCATTATGTGTTACAACAAAGAATTCAGAACATTGATCTTCGACACAAGAATGATGTGATGAAACTATACCTTCCCTATGTACAAAGCACTTAAGTAGTGATGAATAAATTTAGTGTGATTGTTTAATCCTCATCATATTCAAAAGGCCAGATCCACAGGCAAAATGCACAAAAATGCCCATTCAAATTTTTTTGTTTGTTCAGTTCTGTTTTAAAAACATAGCTCAGACCACTCATTGGAATGAGTTCCTTGAGCACATTCCAATGAGGGATCATAAGGCATGTTTTGGACACAAAAAATAAATTATTTCCCCCATGTGAACCCTGGTAAATGGAGCAGTGCATCTTCTTTACTGTAGTAAACACTACCAAAAATCTACACAGCAATTGGGAGGGGGGGGGGGGTGGCTCAGTAGGTAGAGGTGCAGGCTGCAAGCCAAGAGGTCATCGGTTCGAATCCCACCTGCAGCAACCACATTGTGTCCTTGGGCAAAACACATCACCCCAATTGCTCATGTGGGGGCACAGAGGCATTGTGTACTAAGGCGTACTATACGTCGATGGTGCACTTGTCTTCAATCGATGATAACCCTGCATGTGTGGAGTTAGAATGTTGGGGAGCCTGACAGTTGCTCGCCTTTGCTCGATGGTTCTCTCTGGGTACTTCAGTTTCCTCCACCCATAAAACTGTCCGACACCAGGTGACCCTGGCTGTCAAAAGTGTCGTTAACCCCAATAAATAAATAAATAAATAAATAAATAAATAAATAAATAAACTACACAGCAGTCTGGCAGTTCTCAACCATCATATCTTTCTGTTGTCAGGTCCTTCCTCAGACATAATCATTTTTCCTGAAAAGCAATGGACTGCATTTCTGCTTCAAAAAGGACCTCCTCAAAATTATGCAGCAAAGTGGAGAGTTTTCTTTGTGTGGTGCCAACATAATGGCACCTATTATCTGCATCCAACAATTTCTAATATCGCATATTTTCTGGTGTTTCTTTTTGAGGTTAAAAGACTACAAGCTATTACCATCAATGGATACCGCTGTATGTTATGCTTGGGTGTGGAAGTCTGCAAAAATGGTCTGCATTGGTATAAACGATGAGCTAAATTTGGTTTCAACCTATGTTGTGGTCATGATATAGCCATAGATGCAGAAAGTGACTTCTAAACTACAATAAATAAATATGAATGGAATTATTGAGTTTTTAGCTCATCTGACCGAAAGTTAGGGGAAGCTTAAGTGATCACTTTCTGTCCATCGTCTGTCCGTCATCCATCCGTCCGACGTAAACTTTTCATTATCGACTTCTCATAAACCACTGGGCCAAATTTGATGTACATGTTCCTTGTCACATGTCAGTTCAAGTTTGTTCAAATAAAGTTGCAAAGCTCTATAGGGAAGCGGTGGGGGGAAAATGCTTCAAAATTCTAAAAAAATCTTCTTCTCATGAACTAATGGGTACAATGACTTGATATTTGGTATGAAGCTTCCTTTTGAGGTGAAGAATCAACTTTGTTCAAACAAAGTTTGTGGAGCAATATTTGCCTTCGTAATGGGAGGGGCAAGATATTTGGCCACACCCAAAATTTAAATTTTTTGAACCGATGGACGGATTGGAATGAAATTTGGTATGTGATATTATTGGTTAATAAGTACTTGATTCATGCAAAAAAAAATTTCTCATGTTCTCCGTGGGAATCCCAGGAGCTAAAAATAGAAATATTTTCAAACGCCCATCTTTCCCAAACCACACAGAACAGAGAACTTTTATTTGGTATGAAGCATCCTTAGGACCAGTAGAATGGAATGATAAAAAAAATTGCCATCAGTCATGTCAGGGTATTCTGTAGGGGGCATCGAAAAAATGCATAGCATATTTGCAAATATTAAAAAAACTTTCTTCTTTAGAACCACTGATCTGAATTTTTGGATATTTGGTATACAGCAATTCATACGGGTGTGTGGGGGGCAGATGCAAGTGTGTTTAAATTAATCTCCTCAGTTCATATTTGGTCTGAATATTGGAGCCTGAATCTTAACTTGGGGCAATATGAGGAATAAGCTTTAAAATCTTCTTCAGAACCACTACTCAGAATCTTTTAATAATTGGTATACATTATTGTTACCAGCGTCAGATTCAAGTTTGTTCGTATCAAGTCCCTCAGTTAATATTTGGGCTTCCTATGGGGACCCGGATTTTAACTTAGTGCAATGGGGGGGAATAATCTTTAAAAATCTTCTTCTTCAGATCCACAAGTCAGAACCTTTTGATATTTGGTATACAACATCTCTAGGGGGTCAGATTCAAGTTTGTTCAAATTGAGTCCCGGGTTAATATTTGGGCTTGCTATGGGAGCCAGAAATTTTATCCTAGTGCAATATGTGGTAATTTCTGTAAAACATCTTCTTCAGATACACCAGTCAGAATCCTTTCATATTTGGTATGCAGCATTTTCAGGGGGCTCAGATTCAAGTTTGTTCAAATTGGGTCTCTGGGTCAATATTTGGGCTCCCTATGGGAGCCTGAATATTAACTTGGTGCAATATGAGGGAATTTTTTTTAAAATCTTCTTCTCCAGAACCATCAATCAGAATCTTTTCATATTTGATATAGAACATTTCTGGGGAGATCAGATTCAAGTTTGTTGAATTCAAGTCCCTGGCTTAATATTTGGGCTCTCTTTTGAGGTTGGGGGGAGGTTAGGTTCAAGTTTATTCAAATCCATTCCGTAGTGTTTTTCCATAAAATTTGCCTTTCAAACTGCAGTGATATAATAACCCTTGGAAGTTTGGCAGTGCTTGTCTACAGTTGATAGAACTGGAAGCAGTCAGGAAAACCTATGATAATAATCATCTGACATGGACACCAGAGTTGTGATTAATTTCATGACGTCATTCCTCTGTATTGTTGATGGCCCATGACTACCGGTAACTGAATTTGACCGAAAATACATCTTTGAACCACTTTCTCAGGTGAGCGATTAAGGCCCCTTAGGGCCTCTTGTTAAGGAAAAAGTCTAATAAGTGTTAGTGTTATGACCTTTTTATAACGGGAGACAGCATTTATGTATTTATGCATAAGCTGATAAAATGCCGGTATAAGACACACAGTTGGAAAGAGCTTTGTGAGCACTGTCTTACAGTCTAACACATAAAAACTGTCACTACCTGTATAGTGCCATAATGATTTAAAATTAAAAAAGACTGAAGGAATGTGCCCTGCTATTTTTGTCAGATCAGATCTGCCTTAATATTAAAATTTTTAACACATATGGGTATTTTATCCCCCCCCCCCCACCCCCCACCTTCCCCAGCCAAGAAAATGGGTGTACATACATTGTTCTCTTTGTATGGTTTGTCCAGTTCATCCATCACACCTGATTCAGTCATCATGTCATTTTTGGGCATCCTTTTGTCATTTCTGGACATCCTCATGGAGCTCTGTCAAACAAGATACAATAGCTTAAATGCCTGTATTGGATGTACAGATAACAAATAGGTCTAGAAACAAGGGGAATTAGATGATTGTTAAGGTAATTTCTCAAACATATTACAAGAATTTTATTCAGTTAACAGGAGTTCACTCTATAAACTAGATGCAGGTAACAGGGAAAATTTGTACTGAAGATATGGTAAATGGTTTTGTGTTTGGAAATTATATTTAATTAACAGAATTATTCAATTAAAAAATATACAATTAAGTGGGATCCACTGCATAAGCTTTTACACAACTCAAAAACAGACACAACTTAACAAAAAAATTGCTTAAATAACTAAACATTTTGCTTTTTTTACCCCCAAAACATAATTTATGACCCCTCATTTTGACAAGCGCAATGAGCTTGTTTCAGTGAGGAGTGAAAAACTATGCTTCAGAGGCAACAAAAATGCATTTTATGTTTCAGTTTACACAGTGGTCTCATTGCGGTCAATACGTGTTTTTGTTTTATAGTATGGCTCATATTTGAAATGCCACTTCACCCAATTTTTAAACTGAGAATAAAAATGGTTAATTATTATTGACTGAATCGCATGTGATGCTCTCATCCCAAACATTGTGTAACAGCCTAAACCCTTTGAACTCGTAAGACCAATTTTTCAGTCCATGGCATAATTTCATCCCATTTTTGTCTTAATATAAAATGTCTATATATGGGGCATTGATGATAAAATAATAACTGCAGTCTGCAGCCAGATGGCTGCAGACTGCAGTTATTATTTTATCCTCACTGTATATTGACATTGGACTAACCCATCTCACTGTAAGTGTACACAAAGGCGAAACCATTCCAGGAAACGTGGTTCAAAGGGTTAACTCTAAAATGCAGGTCAGGGAGTAGCATTTATCCTCACAAGTAAAGATTTACCCCTTGCATACAGTAGTGACTTTTGGGGTTAAATTTCCAAGAATGTTTCTCCTTGTGAGAACCTTGGGAACTGTAAAGTCTAGCAGTGCCTGTTTACTGTACTAAACAAGTTTGATTTTACTGGTAAAATGGGACCCATTTATTTATTTATTTATTTATTGGTGTTTAAGGTAAAATATTTCTGCACAATGGCTAATCATGACTATGACAGTTTTACGGGTGGAAGAAGCTGGAGTACCCAGAGAGAACCACCGAGCAATGGCGAGCAACTATCAGCTCTTCAACATACCAACTTCACACAAGCAGTTAGTATGCTTTAGTACACAATGCCCCCATGTGGGCAATGGGTTTGAAGTGTCTTGCTCAAGGACACAATGTGGTTGCCACAGGTGGGATTCAAACCGAGGACCAATCGGCTTGCACCTCTACCTACTGAGCCACCATGCCTCCTAATGGGACCCATTAACCAGTGACTGTTCTGAAAGTTCTTTAACCCTTTATCCAGTGCACACGATATCAAAATTTATTATTTTCAATATTATTTTTTCTCAAAAACCTTCAACAAAACCATATCATGTTACCTCTCATTGGAATGAGCTTGTAGTAATGAGGGGTCATATGATTAAAGTTAAAAATCTGTTTCTACAGCCGTTCCACATGGTCATATTGGCTGCCGCATGCACTCTTTTTGTAACCAATGCAAACTTAAAAAAAAATAAAAATTAGATGGTTTATATCTGACATTTTACCCAAGTTAATAAAATTGATAAATTTGTCCCTTGAGTGCAAGAAGGCTTTGCAATGCTTTAGCATTGCAAAGCCTTCTTGCTCTCAAGGGACGAAATACACCGCCCCATGCTGTTCTGTGGATTATGAGGCCTAAAACATAAAACAAACCAAGAACATGAATTTTTGATGGCAAAGAAATAATAACAAAGATAAAAAATAAAATGAAATACCGCAGCCTGCCAAAAATGGCCTGAGAAATAGAAGATCTTTTTTGTGAGGCCTTACGGTTTTGTTGAAATTTTTGGAATTTTTTTTTCTTTTGACTACTCAGTTTGTATATTACCTGGACAGATGTGGCTGATTCATTAGGTAAAGGGTTAAAGTGGACAGCAAAAGTATAAATGACTGACTAAACTTGACTTTATACTTATGTGCTAATCATAATATAGCCATAGATGCTGAAGGTCACCTTAACCTTTTGCATACTGATGTCAAAATACCAAAATTTCAAGCAATATTTTTTTCCCCCATTATGCAACAGGCAATTAGCCAAACCAACCTTTCTTTGACAGAGCTCACTGGGCTCTGTTAAACAAGATTGAATTGGTTAAATTCCTAGTTGAATATTGGAAAAATTTACAGTTTGTAATTTTTACATTTGGACATTAGTGTGTAGAGGGTTAAAGACCCAATAATAACTAATTTCATGAATTTTTTTAGCAAATCTAGTCATGGCTGCTTTACAGCAACTAAGACTAGATTTGATGAAATGTCCCCTTTGAGAACCCTGGAAAGTGGAGCAGTGCTTGTTTACTGTGGTAAACAAGTTCTGCTTTATTGGTAAAATGACTCCCACGTTGTGTCCTTGGGCAAAGGGACTTCACCCCGATTGTCCACATGGTGGCACGATGACGCCGTGTACTAAGGTGCACTGTACGTCGATGGTGCACATGTCTTCTACCAATCTAAGCCTGCCTGTGCAGCAGTGCGGAGTTACAATGTTGGGGAGCTGGCACCTGCTCATCGTTGCTCGGTGGTTCTCTCCGGGTACTCCGGCTTCCTCCACCCGTAAAACTGTTACCAACACAATATGACCTTGGCTTTTAAAGTGTCATTAAACCCTAATAAATAAATAAATATTGTAAAATAAGACCCAGTAACCAACACCTGGGGTGAAAGTCCTCTAATATGGGCAGCATCGGTATAAATGATTGGCTAAACTTGACTTTATACCTATGTTGTGGTAGTGATGTAGCCAAAGATGCTGAAAGTGACCTTAAACACCAGTAAATACTACTATTGCTCCTCATGTTGTATTTTATTATGCTCCCCAAAAAAATTCCGAGGAGAGCATATAGTTGCTGCTTTGTCCCTCTGTCCGTCCAAAACAAATGGTTTCTGGATGATAACTCTAGTTTGATTTGATGTATGACCTTATAATTTTGCAACATCACTACCTGCCATGAAATGCGGGTCAGGTTTGATTTCACCCCATTGTGGCATTTACCTTTCCAGAATTATGCCTCTTGAAAAATGGTAAAATCAGTGGTTTCTGGATAACTCTAGTTCACTTTCATATACTACCTTATAATTTTGCAACATTACTACTTACCATGCAATGCAGATCCAAGTTCAATTTTCACCATCATGACCATTACCATTCCAGAGTTATGACTCTTGAAAAGTGTCCTAACTCTAGTTTGTTTTGATGTACGACCTTAGAATTTTGCAACGTTACAATATACCATCAAATGCAGGTCAAGTTTGATTGTCATGGTGCTCACTGTTCCAGAGTTATTCCCCTTGAAAAGTCACAAAATGGTAAAGTAAAGGGTTTCTGGGTGATAACTCTTGTTCACTTTGATGAACAACCATATAATTTTGCAACATTACTACCTACCATTAAATTTTGGTCAAGTTAGATTTTTGCCATTATGGCATTTACCATTCCAGAGTTATGGCACTTGAAATGTGGCAAAATGGTAATGTGATAAAAACGTTTTTTATGGTATCTTATTAAATCCCCAGGGCATGTATAATCAAACCTTCTTATACATTCGCCCTAATTAAGCAGTGACCTGTCTTCAAAGGCCAGTTTGACTTGGCCTTTGAAGACAGGTCACTGCTTAATTAGGGTGAATGTATAAGCAGGTTGGGTTCACTGAGTACTGTTACCCTTGTCCTTCCACACGTTTTTGTATTTTTTTTCTCGTTTGGCTTATAACAATTTCGTAGTTCAGCATTTGATAAAAACATTATGCTGTTTCCAACAATTGGCATTTTTGGGAGCATCTGTTGGATGTGCCAACTTTACTTGTTACAATGTATATATTGAAATATAAAGCTACCTTCAGTTATATGCTATAAAGGCTTGCGTAATTAATAAAACACATTTTGGGGGAGTTTCTGCCAAATTAATTGTAATGCGGTTCTCTCACCAAATGTCCACAATAATAAAACAATCCATTGAAGAGTCGACCAAAAATAAAATATAAATATTATTGTTATTTTGTTATAACAACAAACCAGTCTGTGATAATATGTCTGTGATAAAATTTTAGTTTGTGTTGACGAATTGACTGTTTATGCTTTTTATTAGAAATAAAAAAGAATCAAGAAACAATTTTTTATTGTTAATTTGTATTTACAAGTATCTGAAACATCACTTTATCACTCTCAAGAAACACTACTCTTATCTCTCTCAAGGAAAAACCTATTGACACCTACTGAAATTGATGCTTGGAATATATAAGTAAAACTTGAAAACACTCCACCAAGATGCATGCCTATACCTCTAAATGCATATCCTGAATTTTATAACCCTGTAACCTTGATATTTAAAGCTAGGCTCATTAGGTTTTCTGGTTTGGTTCTGGTTTTTAATGTAAACCTTAAAACCTAACCACAAGACCCAGCTAAAACCAGTCCCATGTTTTTACTGTGTTTGTGCTTAAACTGATCAAACAATCTTTCAGGGAGGGAACGAGACAAGTAGCCTCTATGGACTCTTGTCGCTTATATTTAGTCTATCTGGTAAAGGGGGGAATAAGTCATATTCTTATTGTCATTTTTTATTTGGGACAGACACATGTCAAGCCACATGTCTGGCTCAAATATCTTGCCCCTCGGGTGAGATTTCCCCATCCCACTCAGATACCCAGCAAGGATAATAATAATCTTGATAGTGTTTTTACATCATTGTTGGTAGCCTGTACAGATAGCCAACTATAATGTAGAAACACTGTTAAGTCATTTGCAGCTATATACATATATTAACCCTTAAGTCCTCAGATTAATTTTAAAGTATTTATGGCCTTTTTCTGCTTACCTAGTTATTGATGACTTGGCAGTGGTTCTACATCACTGCTGGCTGCCTGTACAGGCAGCCAGCAGTGATGTAGAACCACTGCCAAGGAAAATTCAGTCTACACACAAGAGTAATAAAAAAGATTACACAAGGGAGCACCTGCTTCAATGCAATATAAAAGTGGTGGTTTGGGGCTATATGGGGGCTTAAGGGTTAACTGTAGTTAATGTGACCATGAGAATGCATAGATTAGATGAATGTTATTCATTTTTTACCCTAATTTATGTTTTTATCTGAGGGCACGGTGGCTCAGTTGGTAGAGGTGCAGGCTGCAAGCCGAGAGGTCCTCGGTTTGAATCCCTCATGCAGCAACCGTGTGGTGTCCTTGGGCAAGACACTTCACCCCCATTGCCCACGTGGGGGCACGGTGACGCTGTGTACTAAGGCGTACTGCACGTCGATGGTGCACCTGTCTTCAACCACTGCTAACCCTGCTTGTGTGGAATTAGTATGTTGGGGAGCTGACAGTTGCTTGCCGTTGCTCGGTGGTTCTCTCTGGGTACTCCGGCTTCCTCCACCCGTAAAACTGTCGTGGTCATGATTAGCCATTGTGCAGAAATATGTGACCTTAAGCACCAATAAATAAATAGTATGTTTTTATCTGACTCAACAGGCTTAACAACTGATCCTCTACAACTCCTATGAATGAGCAAAGGAACGTTAGGCTGAACCCAATGGAGATACTTACAGACATGGCGTTTTGTGGTGAGAGGTGTCTTACAAAATATTGAGTTAACCCTTTACCTAAGACGAAAAACAGGCGACACATGCAAACAAAATTCTTGAATAACATGAAAAAAATAATGAAAATTAATTGGTGATTTTTCTGAATAGGGCTGGCCGGTTTTGGTTGTTAACGCTGGGTAAAGGGTTAAAGAGCCTGAAGTATTATTTATTAGCTCACCTGACTGAAAGTCAGGGTGAGCTTTTCTTATCAGTCTTCGTCCGTCGTCCGTCCGTCGTCTGTCATCCGTCGTCTGTCATCCGTCGTCCTGCGTGAAGTTGGTGTTTGATCCTCTTTCTCCTAAACCACTGGCCACATTTTAATTAAATTTCATGTAAGTAGTGGTTATATAGGGGCATTTTGATTTTTATCCAAATTAGGTTTCGGCTCATATTGAGCAGAGGTGTGGGGAAAAAATGGCCAAATTTTTTGAAAATCTTCTTCTAATGAACCACCAGTAGCAGAGACTTGATATGTGGTATACAGAGTCCTTTTGAGGTTTAGAATCAAGTTTGTTCAAGAGAAGTTTGTCGGGCATTATTTGCCTTTGTTATGGGAGGGGCAAAAATTTTGGCCACGCCTAAAATTTCTATTTTCTGAACCGTGAGGTCGATTTGAACCAAATTTGATATGAGATGATAATGGGTCATAAGTAGTTGATTGATGCAAAAAAAATTTTTCTCATTGCCCCGTGGGAACCTCGGGAACTAAAAATAGGAAAAACCTTAAAACTGCCATATCTCCAAAACTATACGGCACAGAGAATTCTTATTTTGTATAAAGCTTACTTTTATCCAGTAGAATAGAATGGTTAAAAAAAATCCCTATCAGTTTGATCACAAGGTACTTTTTTCAGGACTTTGAAAAAGTGCTGAGTCAGCACTTTTTAACACTGTAGGCAATGGGAAAAACATTAAAAAATCTTCTTCTCTAGATCCAGCAGGCAGAATCTTTTGATATTTGGTATGCAACATTGTAGGGTGGATCTGATTCAAGTTTGTTCAAATCGGCCCTCCGGGTTCATATTTGGGCTCAGTATAGCAGAATCTTTTGATATTTGGTATGCAACATTGTGGGGTGGATCTGATTCAAGTTTGTTCAAATCGGCCCCCTAGATTCATACTTGGGCTCACTATAGAAGCTCAAATTCAAACTTAGTGCATCTTTTTCAAGTTTGTTCAAATCGGCCCCCCTGGATTCATATTTGGGCTCACTATAGAAGCCCGAATTCGAACTTAGTGCATTTCAGGTAAATTTCTTCAAAAATCTTCGTCTCCAGACCCAGCAGGCAGAATCTCTTGATATTTGGTATGCAACATTGTGGGGTGGATCTGATTCAAGCTTGTTCAAATCAGCAGAATCTTTCATATTTGGTATGCAACATTGTGGGGTGGATCTTTTTCAAGTTTGTTCAAATCGGCCCCCCTGGATTCATATTTGGGCTCACTATAGAAGCCCGAATTCGAACTTAGTGCATTTCAGGCAAATTTCTTCAAAAATCTTCGTCTCCAGACCCAGCAGGCAGAATCTCTTGATATTTGGTATGCAACATTGTGGGGTGGATCTGATTCAAGCTTGTTCAAATCGGCTCCCTAGATTCATATTTGGCCTCACTATAGAAGCTCGAATTCGAACTTAGTGCATTTCAGGCAAATTTCTTCAAAAATCTTCTTCTCCAGATCCAGCAGGCAGAATCTTTTCATATTTGGTATGCAACATTGTGGGGTGGATCTGATTCAAGTTTGTTCAAATCGACCCCCCTGGGTTTATATTTGGGCTCAGTATAGGAGCCCAAATTTGAACTTAGTGCATTTCAGGCAAATTTCAGGGTTCCCGCACCTCCTTGAATTCCTTGAAAGTCCTTGAATCTCAAAACACCCTCCCAAGGACCTGGAAACTCCTTGAATATTGAAGGCCATCCTGGAAACTCCTGGAAATGGAGTCGGCTATGCATGGACAGTGTGCTATTTCAAAAACTGTGCATCTGATGTCCATTCTTTTACCTTTTTACCTAGTAGCAGACGACACTTGTGAAAAAATTACTGTGCATTTGAACATTTTCATTTTTTCCAAAACACAGGTTGTGACCTCTCATTGGAACAAGCGTGATACGCTCGTTCCAATGAGAGTCATAACCTATGTTTCAGAAGCAAAAAATGAAAATATAAAAAGACTGAACAGTGATTTTCATGGAAAGTGCTGGCCGTTTTTTTCCGTTAGCTTAGGTAAAGGGTTGAGTTATATTTTCTGTCTCTTGGATGCAAGCGGAAAATGTTTCCTGGGAAATCCTTGAATTTTATCTGTTTTTCTCCTTTAAATTCCTTGAAAAAGCACTAAAAACCTCCTTGAAACTCCAGGAATTTGCTTAGAGGTTTGGTGCAGGAACCGTGCATTTACTTTATGAAATAAGACCGTATGAACCTTAACAGCCAGGAATAGTGGTCTTACGGGTTCAAAGGGTTAAACCCAGGTGTGGGTTTCTATCTTGCTTGAACCATTTAACAACTCAATTCTTCAATGTCAGTGCAACTTGGTATTGTGGAAGTTTGCAAAAATTAATATTCTTCAAGTTAATTTCTGACCAATAAAAATATGGCACCCCACTCACTGGAACAGACTGGATGGGGTTTCTTCAAAAGGCAGTGTCCTTCAATTGCTTGGGAGTGTGGTGGCTCATTGGTTAGAGCAATGGACTTTAAACAAAAAAGGCATACTTCTGTCCTGATCCTTGTCATCTGCACTGTGTCCTTGGACAAGACACTCAGTCCTGATTGCCCCCCTGTGGAAGGGGGGGGGGGATCGTGGTGTATTAAGGTGTAATGCACGTCTATGGCACACTTGCCTTTACCTACCAGGAAAGGCAGATGACACTTGCAAACAAGATTCTTGAATAACCCATTTTTAAAACAAAATATTGCACAGACATAACTTATGACCACTCAGTGGAACAAACTTGTTCCAATGAGGGTCATAAGCTATGTTTTTGAGACAAATGAAAAAAATAATGAAAATTGAATGGCGATTTTTGTGAATAGCAATGGACAGTTTTGACCATTACATTAACCACTGCTAACTCTGCTTGTACCCGTTTATAAAGTTGGAGAGTCTGAGAGTTGCTCATCACAACTCAGTGTTTTTTTCTGACTGTGCTGGCTTCTGCCACTCGTAAAAATGGACGACACGATATGACACTGGCTGTTTAAAGTGTCATCAAACAAACATCAACTGCTCAACTCCTTCCCAGGCATAACTAGCAGATGGCACTTGGTTACAAAATCAAATAACCTAAAAAAAAACTAATTTGTTTGCTCCCCAAACTCTAATTGTGACCCCTCAAAAGAGCTCATTCTGATGAGCAGGCCAGAAAATAAGCAGCCTGACATTTGCAGAATGAGGTCCCCAGTGGGTGAATTTGATGATACTATTCTATACAGTGGGCCATTTTATCCTCTGGGTATCTCCTGTTTCGTTTTGAGACCCTGATTCAGATTGAGGTTCACAGAGGGTAAATTTAGTGATGCTACCCTGCACAGCAGGGTAGCATCACTAAATTCACCCTCTGGGGGACCTCATTTTGCAGATGTCAGTCTGTTTATTTTCTGGCTTGATGATGAGGGTAATAAGTTATGTTTTGGATGGGGTTCTGGAGTCTCATTACTCCCAAGGTTAACATTCTGAAGAGAGGGTCCTGAAAACCATCACTTCAAGTCATAAAATTGCATAAAATAAAGTGTATGCATTGCCAAGGACCAACGAGAGCCTTCGTTTAAAGGGTCTCATTGCTGCATGTTTCAGTATTTACCAAAGAGACTATTGTACTCTTCACCCCTGAATGAATGAAATTACAAACATAATTCTAGTGAGGGCAGATAACGTGATGTCATTCCTGTGGGAACCCCGCAAAGTGAAGCAGTGCTTGTTTATTCCTGGAGTGGAAGTCCTCTAAAATGGGCACTATGGGTAAAAATGATTGGCTGGACTTGACTTTATATCCATGTTGCGGCCACAATTAGCCATGGTGCATAAGTATGTGATCTTAAACACCAATAAATAAATAAATAAATACATAAATAAACTGATGTCACAAGAAATATTTTTAAATTTTCAATCTGCAATGATAATCAGGAATATTTTGCACAGGGTTCACTTTGTTGTAAAAATATTCTTTCCATTCATTGTCGATGGTGTTATCCAAACAAGAGGCGTCTCTGCCCAGACAGCTCTGCCAAGGGTCTCTACATTTAGGGGAAGCTCAATACAAGACAAGAATCCAAGTGTTACTGCTTGTGAATTTGCGATCTTAACCTTCATGATATGACAATGTGTCAAGGTTATGTTATGGGTAACAATTGTGTGAAGTATGAACAAGATCTGTCACACAGATTCATTTATACAGACCAGACAAGGGCTGTATAACAATATCAAAGTCTTGTTGTCTGTGTCCTTGACCTTGATGGTATGACCTTGGATCAAAGTTGTGACACACTTTTGTGTCATGAGAAATAATTGTACCAACTATGAATAAGATCTGTCAATCATACAAAGTATCATGAACCAGACAAGGGCTGTATAACAATAGAAAAGTTTTGCAGCATGTGACCTTGACCTTGATATGACCTTTGATTAAAGTCATGACACACCTTTGAGTCATGAGTAATAATTGTACCAACTATGAATAAGATCTGCCAATCACACCACGTTATATGGGCTGGACACAGGCTGTATAACAATATCCAAGTTTTGCTGTCTGGGACCTTGACCTTGATGATATGATCTTGGGTCAATGTCATGACACCTTTAAGTCAGGAGCAATAATTGTACCAAGTATGAACAAGATCTGCTGATAAGATCAAATTATATGGAGTCTGGACAAAAAAACTGTTGATGGTGGATGGACAGATGACGGGTGGACGGACAGGTGTACAGATGAACGTTGGACAACTTAGCATTAGAAAAGCTCCACTGACATTCTGTCAGGTGGAGTTTATGCTCAGTGATTCAGAAATTATGGCCTGGACAAACAAATGTCAAAGTTTTTCTAAGTGTCACCTTATCATAGGTCTTGTGACCTTGATCTTGAAGGGCACATACCATATTATAATTTGCGACACACTGTCTTTTGATATTACATATTGTTACAAAGTTTCATTAGAAAATATTCAGTTTTTTACTTCAGTTACTCGCTGCTGGTTGATGCTTCTCTGTAGTTATTCTGGCTTCCTCCACCCATAAAACTGTTTGACATGATGCGACCCTGGTGGAGATGGGTGGTATTGGAATTTTGAGTTCGGTATCGGTTTTGGTATTTTTAAAGGGGTATACCTCGGTATCAGTTTGGTGTCTGACTTCACCGAGATTTCCTGATAGTCCCAAAAGGGAATGCACATCAGAAAAATATGCAATAAATTGTTCTTGTTCCATTCTATCACAGAGCCACAAATACCACTGCCAATGAGCTCAACAGTGGCATTCTTTTACGAAAACAAATCACATCTACAGTAATTTTGTAACTTGTTCTAAACACACCTTAACCTTTAAAGCCCAATTTCTAGCATATGCATTCTCAGAGCATGTGCCCTGACCATGCCATCTTCAAGAGGTCCTGCTGACATTAGACAAAGTACCTGGGCAGTGATTTCTAGACATGTCTTGGCTGCCTGTTAAGGCAGCCAAGACTTGTCTAGAAATCCCTGCTAAGTAGCTGGACATGTACAGGTTGTTGTCTAGTGAGAATTCAGGACAATTGCCCAGGCCCCGAGGGTTAACAGAACTGAAAAGAAAATCAGCCAATTCTTTCATCAAAATGAACCTTCTACTGCTATCAAGCCTCAACAGGGCCTTATAAATAGTGAATGTTGGAAAATTTGAAAATTCAGACAGTTTCGATATTCAATGATTGGTTTGGTTCGGTTGTCAGTATGCCTATGATATTGGTATCGGTTTGGTTTTTCAGTATATTGTCCATCTCTAGACCCTGGCTTTTGAAGGTGTTGTTTAAACCCACTAAAACAAAACCAAACAAACAATCCTTTATACATTTATCTTGTTTGACTAAGCTTCATGAGCTCTGTCAAATAAGATATAATAGAATAAATACCCAGTTTATCTCTAACATATAAGGAAATGATTAAACTTTGTTGATTGAATACTCCTGTTAATTGAATATTGTTCACCAACAAAGTGGCGAAACAATTAACAAGGTTCCACATTATTCATAATCATATGCTTTTGTATGTTATACACAAATCAAAATGAAATTAGCTAGGTATAGTCTTGAAAATTGTCAAAAAGGTCCTTGAAAATGTTTGCAAATGATCTTTAAAAGTCCATTAATTAATCTCATCTTATGGATAATGAACCCTGGACTGCACACCTCCTAGTTTTTCAACCGGGCCTACAAAACTTTGATGGGTGTGGCAGAAAAATTCACATGCATTTGTAACCAGAAAAGTATAACCTAGTTTTTTGTTTTGATTGACACAGGAGTTGGGCTGAAAATTATCAAAAAAGCTTGAAATTTGTTTATTGCAAATTGCTTATGTTTTTCAGTTCAAAAGAGCTACAACTCTGTTCAATCACACTTTTCAGTTATCTTAAATTATAATATACTTTGTTGCAATACAGACCTGGATATTGCTGCCATAAATAGGAAAAACACCCAAATTAAACCTGATCCTGGACATTTATTTATTTACTTATTGGTTTTTAGGGTCACATATTCCTGCAGAATGACTAATCACAACTGAACCATGTATATAAAGTCAAGTCCAGCCAATCGTTTATACCCATGTTGCCCATTTTAGAGGACTTCCACTGCAGACATTGGTTACCGGGTCCTATTTTATTAGTGAAACAGAGCTTGTTTATCACAGTAAACAAGCACTGCTTCACTTCCAATGTTTCCCCATGGAATGATCCTACACAACTGAAACTAGGTGAACTCAGAGTTAATAGTGTACCTAAATAACTATCACATCTGATCTCAAATGCTGAAGGTACGGCATTAATGCCACCATTATTAGTCCCCTACGGGAACCGTAAGGGGACTATAGGATTGCACTCCGTCCGTCTGTCTGTCCGTCCGTCCATCTGTCTGTCTGTCTGTCTGTCTGTTTTTTATGTTACCACCTCTCCCTCCAACATGCTTTAAGCTACACCTTTCATATTTGGTACATGGATAAATGGTTCTGAGGGGATGATGCATGCTCAAAATTTTTTTTTCAAAATCCAAGATGGCGGAATGGCGGCCATTTTTGTTGTGTTTTTTAAGCTTTTTATCTCTATTTTCATGTTATCACCCCTCCCACCAACATGGTTCAAGCTACACTTTGCATATTTGGCATATGGATAGAGGGTTGGGAGAGGATGATGCATGTTCAATATTTTTTTTTCAAAATCCAAGATGGCGGCATGGCGGCCATTTTTGTTGTGTTTTTTTAAGCTTTTTTCTCTTTTTTATGTTACCACCCCTCACTCCAACATGGTTCAAGCTACACTTTTTAGTCCCCTACGGGAACCGTAAGGGAACTGTAGGATTGCACTCCGTCCGTCTGTCTGTCCGTCTGTCTGTCTGTCTGTTTTCTATGTTACCACCTCTCCCTCCAACATGCTTTAAGCTACACCTTTATATTTAGTACATGGATAAATGGTCCTGAGGGGATGATCCACGCTCAAAATTTTTTTTTCAAAATCCAAGATGGCAGAATGGCGGCCATTTTTGTTGTGTTTTTTAAGCTTTTTTCTCTATTTTCATGTTACCACCCCTCCCACCAACATGGTTCAAGCTACACTTTGCATATTTGGCACATGGATAGAGGGTTGGGAGGGGATGATGCACGTTCAATATTTTTTTTTTCAAAATCCAAGAAGGCGGCATGGCGGCCATTTTTGTTGTGTTTTGTTAAGCTTTTTTCTCTATTTTATGTTACCACCCCTCACTCCAACATGGTTCAAGCTACACTTTTTATATATGGCACATGGATAGAGGGTTGTAATGGGATGTTGCACGTTCAATATTTTTTTTTCCAAAATGCAAGATGGCGCCATGGCAACCATTTCTGTTGTGTCTTTTAATCCTTTTTCTCTATTTTATGTTACCACTGCTCCCTCCAACATGGTTCAAGCTGCACTTTTAATATATGGTACATGGATAAAAGGGTTGTGAGGGGATTATGCACGCTCAATATTTTTTTTCAAAATCTAACATCTGTCTGTCTGTCCGTCTGTTTTATGTTACCACCTCTCCCTCTAATATGCTTCAAGCTACACCTTTCATTTTGGTACATGGATAAATGGTTCTGAGGGGATGATGCACAGTCAATGTTTATTTTTCAAAATCCAAGATGGCAGAATGGCGGCCATTTTTGTTGTGTTTTTTAAGCTTTTTTCTCTATTTTATGTTACCACCCCTCCCTCCAACATGGTTCAAGCTACGCCTTTCATATATGGTACATGGATAAAGGGTTGTGAGGGGATTATGAACGCTCAATATTTTTTTTTCAAAATCCAAGATGCTTATATTCTCTAGTGTCTTCTGTGACAAAAACTCCTTATGTCACAAAAGTGCCATAGGGGACTAATACCACCTCGGTGGTCAAACACTTGTTTTTTTTTTTGTTTTGTTGCTGAAAGAACTCATTCCAGTTGGGGCCATAACCTTATGTTGGAGAAGCAAAAATGAAAAATGTTTGGTAATTAGGAAAACTCTAGTGTTGTCTTTTTTAATCGTATCAGGCTAAGGATAAACCCTTTGAATGATGATGCAGGCTTTAATCCTTTCTACACTGCATTTCTGGATGGTATCACTCTAATGAATATAGGGAGTGTGGTGGCTCAGTACTTACGGCATTGGACTTCAAACCAAAAGGTCCAAGGTTTGATCCCTGCCAGGAGAAACTGTGTTGTGTTCTTGGGCAGCACACTTAATCCCGATTGCCCATTTTGGGACATGATGGCGCTCTGTACTAAGGCATACTGCACGTCGATGGTACACTTGTCTTCAATCAGTGCTAACCCTGCTTGTATGGAGATAGTAAGTTGGGGAGTCTAACAATTGCTCGCCTTTGCTCGGTGGTTCTCTCTAGGTACTTCGGCTTTATCCACCTGTAAAACTGTCCAACATGAGGTGACCCTAGCTGTCGAAAGTGTCATTAAACCCCAATAAAACATGCTATTCATTGAAAATAGAATATGTCTTCATTTTTGGAATTCACTTTAAAAAATTTCCACAATCCAGTATAAGTATTTCCAATAGTTCCTTGAATCCAGCACCCTATGTAACAACACGTAATTAACTGACCCAATGCATTTTTACAGCCTTAGTCATTACATGTATATATTTTCATGAAGCATGTGATATGGCAGTTACCAATATTTTATAACCAGAAAGTGTGACTAACCCTATGCACTACACAGGGTTAGTCAAATTTTCTGGTTATAAAAAAAATTTCATTTCTAACTGAATAACTAACCCTGTGCACTATACAGCCTTAATGTAAATGTTGTCTATATAATCTCTTTACCCAAAGTAATGATCAAAACCAGCCAGTACTATCCAAATTCAGCTTAAGAACCCTTGTTGGGTTTGTTTTTAGTGAATTCCAATTAATTGCTTGTTATAAATAAATAAATGAATATAATTTAGAGCTTAGTGAGTTTATCTATTTTATATTCATAGGGAGTTTATGGTGTAAAACAACGTTGAACTATGTATGGGACTCCAACATTCAGACAGGGTGGATAAGGCAGGTGAGGGAGCTAATGGAGAATTACTCTTGAGTACCTAGATGGATCGTAAGGGAAGGGGGGGGGGAGGGGCATGTATTGTTGTTCAAAGTGAAATCCAAGTCACTAAAATTGATGAGCAGAATTGAGGAAGGTGAGAAAAGAGCTGCCAAATGTGCAATTTTGGAGTAACAGACACACTAGACCATTTCAATTTAGAATGCCCCAAATATTTGCCCAAGAGAACAAGACTTCTTTAGAAACTAATGAAAGAATGGGATGAAAACATGGATAAGGGAATGAGGATGAGGAATTTCATAAGGGAAAGGATCAACATTATAGTTTATAATTGGGGAGATCGAGAAGCAGCAATGGGGGGAATTATGAAACAGTTTTTGACTAAATGCTGGGAGAATAGGAGGAAGGGTGGGGAAATCATGGAACAGGGTTGATATTGGCTGCCTTATTAGAGAACTGCGACAAATCAGTGGAAGGCTAAAGAAGTATTAGGGAGGCTCAGTAATAATTTAATCCTACAGCCCTATAGGGTTAAATTATCGCTTATCTGATTTATGAATTGTGTCATCTTGTCATCTATTTCCTTTCCACAAAAAAAAGATAACTAACTAGTTCAAAGGTTGGCCAGGTTTTGAAGAGTACCTTGATGGCACTTTGGTGGGTCACTGTTGTTCAAGATGACAAATTAGTGGCCTGCCAAAGTGTTATAATTATGACATGCAGGTCTGTGCTGTGGACCTGAATGAAGTTTAGCAGCTCTCAATTGTCCAGTGGATTTGAACCAATTGGATTCAAATTGAATGCAACCAAGCATAATGTACACACACTTTTCAGGCTGTAAAATGGGAGTGAGAAATAAGGACATCAGAAAGCTGCTTTGAACTAACATGGTTCTCTTCCTTTCAAAAGTCTTTGCTTCCCTGTTGGAAAAAGCCCAATAAAGGATAACCAGCAAAGTCATTTGTCAGTGAATTTTATTTCAATGTGACCACTTGCCATATCATTTAGCTTACTTTCCATCTTTTCAAAGAATACTGTTGAGTCAATTCTTACCAAACATACTGCAAAACATCTTTGGGTGACTGCATGTACATGTTAGCAACTTAGCATAAAAAAACATGCTGGAATCAGGAAAGCTCTACACTGAAAATTGCTTCAAATGATGTTCCTGGGGCAATATCTATGGTACAGTAGGGAAGATTAATTTAAATCTGCCCATCAAGCTTCTCATTTGCCAGGTAGGTTTAACTCAGATTTGTAATTAAATTGGGTGACATATTGTAAAAACTTAGATGTGAGTCTTCCATGGAAGACGTGTGTCGCCTATTTTAATAGCGTGTCTTTAAATATTTACCTCAAACCTTGTTAATCAAGTTCTTCTATGTAAGTTATATGGAATTCCAAGTCGAAAAAGGGACATAACTCAAACCTTGTTAATCAAGTTCTTCTATGTAAGTTATATGGAATTCCAAGTCGAAAAAGGGACATAACTCTGAAAAAATGTGTGGATGATAACGGTTGTATGTGGATATCCTTTCCCCCATCCTGGTTCATGTGCATACCAAATATCATTAAAATCCGCCTGACAATGACTGAGAAAAATACACTCCAAGGCCTTTCAGACCGAATTCAAAGTTGAAAAGGGGCATAACTCTGGAAAAAATACAGCGGATCAAAAAATAAAATAGGAGGTGCACAATACCATTATGTGATAAAGAATCACTGAAAGTTTCATTCCATTCATAGGTTAAAGAGGAGTGGCGGATAAGAGACACTCCAAGGCGTTTCAGACAGAATTCTAAGTGGAAAAGGGGCATAACTCTGGAAAAAATACAGCGGATCAAAAAATAAAATAGGAGGTGCACAATGCCATTATGTGATAAAGAATCACTGAAAGTTTCATCAAAATCCATTCATAGGTTAAAGAGGAGTGGCGGATAAGAGAAAGTGTGACGCGGATGACGACGCGGACGACGCAAGACCACAAAAGTAATCCCTATATGTCGCTCCCCACTTTCTGATCCCATGGATACTGGTTAAAAATAGTTTGAGAAAGAATTGTTTTTTCTCTCCTGTGTTGCCAAATTAGGTTCAGGTATGGAACATCTCCAAGTCTAAAAAACCCAGTAAAATAAGGTTTCCCATTGGGGTGCCAGAGGGATAAAAACACAAACTCTTTGAAAATTCATTTTATGAAAGTACAGCAGGGGTCGAAAAGACTGATGTTGCACTGAAAATCACTTTGCATTACCATATATATGCATTACTGATGAATGGTATCACATTCCTGTACCATAGATTTTTCAACAAATTTATATTTGTCCACATGGCCAATTTCTCAGATACGCTATTGTAGAAAATCTTGTCAGTGTTCTAATGTTTATATGATTGTACAGCAATCTAAATGTAGTGACCGAGTGGATGGTGACTACACTCAGATTGCTGAACTGTTCAATAAATTATCTAGCACACGTCTTCAGAAATATTTATTTATATTTAATTATTTATTGGTGTTTAAGGTCACATATTTCTGCACAATGGCTAATCATGACCACGACAGTTTTACGGGTGGAGGAAGCTGGAGTACCCGGAGAGAACCACCGAGCAATGGCGAGCAACTGTCAGCTCCCCAACATACTAACTCCACACAAGCATTGGTTGAAGACAGGTGCACCATCGACGTGCAGTACACCTTAGTGAACAGCGTCACCGTGCCCCCACATGGTTAATGGGGTTGAAGTGTCTTGCCCAAGGACACAACACGGCTGCCGCAGGTGGGATTCGAACCGAGGACCTCTGGGCTTGCAGCCTGCACCTCTACCTACTGAGCCACCACGCCCCGTCTTCAGAAATAAATAACTTGGTTGTTGATAGCTCAACAGATATGGTCTGACTAAAGTCTTTGCATGCTGCTGTCAGATATTCCTGCCCAGCACAGGGTTTCTCGCCCCTCACATAAGTATAAATTGTGCATATTTAATCATATTGCCTCCCTGTAAATGGAATGGATTTTTTCACCAATTATTTCTTGTGTTACATTTAGATTAATTTTTCATCAAATCTAGTCATGGCTGCTTTAAAGCAGCCATGACTAGATTTGATGAAAAATATCTAGGAAATACTCAGCGGGTAAAGAGTAAAATGTGTTTTTAGAAGCATTTTCTCAGTCTACTCTCAGGTTCGTTTGTCTATAGTACCACATATTAGTTTGTGTTACCAGATTTCAATAACACAGTAATGCATGGAAAACTTGAAAATATTTGTATTTTCTACCCTTGAGTGCACTATAATTATGTGTGAACTCATCAGAAAGACAAGAGATTGTCGTTGAACACAGTACCCTGGGGCTTATATACAAAATGAGTGACAAAGCACAAAACATTGTACATAGTGGTTTCTTTTTGTTTTAAATCAAGTGCTTTCTAATAGAACAGCTCAACCAAGTTTAATTTAACAAAATATTTAGTGACTTGCATAGCATTTGTGTCATTGACACAGCTGCACAACTTGACCAAGAAGGGACTGAACTAAATATAAATTTCCAGTAATGCCAAGTCATTCACTCAAGTTTCTACAGAAACAACCTATCTCAATAGCTCATACCTGACATTGTCAAGTTGGGAAAAAGTAAAAATAAAATCAGTCCATCCTCACCGATTAAAAAAAGCAATTACCTGAGAATCACTTAATAAACTCTCAATGGCTTTACAGTATTTTTTTGCATAAATAACGTCGAATTCTCAGAAAACTTTTTTAACCCTTTATCCAACGTAATGATCTAAACCAGCCAGCGCTATTCACAAAAATCGTCAATTAATTGTCATTATTTTTTTCATTTTTTGTCTCAAAAACATATGTTATGATCCCTCTTTGGAACAAGCTCGTTCCAAAGAGGGGTCATAACCTATGTGTTTGAGACAAAAAATAAAAAAAAATTAGTTATTCAAGAATTTTGTTTGCACGTGCCGTCTGCTTTTCATGTTTGGTAAAGGGTTAAACAATGTTTAGGAAAAAGTTGTGTAACACATAAAAAAACATTCTGTGCAATCATGCAATGACATCGGTGAGTTACATACAAAACTCATTAGTCATCAGTTATGGTAAGCACTGCACATGCATGTGTGTGTGTGTGTGCATGAAGCTACATATGAAATGTGAAAAAAATTTGAGATGACAAATGACCCTGTAGAATGTGCTAAATGAACTGTGACTCTTTTAAATTCAAAATCAAAGATGGCCAGTGGAGGACATATTTTCAATAAAATTTGAAACTTTTTGCAGATGCCATCAGAATCATGAAATGTGAAAAAAATCGTTGAAAAGGATTGAGTGACAAATGCACCCCATGTTCTAAAGACATTATTGACAATTTATTTATATGCCAAATCCAAGGTGGCCACTGGTGGCCATGTTTTTCAACGAAATTTAGAGACATTGGATAGCTCCCATCCAGACAACACACCAAAGCTACATATAAAATTTTAACTAGATCGGGTGAGAGATGCGTCCTGTGGGGTGTGTTAATGGAATTGTTCACAATTTATATGCCAAATCCCAGACAGCCACTGATGATCAAGTTTTTCAACAATATTTGGAAAAATTTGATTAAGTGGGCTCCACTCTACTGGAAGAAAACACATAAGAAACAGGGCAAAATTAAATGCAATATGCAGTTAACAGATCAAATTTGCACTGAATATGTGGTAAATGGTTTGGTGTTTGGAAATTATAGTTAACCCTTTAATTACGAATCGGCCGTAACCTCCTGAGTAATTTTCAAAGTTAGAAGTTGAAATAAATATATTTTTCAAAGCGTTTCAATAAAACCATATTATATGACCCCTTATTGGAGGGGGGCCTATCAGGCTTGTTCCAATGAGTGGTCACGTGATACGATCTTGTTGAAATCTTTTGAAAAATTTTAAAAAACAATAATGAAAATAATAAATTTTGATATCCTGTGCACCGAGTAAAGGGTTAACAGGGTTATTCAATTAAGAGATATACAATAACTCTTTGAACACAAGAGGCCATTTCACTAGCCCAGGGACATTGTATGTCATACTTTCATTAAGTAGGATGTCCACTACATTAAGGGCAGGGTAGACCAATCAATATTTTCATTGTGCAGCCCCATGGCTACACGAGGAAAATATTGATTGGTCTACCCCGCAATAATGAATATGGACTCTTCTAATTGCTTCATTTGAACTGACATGGAAGATACCACCAGTGTTCAAAGGGTTAACTGGACTCCACTGTACTGTAATAAAAAACATAAAAAGCCAGGCAAAATTTCAGTAAACAGACCCAGAGGTCCATTAGCTGAAACTTTGCTTGTGATCCTTAGGATTAATCATGGCATTTGGAACTTATTATCTTGGTGGCAATTAAACGACATGTATGTGACAGTTTTATTGGTAATCAACCCATCAAAGATTTTATATAAAAACTAACCAATACTTTGTTAGTTTAATTTTTTTCTTTATGTTTCCAAAACAGGGTCCTTCCCATCCAACCCCATTTAACATGTTCCACTGTAGCACAATAGCCATGTCTGGGAAGAGAAAAATAACCAGTTGGATTATACTAGATAAGATATTTAGAGGTGATTACTTGGTTACTTTCATATTGGCCGAGATATGAGCATGAGGTTACTACATACTAGCCTAAGACCAAAGTTACCGAAGGCTGGTATCTTGGCCAATTTTCAACTAAGCAAGTAATAACTTGTTTATTTATTGAGCAAAAAAAAATGAGTATAAATTGTTCTCAGATCTGTTACAGTTCTCTGACAGTATTATTGTTACTCATTCTTTTCAAAGTCTAAAGTTTCCCCTTCCCCTACTTTAGATTTCCGAACATCTGGGAAGCTGCAGCATTCGGATAGCTGAACTACCCAGGCCTGGAATTCTTAAAAATGCAGGAGGGCTAAAAATCGCTTCCCTCGCATGGCCTAGGTGAGCGATTAGCACTCCTCAAGCTTACAAAAGCCCAAAGTGGCAAAATGAAGTTTTGCTATTAATGAATTATGCCTAGTGGACTTTGTACATTTTATTTGGTGCTGCTAACAAGGTAGTCTCTGTGAGATGGCTACAATGCCCTACCCACACCTCTGGGCCTTGACAAGGCCCGGAGGTGTGGGAGGGGCATAGTGGCTGGCTTACAGAGACACTAACAAAGCCAGAGATCTGAAAAGATGTGGGTTTTACTGTTTTAGGAACAAGTTGCTATGATACATCTAATCATTATTTTCTAAGGCAAGGAAGGCTAGTTTTTGCCCTCCTTAATTTTTTTAAGGTGAGCAGTAGGCGAGTGAATAAATTGCTCTCCTGAAAATGCCAGGCCTGACTACCTCTTCTCCCACATTGACAAATCTCCACTTACAACTGTGAACCTTTGTTTGCATTAAATTATCTGTACAACTCTCTTCATTCTTCCTTCAACCACCTAATACGTACTTATTGTCATCATCAGTTCCTCAACATACAAAAACTCAGCTTCAAACTACTTTATTATGCCTGGTAAAGTCAATTGTCCTGATTGAATTCAACAAATAAAAATGAAAGATTGCAATGTAAACAAATTTGTTGCACCTAGTTATGCATCAAGGGGGATAACTCTAGATTGGTGCATATTGACCAAGATCGGCATCATATCAGAGCTAATCAGTCGGGTTTGAAGTTATATCTGCCAAGCTTGATAATAAGCATCTCTGGGAAAGAAAATTATATCCAAGTAGAGGTGTGACTGTCCCAGATGGGCCTGTCCATGGCCCCCAACTGCCATGATTATTCTAAGATGAAAAGGGGAACAACTCTAGTAAAAAAAGTCTGAGCAAAACTATAATCACAAGTGCACAGGTTCCCATGGTAGTGAACATCCATACCAAGTTCAAAAGGAATTGACCCATAAGATCTGAGAAAATTCAGGCGTTCTAAGACAAAAAGGGGCACAACTCTGGGCAATAAATCTGATCGGAACTATAATCGCAGGTGCACAGGTTCCCATGTAGTGAACATCCCATACCAGGTTTCAAAGAAATAGACCCATAAACATCTGAGAAAATCTACGGACAAAATTGAGGCATTCTAAGATGAAAAGGAGCATAACTCTGGCCAAAAAGGCCGATCAAAACTATAATCACAGGTGCACAGGTTCCCATGGTAGTGAACATCCATACCAAGTTTAAAAGGAATTGACCCATATACATCTTAGAAAATCTCTGGACAAAATTCTAGCATTCTAAGATGAAAATGGGTATAACTCTGGAAGAAAAAAGGCTGATCGAAACCATAATCACAGGTGCACAGGTTCCCATTGTAAAGAACTTCTGAGAAAATCTCCAGACAAAATTCAGGCATTCTAAGATGAAATGGGGCATAACACTGGAAAAAAAGTCTGATCGAAACTATAATCACAGGTGCACAGGTTCCCATGATAGAAAACATCCATACCAAGTTTCAAAGGACTCGACCCATAAACATCTGAGAAAATCTCCGGACAAAATTCTGGGACTGCCTTTTCAAGTCCAAAAGGGGCATAATTCAGGCAAAAATAATCAGACCGAAACTATAATCACAGGTGCACAGGTTCCCATGGTGGGGAACATTCATACCTTTTTTGGAGGCTGGTTGATAATCATCAAACAAAGAGGCTATTCAATTAGAAGTGAGATGTCTATAGCCATATATCATCCTTGGGTGCAACAAAGTGCCATCTGGGACAAAAACATTGCATATGGTGCCATGGTCCAGGGATGATGTATATAATGCTAATATACTAGTGAGTGTCCCTTTACATATTATGATATGTTGTAAACTCCTGGTGTTAACTCATACCAGACTCAAGAGCCACGTTTAACTCTTACCCTGCTGAGAATTTTCAAGATATTTTTCATCAAATCTGGTCATGGCTGAGTCACCGCAGCCATGACCAGATTTGATAAAAAATTCCCATAAATTTAACTTAGGAAATCATTGGTGAAAAAATCCATTCAATTTACAGGGAAAAAATTGATTAAACATGCCCAAATTATCCTTCCTTCAGTTGCAAGAGAAATTCTGTTCTGGTGGGAATATCCACCAGCAGCATCCAAGGAGTTAATACCCCTGCCCCTCTTGCCTTTGAATGCCTTTGGCACCCTTGATTCCTAAAGTCCTATTCAACTTCACACATGGATTCCTAAAGTCCTGTTCAACTTCGCCCATGGATGGTTTCAAACAAATTAATGATAAATGATGATACGACTGAATTCCTAAAAATTGGTTCATGGCAACAACTCACTAAAGTTGACATCAATTCAGTGAAGGTAAGAGATTCCGCCATCAGTGCAAGTAACAGTGTACGTAATCTTGGTGCCTTCTTCGACTCTACCATATCTATGGACAGACATGTTACTAATTATGTGCAATAAGGCTTTCAGAGGTCTGTACAAAGTTAAACAGATAAGACAGTTCCTCACCAAGGACTCAACAAAAACCCTACCTAGTTCATGCCTTTGTAACTTCACATTTGGATTATTGTAATGCCTTACTGTTCAACCTTCCACAATATCAGTACTCTCACCTGCAGATGGTACTAAATGCATCAGCCTATGTGGTATGTACGGTATCACGATCTCAACACATCACTCCTGTTCTGAGGGATATGCACTGGCTGCCAGTCAAGTACAGAATAAATTTCAAAACTTCATCAGTTTTTAAGACACAAAACAACATGTCATCTGCCTACTTAGAAGAACTCCTCAATACCAAGAATGTGTGTCAATACAACCTGAGGTCCGATGGTAAAATGCTGCCACATGTTCCAAAACATAGGTGTAAGACATTTGGAGATAGGTCATTCTCATTTGCTGGCCCTCACTTGTAAAATAATTTACCAGAACACCTAAAAAGTCTGTCAAATGTCAACCTTTTCAAGAAAGATCTCAAAACATACCTGTTTCAAAAAGCCTATAAGTGATGTTCTGGACTGTAAGATACTGTATATATTCCGTTTGTATATTTGCACTAGCTCAGTAACATGTACAGCACCTTAGAATATGGTTCTATATCTTCTGAACTATAATTTTGGTGCTATATAAATGTGTATATTATTATTATTAACTTTAATCACATACTTGTAATCACTCATTGCAACATAATGGCTCTGTTAAAAAATTCTGAAGGCCTCTGTAAGTCTTTATTCTGTGAATGAGTTTCATCCTCATTCAATCAGCAATAGTAAACATTGTTTTGTTCCTATGAATTGGTTTCATCAAGTTCCAATAGCGAGTGGCTCTAGGCACAATACCAAGTGAATCAAGGTGCAGGATTATTATTCATTTATTGGTGCTTAAGGTCACATGCATCTATTTTTGCAACATGGCTAATCGTGATCGCAACATGGATATAAAGTCAAGTCCAGCATCATTTATTCCCATATTGCCCATTTTAGAAGACTTACACCCCAAGTATTGGTTACCGGGTCCTATTTTACCAGAAAAACAGAGCTTGTTTACCAGTCACATATGTCGGCACAATGGTTAATCATGAGCGCAACATGGATATTAGTCAAGTCCACAGTAAACAAGCACTGCTTCACTATTTATTGGTGCTTAATGTCATTTTCAGTAACTGGGCTATATCATGACACAACGCAAGTATAAAGTCAAGTTTTGCCAATCGATTATGCTTATGTTGCCTACTTACTATGGACTTGCACCCCAGCGGCACAGGTTACCAGGCCCTATTTTACCAGTGGAGGACAACAAATCTACCTCAGTAGACAAGCAGTCTCACAGGGACATTGCTTCACTTCTGAAGGTTCCCATGGGGAAAGGTGCACGATAACAGCAAGACTATTTCCCTTTCACTTTCATTCACTGATAACACTATTTCCCAACAATGGCTCTTGGAAAGCTCTCATGAGAATTTTTAAGCATTAATGCAAAGGATTGGCAAAAACAATGAATTTTAAAAAAGAATTGAAAAATTCTTGAGATAAGTTAAAAATTCATTTCAGGGGGAACTGTGCCATCCAATAAACTGTTAAAAACATGGTTATATATTTGGAATGTGTAAAATACAACTACATTTATTATTTATTTATTGGGGTGACACTTTCGACAGCCAGCCAGGGTCACCTCGTGTCAGACAGTTTTATGGGTGGAGAAAGACAGAGTACCTGGAGAGAACCACTAAGCAATGGTGAGCAACTGTTAGACTTCCCAATGTACTAACTACACACAAGCAGGGTTAGCATTGGTTGAAAACAAGTGCACCATTGACATGCATTTTGCCTTAGTACATAGCGCCACCGTGCACATGGGCACTCGAGATTAAGTGCCTTGCCCAAGGACACAAAGCTGTTGCCCCTGGGGGGGGATCAAACAGTGTACAATTACATATACATGTACCTGTATTATGATAGCATAATACATGTACAGTGGAACCCTGTTAATTGAATAGTCACTTTGTCAATAAAAAAATATTCAATTAACAAGTACTTGGTCACTTTCCTATATTCTGTAGATAAACTGGGCATTTATTCTATTATATCTTGTTTGACAGGGCCCATGGAGCTCTGTCAAACAAGATATAATAGATTAAATGCCTGTATTGGATGTACTGAGGCCACATTGGTCTTTCATTAAGAAGAATTTGGTGACTCTCAGGGTAATTTCTCCACATATTACAAGATTTTTATATTCAGTTAACAAGAGTTTACTCAACATGTATAACCTATATTTAGGAAACAGGTCAAATTTGTAATGAAGGTAGGGTAAATAGTTTTGTGTTTGGAAGTTATATTCAATTAATAGGGTTATTCAATTAAGAGATATCCAATAAAGTGGGCTTCACTGCATATACAACTTTTTAAAAATCCTCATGTTTTAAATTAACAATCCAAATTAACTCAGCACTTTAGCTGTCAATTGCTAAAATAATGCACAAACAAATTAGAAATAAAGCCTACCTGAAAAAAGGTTACCTCAACTGGTACAATGTACCTATATGTAACTCTTCTCCAGGTAACTCATTTCTGATATTTGTTCAACAATAGAAAAGCAAAATGATAACGATATGTTTACCAGTGTGTTATTTATTTATTTATTGGCGCTTAATGACACTTTCGACAGCCTGGGTCACCTTGTGTCAGACAGACAGTTTTATGAGTGGAGAAAATCGGATACCTGGTGAGAACCCTTGAGTAGTGGTGGGCAACATTCAAAACCCCAATGTTCAAACTCTGCACAAGCAGGTTAGCATTGTTTGAAGACAAGTGCACTATCGATGTGCAGCAAGCCTTAGTCCATAGTGCCATTATGTCCCGGTAAGAGCAACTGGGATTAGGTGTCTTTCCCAAAGATACATTGCAGTTACCACTGCTCGGGATTGAACTAAGAACCTTTCAGTTTGAAGTCCAATGCTCTAACCACTTTACAGTGCACACCCATTCACCAGTGTGTCATGTATAATATATACATGCAGAAAAAGCTGAGATGAGCAACATGAAATGAATATAGGAAAAAAACCTTGGTTGGCACAGTGCTTGAAACTGAATACCGGTATCAGTATTAAAAAAAATACTGTGGAATATCGGTATATTGAAAGACTGTCCAGATATTTGAACATACATACAATGTACCATAATCGTGACTTGAACAATCAGTTGGAATGAATCAGCATGCCTTGATGATGCAGTACAAATAACCCTCTACCCAATGCAGACTATTTCAAAATTTATTAATTTAAATATTAGTTTATGGAATTTAAAAAAAAAATGCAACAAAACAATATCATGTGACTCATAGGTGGAATGAGCTTGATGAGATCGTTCCAATGAGGAGTTACATTTTTTGGTTTTCTTAAAAAAAATTTGACAACTGGTTAGGGAAATAGATAATACATGTATTACCGTATTCATTCGGGACTACAGTTAAAAAACTCAAGTTATCTTGAAAATTAAATTGTGGTTAAATAATGATGATAAACAGGCCTGAAAATAAGCAGTCTGACATTTGCAGAATGAGGTCCCCAGAGGGTGAATTTGATGATGCTATTCCATACAGTGGGCCAATTTATCTTCTGAGCATCTCTTTCTGTTTAGTTTTGAGACCTGATTCAGATTAAGGTTCACAGAGGGTAAATTTAGTGATGCTACCCTGCTATGCAGGGTAGCATCACGAAATTCACCTTCTGGGGACCTCATTTTGCAGATGACAGTCTGCTTATTTTCTGGCTTGATGATAAACCAATATTTTTGTAATTTCACCAGTATTCAATTGATACTGGTTTGAATACCGGTATGTATCAGTTTATCGATATACCATGCAGTCGTAAAAAAAAAACCTGTAACAAAAACTGCTTGGATAGGGAAAAAAACCTAAAACAAAAAATTTTCTTGTTAATGCCTAAAATATTTTTACCTAATTTTTATTGAGTTAAAATTCCAAATCCAAATTGGTTAATTCATTAGTATAAGACCTGATCAAAATGTGACTAGGAATTTAACCAATTCAAGCTTGTTTGAAAGGGCTCATCACGGTCTTTCAAACTAGATTGAATTGGCTAAAATCTATGTTGCATTATGGGAATAATTTGCTGCTTGAAATTTAGGTATTTTGACATCAGTATACAAAGGTTTAATATGGCTTTATTATATAGATAGCACCTTAACCCTTTACCTAATGAATTGTCTGCATCCGCCGCGTAATATGCAAATTCAGCAGCTGAAAAAATATGATTTTTCGAAAAAATTTCAACAAAACCATATCATGTGACCCCTCTTTGGAACGAGCTCGTTGAGCTCGTTCCAACAAGGGGTCACATGATATGGGTTTGTTGAAATTTTTTAAAAAATATTTTTTCAACTGCCAAATTTGCATATTACGCGGGCGGATGCGGTCGATTCGTTGGGTAAAGGGTTAACTTGAGAAATCATTGGTGAAAAAGTATATTCAATGTACATGGGGAAAATTTGATAAACTATGCCCAAATTATACTTATTTCAGTGACAATGGAAATTAGAATTGGGCAGGAGTATCCGCCAGCAGCTACGGACATACTGATGGACGACGGATCACAACCCATCCCCAATAGCTCATACTTGACGTTGTCCAGTTGAGCTAAAAAAGACATTTAAAAAATAATTTTATTTAAATTTATTTTAAACAGAAGAGTCTACATTGATACAAACAACAATGTTAAATATCCAAATCCTCCCACAAGTAACATTATAATGTGAAGTGTTCGTATTACAAAGTCATTGAACTGTTTGAAACTAAATGGCTGCCGCTGTAATAATAGAAGTAAAACAGTCAGCTTATACTGTCCTCGAAGTGATATCCGAGTTAAAATGTATCCACATATAAACAGTGTAGAAAATAACAACAAGCCTAGCATAGATAGTATCGCTGAGGAAAAATATAACATGAACTGGATCTGAACAGCCACTATCGTTCTTTGTGATGTATGAAAAGTTGCTTCTTGTCCTTGACGGAGATGCCGTCTTATATACGTCTCTGCTGACATACAACATGTGGAATGGGGTCCTTGAAAAGCTCTGTGTTTACTTTTCAGTGGAAAAATCATTTGGATTTGACGGAAATATACTCTCAATAAATTCACAGTCCTTGTCGTAGACACATGTATGTGATTAATGGAACATTTGTTGGGCAAAACACGCTTTATAGGTTCCATAATAATTCAGCATACATTTTCTCTCACTGGCGAACTTAGTATTTAAATTATCTGTTTCTTGTAACAAACCAGACCATTCTTTCTGAAAAATAAATGTTTTAATAAGTGAAGCTCACTCTTCAATATAAAAATGTTGTTTCAGTCTTTTAAGTCATGATGGATAAGAGTGTAAATGGTACAGTTGAAACTAGAAGTCCTGTCGCAAACTGTGCGCTTATCTAGGCTCAATTGTGCGTAGGAATTGCACGCAATTGCCATATAGAATCGCATCCAAAGCACGGCAGGTTCTCCTGGTTACTCATAGCAAACACAAGCAATGTTTCTGCCAATGGACCTCTGGGTTACCCGGAGGTCCATTGGCTAAACATTGCTTGTGCACAAGCCATATGTACAGAATTCGATAGCCTTACTATGCTCATAACGCACAGATTAACGCGCAGATTGATGTGCTATTTGTGCGCATTTCATGACAAGACTTCTAGTTTTAACTGTAGAGCTGAAACGGTTAAAGGGTTTTCTTGATCAATTAATCACATGGATTACTCTTAATTAATCGATTAATCACCTGCCCAAATAGGTAGCTGAATAACTGCCGTACCGTTGATGGTTTACAGGATTAACCCTTTACTCAACATAACAGGGAAAAAGGGCCAGCGCTGTATACAAAAAAATCTCCATTCAAATCTTATTATGTTTTTAATTTTTGTTTCAAAAACATAGCTTATGACCCCTTATTGGAATGAGTTTGCTGAGCTCGTTCCAATGAGGGGTCATAAGTCATGTTTTTGAGACAAAAATTGAAAATTTTCAGTAATTCCAGAATTTATTTTTAAAGTATTGTCTGATACCCTCATTGGGTAAGGGTTAAAAATCACCATTTCCAGCTACTGATACAGTATAATTATTATGCAAGTGAACGAGTATGTCAGCATGTACATGTAACTGTGCTTTACATGCTTTACTCTGTCTCATATAATTGATGTGAGTCAGTGTGAAAATGTTTGCCTGTTTCGGGGCAAGTTTGTTCCTTTGTTAACCCATATAATACAGTAGTTCAAAAGAAACAGTCAATCGATCAATTACTTTGTTGATCGATCAAGATGTTGACCATTGGTTAATCGATTAATCGGTTAACCATTTCACCTCTAGTAAATGGGCCTAATAGAGCAGGGATGCACAAATTGGACTGTGACTACTGCTGCACTGGAAATAATCTGAAAATGACCATTTAAGTTACATATGGCTTACGCCAATTGTAAAATGCACTAACAAATTACAGGTTTACGAGAAAGTAATATAACATTACTTTATTAAGTTACTAATATCACATATTTACCTGAAAGGCTTGACAGTCTTTCGGAACTATCTTGACTCAAAGGTTGAGTATTGCATCCATATATGAATAGAAAGGCAAATCTTACCGCAGAAGATTGCTTCAACTCTTAATCTGTTGAGTATTTTCAAGATATTTTTCATTGAATCTAGTCATGGCTGCGGTAAAGCAGCCATGACTAGATTTAATGAAAAATTCATCTAAATTTAACTCAAGAAATCACTGGTGAAAAAGTATATTCAATTTTCATGGGGAAAATTTTTATAAACTATGCCCAAATTATACTTATTTTAGTGGCAAAGGAAATTAGAATTGGGAAGGAGTATCCACTAGCAGCTAAGGATGTATGGACGGACGACGGATCTTAAAAGCATATCCACCATAATAAATAGCAACAACTAATGTGCAATCTCGCTTTGGTGAGATCGCGTGTCAGTTGTTGTTACTTAAATATAGGTGGAACTCCCATTAGGACATAAACAGAGGCCCCATGGGGTCTGAGGCACTCACCTGATCAAAGTTGTTTAACCCTTTACCTAACGAATCGCCCACATCCGCCCGCGTAATATGCAAATTCAGTAGTAGAAAAAATATTATTTTTCAAAAAACGTCAACACAACCATATCATGTGACCCCTCATTGGAACGAGCTCCTCGAGCTCGTTTCAATGAGGGGTCACATGATATGGTTTTGTTAAAATTTTTTGAAAAATTTGAAAAAATGATATTTAAAATAAAAAATTTTGATATCGTCTGCGTTGGGTAAAGGGTTAAAGAAGGATTCAATTAGCATCTATGACTAGTTAACACTACACAGGAATGAAGTAATTTAATTATTTATAACTCTGTTGTCCATGTCAGATGTCTTTTTCAGTAATGCAAAACTAGGGAGTCCAAATATCAACCTAGGGACTAAACTTGAACAAACTTGAAGGTTGGTGTATACCAAATATCAAAAGATTCTGACTGGTGGTTCTGGAGGAGAAGATTTTGAGAATATTACCAATTTTGCACTATTGATAAAATTTGCCCCTCACCTACCCCTCCCCTCAGGAACACAAATATCAACAGAGACTTTGTTTGAACGAACTGAATCTGAACCCTCAAAGGATGCTGTATACCAAATATCAAAATATTCTGATTTTACCTCAAAAAGCAGATTTTTAAAGATTATTCCTCATGTTGGACAAAGTTAACATTTAGGTTCCAATAAGGAGCCCAAATATTAACCCAGAGACTTGATTTGAACAAATTTAGATCTGACCTCCCTAAGGATTCTGCATACCAAATATCAAAAGATTAAATATCTGAAGAAGATTTTTAAAGATTATTCCTCATATTGCTCTAAGTAAAAATTAGGGCTCCAATAGGGAGACCAAATATTAACCCAGGAACTTGGTTTGAACAGCCTTAGCTCTAACCTCCTAAGGATGCTGCAGGGTTTCCGCTAGACTGGCTGCGGGTCCGTCAACCGGACCCCCATTCCCCCCCCCCTCCCCCCGCCGATCATACTATGATCAGTCAGAAAAGCTGGTGGTTAAAATGTCGAGTACAATGCTGTATCGTAACGACACTCAGGATCTTTTGTTTCCACGTAACATAGGCATAATTATGTTGTATACTATGCCTACTATTACTAGCGACAACCTGATAGTTTATAACCCCCAGGTGAGAGGGGGAAACAGAGTTCAAATCCTAAACGTCGTCTATAAAATTTCGGACTCAAATTGTCGTGTTTGGTCCAAAATCACTGGCTTTTATTTTGAGCGATAAATGATGTAATTGCATGTGCATGACGTCACACGTCCGCATCATGGTTCTTTTCGAATATTTTGTTCTCTCTGCATTTCCAATTATTTACGTTGGCACGTATCGGGTTGTATAAAAAAATTGAGGTCAAGCATCGCAGTCACTGTCAGGATTTGTGGATTTTGTGTTGTTTTGGGTTTGTATTTTTATGAAACCTCCAACCAGATGTAGTATTGTGTGTCCCGTGGGAATTTAGAGAATTGTAGGAGGAAAAAATACATATTTTCCACTTCAATTATTCAGCATTTTAGCGACTAGAATGCCCCCAGAGGCCACCAGAGAGCACCTAAAAATCAAAATCTGACCCCCCCCCTCTATACGCACGTGGGCACGTGCGGCAGACATCTTCGGCATCTGAGTTTCACTTTCTTTAAACTACCGGACCCACAAATATTCCCCTAGCGGAAACCCTGGATGCTGTATACCAAATATCAAAAGATGCTGACTTATGGATCTGAAAAAGATTTTTAAAGATTATCCCCCATATTGATCTAAGTTAAAATTTGGGCCCTGTGCGTAGGAAGCCCAAATATTAACTGAGGGACTTGATTTGAACAATCTTGAATCTGACCTTAATAACAATGATTATATATATACCAAACATCAAAAGATTCTGACTGGTGGTTCTGAAGAAGAAGATTTTTAACGATAACTCCCCATATTGCCCCAAGTTAAAATTTTGGCTCCTTTATTGAGCCCAAATAAGAACCATTTTAACAAACTTCTATCTGATCCCCTATGGATGCTGTATACCAAATATCAAAAGATCAGTGGTCTGAAGAAATTTTTTTTTATTTTTGCAAATATGCAGACTCAGAATTCCCCACCCCCAGAACACCCTGACACAATGGACTGCATTTTTTTTTTTACCATTCCACTCAACTTGTCCTAAGGATGCTTCATACCAAATAACAATTCTCTGTTCCATGCGGTTTGGGAAATATGGGAGTTTGAAAATATTTCTATTTTTAGCTCCAGGGATTCCCTACGGGGACACAGGAATTTTTTTGGGCATGAATCAAGCACTTTTGACTCAATAATACCACATACCAAATTTGGTTCAGATCGGACCATTTGTTTAGAAAATATAAATTTTGGATGTGGCAAAAAATCTTGCCTCCACCATTACAAAGGCAAATATTGATCCACAAACTTTGTTTGATCGAACAAACTTGATTCTACACCTCAAAGGGAAGTTCCATACTAAATATAAAGTAACTGTACCAACTGGTTCATGAGTAGATTTCAACAAAAATTTTGGAGCATTTTTCCCCCACCCCCTACCTATGGGACTGGGCAAGTTGATTTGAACAGAAACAAAATGCGATGTCAAAACAAGCAATCACCTCAAATTTAACTGAAATCATTCAGCAGTTTTGGAGGAGAAGGTGCAAACACCAAGTTCACAGGCAAAGGATGGTGAGTGATCACAATAGCTCATTCTGACTTTCACTTAAGTGAGCTAAAAAGCAGACTGGCGTATTAAGTAATAGTTACTAATTGAACTGGAGGTATTCATGAATTTGAAACATCTGCCAATGTCCGGTATGTGATGCCGAGCCGCGAAGTGGCAAGGTGTTACAGCAGGTTGGCAGGTTGTTCAAATTCATGAATACCGACAGCGAGGTTAGTAACTTACTTACACGCCAATTCACAGAACACACGGACCCAGGTATGGTAAGTGAAGTGAGTACAGGTCCTCAAGTGAACACCTAGTCTATTGTTCTATCGGGTATTTCACGTCTCTTACCAACCCGGAGAAGACAAAGGAATTGGTGTGTAAAAATATAGAAGGCAGAGAAGCAACACAACATCCCTTTTCCTATGGGTTACCACCTTGCTAGATAGCATAACATGCCAACGAGTTAAATAGATATTAAAATTTTACTGCATATACAGAATGAAGAGAATTGATTGATTACTACTTAATCGCAGCGCCATACATGTATATTTATTATTTATTTATTTATTGGTGTTTACGGTCACATAACTAATATGCACAATGGCTAATCGTGACAGTGACAGTTTTACGGGTGGAGGAAGCTGGACTACCTGGAGAGAACCACCGAGCATCGACGAGCAACTGTCTCAACATTCTCACTCTGTTCAAGCAGGGTTGCAGCGACACAGTGCGGGTCATCCCAGATGGGGATTGAACTAGGCACCTCTGGCATAGAAGTCCAACAGTCTACCGCTGAGCCACCGCGCTCCCTACATGTATATTCTCCACTCAAAAAGTATTTATAATTGTTAATAACAGCATGAGGAACACTTGCAAACTTTTATCACATGGACCACCAGGTACAACAGTGCTGGCTTTATGAAAAAACCAGGGTGGCAAAAAGTTAAAAAATTTATAGTAATTTATATATTTTTTATACTTACCAATGACCCAGACTTAGCTGGTGCTAACTCTAAAAAATCCAGGGCCAAACACAAATTTTGCCCCCCAATCCCCAAAATTTGCATCTAAAACCAAAAGAAATCATGTCCTATAGGACCTCCATACTTTGCCCTTACTGCGCATGCGCATTGTCAAGGACGTTCCGAAATTGGCGCCAATTATCATTCTTACTGGCAGTGCCTGGTCAGCGCTATGTACTCAGCGGGGAGGTAAGAGTTCCCAACTCCTGGGAGGGCCATCCCCGTCTGGGTCATTGGTAAGTATAAAAAATATATAAATTACTATAAATTTTTTAACATTTTTATACTGTACCAATGACCCAGACTTAGCTGAATAGTAAAAAGGCTGGAGGGCCTAGGACATAGAGGAAAATCCAATAAGCTCAACTATATAATATAGAGGCAACCCCTCAAGGAGAAAAGGAGTATTAGGCTTTACATGCATCTTTCTTATTTTATGTTAAATTAGAAAGACACAATACCCTTCATAATTGAGCATAATAACATTCATGTTCTCTATTAACATCCAATATAACCCTTTATACTAATTATTTTTAAAGTAAGCCAATAAATAAAGTTAGTCCAGAGAATTGAGACTCTTTATATTCCTTTAAAAGTGTCCGAGCATTGTATATTAACGCCCGTTTGACACTTGACATATACAAATGCTTCACACCGAGCTACACTTTAAAAATATGACATGAATGAATTTTTAACATTCATATTACACTTTAAAACCATCCCGGAAACGACTCAGAAATACTGACTTCGGAGAAGGCATTCCCTTGCTTTTCACTATAAAGCAGGTGACCTAAGGGAACACCCTCCCCCCCCCCCCCCCCTGCCCTGGGTCAAATAGCCCAGAGCGAAGAGGGCAGCCGGACGGAGTCACTGCCGGAACAGAAAGCCTGCATAACTATAGTTGCAACTGTTTAGTGGACGACATTCTGAGCAACAGATAACGGACCTAAACAATGCAGGTCTCCAGAAATGGACTCAATATTTCTGAGATAAAAATTCGTGAATGTGGATGGCTGAGACCAATAAGCAGCCTTCATTAAATCTGTAATAGCAATACTATTAGCGTAAGCCCAAGAAGTAGCAAGAGCTCTTACTTCATGAGCCGAAATCTTAAGCACAGACTGCTGAGAAGAAGATAAACTCTCATAAGCAGTACGGATAGTTAATTGAATCCATCTAGCAATAGAATGGACCGAAATGTCCCTTCTATTAGACATCAGAGACAGAAAGAAACGTTTTCGTCCCTTTCTGATAAACTGAGATCTCTGTTTATAGATACGTAACGCTCTAACAGGACAGAGTAAAGGCCTACACCCGTCTGAAGACGGAAGAACCTTAATAACAATAGGTTCCGGATATATTTATTAGGAGCCTGATTCTTAGCTAAAAAAACCCACATTAGTAGTGAAGGTGATAGTGTTCCCGACACTACGATAGTGAGAATCATCCACCGACAGTGCATGAAGCTCACTGACTCTTCTAGCAGAAGAGAAAGCTAAGAGAAAAGCTGTCTTATAAGATAAGAATTTGAAATCTACTGTCCCAAGAGGTTCAAATGGCTTTTCCTTCAGTTTAAGAAGAACCCAAGCTAAATTCCATTTAGGAATTAACCTAAGAGTTCTGGGTCTATTTATCGAGAAGTTTCTAACCAACTTAGATAAAGAGACATTAGATCCAATTTGTAAACTATCATGATGTGCATAGGTATCAGATAACATAGACCTATAACCCTTAATAGTAACAGGCTGCAGTTTGATTTCGTCAAACAAGTATACTAGAAAGTTTGCAATGTCTGGTATAGAGGGATCATACATATCCACAGAATGATCCCTACACCAACGACGAAAAACCTTCCACTTAGCCGCATAGTTTAGCGAAGAGGAGGTCCTCCTACAGTTAGAAATCGCGTCCACTGCCCGTCCTGTAAAGTGCTTGCCATGCAAGAAGGACCGCACAACGGAAAAACGTGAAGGTTGAGACCTTGCGGGTTGTGATGGAGTTGACGCGATTTCCCCTGCGAAAGAAAATCCTCCCGTGGAGGAAGCTTTCGCGGTAGGTCCCTCAACAGACACCTGAGTAGATTTATCCACGGTCTCTGTGGAGACAGAGATGCTACCAACAGAATCTTGCATTGAGATTGTTTTATCTTTAGCAATACTTGCTGAATTAACGGCGCTGGAGGATACGCATATCCTATCATTCCGTCCCAAGGGATCGACAGAGCGTCTACTGCAAATGCTCTTGGATCCGGACACGGAGACACATACGTCTGCAACTGATTGTTGAGATGTGTCGCAAATAAGTCTATCATTGGCCATTCCCATTGGTAGCAAATCTGATTGAATACTTGTTTGTTGAGAGTCCACTCCGACGGCAACAAGCGACCCTTTCGTGAAAGGGAGTCTGCTAGTACATTCAGACGACCCGGTATATGACGGACCGAAAGACGAACCTGATGTTCTAGAGCAAACAGAAGGATTCTTTCCGTTAGATTGAACAACGGAACTGAATGAGTGCCTCCCTGATTCCGTATATACGCCACTACTGTCGTATTGTCGGACAGGATTTGGACATGAGCATTGTGAATAATGTCCATCCAATGACGTAACGCAAGCCAAATTGACATCATTTCCTTGATGTTTATGTGCTTGCCCAGGAATTGCAGATCCCAAAGACCCTGGCATCTGGAATCCGTAGGGATCAATGATGCACCCCAACCTGTTTGACTGGCATCCGTCATAATGGTAAAACTCGGATCCGGCAACTGCAGCGGAACTCCCTGAGTTAACCACTAAATGTTTGCCCAAGTCTGAATCTCTCGTTTCACTTGATCTGACAAGAGAACGTCTATGTCGATTGAATGAATTTTCACACTCCAATTCTGAGTCAAGAAAATTTGGAGAGGACACGTGCGTAACCGCCCCATCGGAATGAGATCCGCAGCGGCTCCGCACAGACCTATCAGTCTCATAAATTCTCTCGCTGTGACTTTGTCTGCGTGCAGACAATAGCGAGCGTAACAACTGACTAATTTCGCTCTGGTTAACGGCAGACGAACGAGATTGTTGTGCGTCTCGAAGCTCATTCCCAGATGTGTGAATGACTTGCACGGCACCAGATCCGACTTCTCCTCGTTTACTATAAAACCGAGACGTTGGAGCAATAGAAGTAGATTCTGCACATCGTTCTGAAGCGTTAACTCGTTGCCGTACCTCTGAAGAATGTCGTCCAGGTAGGCCGACGTTACCGCAGACGAATGAGCTCGGAAATACATCATTACCGAGTTCATTACCCGAGTGAAAGCCCAGGGTGCTAGATTCAATCCGAAGCACATCGCCCGGAATTGATACACCACTCCTAGGACTGCGAAGCGTAGATACTTTCTGAATGTCGGATGTACCATGACGTGAAAGTACGCATCTTTGAGATCTATGCTCGTTGCATAATCGTTCACTCGAATACTCGCTCTGACGGACCGAATCGTCTCCATATAAAACTTCGGAGCGACGATCAGCTTGTTTATCCAGCTCAAATCTATGACTGGACGGAACGAGCCGTCTGGTTTCGGAACCAGAAACAGATGGCTGTAGAATCCCGGAGTCTCCTGGTTTTCTACGACCTCTACCGCGTTCTTCATTAAAAGAGACTGCACCTCTGATAATAGAGCGTCTCTTTTCTGCGGATTTGAAGAAAGTTGAGTCCATTTTGGACTTTGAGTTAATGGAGGCTTTCGTTTGAAGGATATCTTTAGACCTTCCGAAGTCACCCCTCTCACCCAAGGGTCGTCCGTAATCGACGCCCACTCTTGTGAAAAACTCGACAACCTTCCGCCAACTGGTACGCGAACAGCAGAGAATCCGAAGCATTCTTTGTAATTTTATCGTAAATTGCAGAAAGCTTGCCGTCAAAGAGAAGTTCTCCGGAGACCGAAGCGACTCTGAGAGAGTTCTTCACCTTAGTATCCACGAGTGTGGATGTAGCTAGGGCTGCGTCACGTCTAACCAACTCCAGGTTTGCCACTGAAAGGGCGGAGTTACACGTGGAATAAGCTACTGCCCTTGAAAGAAGTCTTAAAGAGGATTGTATATCCTGAAATTCTTTCCCTTGAAGGCGCAGTGATAACGCCTTAGTAAGGTGATCTGCGTAAGATAAGGCATCTAAACTGGCTCTGTTAGACGAAATAGTTGTTTCCAACACCGCGGTTGGCATAGACGCCGACGACGGAAATGATAACTCTAAGTCTTCCACCTCGTCGTCCATACGCAGAGGAACTCTCGGGATACCCTGTCCTGCCGTGTCGAATTTATTCCTTGCATTAATGAAAGGCAGGTTGAGAGTATTGGCGGACAAGAAACCTGCTTTTCCCGTTTTGGAAGCAAGTTTAAATATAGCGTCGTTCAATAATTCAAATGTTCTTGCAACATTATTGGATTGAGACGGAAACTCGGGAGCGATGTCCCTGAACCGCTCAAAGAAATCAGAGTCCAATGACGCTATAATTCTCTTGTCCGGAACCGCAGCAGTCTGGCCCGACGGAACAACTTGAGGGAGAAAGTGCCGGATGAAGTCCACGGCAGCTTTATGTTGTTCCGAAAGGGATAGCTCCAAGTCATCCGTATCCCTTTCACCATCCGGTCGGACCTCATGATGCTCCCGGTCGTCCGCCCCCGATGCTTCGGCGGAGCGTACCGACCCAGCGCCGTCGGATAATTCCCGATCCGACACCGTTTCTGTCGGTTGCTGGGATGCTGCGATAAGTTGTGCTATCTGCACAAGTACGTCCGACATCGAGGCCTGCGGAGGCGCAGTCTTTCGCTGCTTCGCCGAGGGCAGCTCCGCATCTGATGACTCCCGCATACTCTTCCTATGCGAACGTCCAGAGTCCATCGGCCTCGTGTCCCTGGCTACCGGATGGTGTGACCTGGTCGCCGAAGAATCCCTGATCGGCGAAGCTGGTAAAATATCGGCGGTCACGTAGCCAAGGTGCGGTCGTGTGCGCTGACGAGAGGAAGAAGCCTGAGCAGTCTCCGCAGACTGCCTATACAATGGAGCATCCCGAGCGACGGACGTGTGCTCCGCTTGCGACACATTTTGTACCACAACATCTGGTCCCAGATGTTGTTGTACGAGAGATGGGCCTCTCTCGCTTGTGGCCCGGCTGGACCTGGACGAGCTAGGAACCGGACTCAAAGGCTTCCTCCGATCTCGCCTACTATCCGCCGTCACTGGGTGTGCACGTTGAATGTTTATAGTGCTCGCATCACCCAACATTTCCTCCTGGACCGCATCGGACGAACCCGGCTGCCGAACCATTCGGTGAATGGACGCTACACCGGGCGAGCTAGCGGACGACATTTGTTTAATCTCCATGAGCACTTTTGCCACTAGCTCTGTATTCATTTGTGACGACGGAAGCGCACTTGCGGAAGATAACATGGAAACATCACCCTGTTCTTGTTCCTCTGAAATAGAAACTGAGAGAGCAGAGTGACCTTGCGGAGAAAGAGCCGGCATAGCCCTTTCTCCACCAACAACATATCGTGACACACGTTTCCAATGTTTGTCATCCCAATATTGACATATAGAACAGGGATTAGTGCGAGAACACTGACTACAATTAATGCAATGATCATGAAAGTCAGAGGAAGATTTCTTCCTATTACAATTTGAACAATATCCTTTCATTGTGAAAAGTCAACACCAAGTCCTAGTTACTCGCACAAACCCCTGACACAAAGATACAAAATAACATGATCCATTAATAATGAAAAAACAATTGCAAATCAAAATAATTTTTGAAAAATATTTTTTCAGCGAAGCCCAAGTTTCTGAAAAGTAATGTTGAGCCCCAATGGATCCGATGGCTAAGTGCGGTCAAAAATTTTAAATTTATATTAAATAATTAATGCAACACTTACGGATAATAAAAATGTATCTTATAGTGAGATAAACTACACCAAAGGCAAACAGCACCCCTCAAAAGAGACTGTTGCCAATGTAAACAAACAGTGTAAAAACACCAGAAAACATGACTCCAGGCACTGACAAAACTGGCCCGAAATCAGTCATCAAAATTACACTCTATCTGATGCAAGACAGAGACTCCCAGGGGAGAATCTGCAGAACATCAGATGGAAGATGCAGAACACAACGTTTATACACCCATGGGTGAAAACGTAACTATGGGGAAAATAACAGAAAACATTCTGTAACCAAGCAACTCTCCCAAGAGAATTTAGAAATGATCTTTCTCAAAAATATGCCAAAAGCATGGGAGAATTGCAAGGGGGGACTCAGAAGACCAGGGGAGAGGAAACACTGAATAAGCAGTGCAACTTTTTAGCAAGAATGACAAGAGGCCCATGCCTCGAAAGTTAAAAAATTTATAGTAATTTATATACTTTTTATACTTACCAATGACCCAGACATAGCTGGTGCTAACTCTTAAAATATAGGGCCAAACACAAATTTTGCCCCCCAATCCCCAAAATTTGCATCTAAAACTAAAGAAAACATGTCCTGAAAGGCCCTCCACACTTCGCCCCTACTGCACATGCGCAGTGTCAAGGACGTTCCGAAATTGGCGCCATTTATCATTCTAATAACCAGTGCCTGGTAAGCGCTATGTACTCAGCGGGGAGGCAAGAGTTCCCAACTCCTGGGAGGGCCATCCCCGTCTGGGTCATTGGTAAGTATAAAAAATATATAAATTACTATAAATTTTTTAACATTTTTATACTGTACCAATGACCCAGACATAGCTGAATAGTAAAAAGGCTGGAGGGCCAAGGACATAGAGCAAAATGGAATACGCTCAATAAAATAAAATAGAGTCATCTGTAGGGAAAAGAAGAAATAGGCCTTACATGTATCTTTCTTATTTATGATAAATTAGAAAGATACAACACCTTCCAAAAATTGAGCTTCATACATCCATGTACTCTATTAATATCCAATAATCCTTATACTAATAATTTTTAAAGTAAGCCAATAATAAAGTAAGTCTAGAGAATAGAGACTCTTATACTCCTAAAAGTGTGTGAGAATTGCATAATCATGTCCGTTGACATATGCAATATTCAAAAGCTATACTTTAAAAACTAAGACTTGAATGAATTTTATAAACTTAAACTTCTCACTAAACAACCATCCCAATAACAGCTCAGAATTACTAACTCCGGAGGAGGTATCCCCTTGTTTTCATAGTAAAAACAGGTGACCCAAGGGAACACCCTCCCCCCCCCCCCCCCCCCCCCCCCCTTTTTCTTGCCCTGGGTCAAATAGCCCAGAGCGAAGAGGGCAGCCGAACGGAGACACTGCCGAAACAGACAGCCTACCTAGCTATAGTAGCAACTGTTAAGTGAATGACATTCTGAGCAGTAGATAATAGACCTAACAATAGAGGCCTCCAGAAATGGACTCGATATTTCTGAGTTAAAATTCATGAATGGATGGCTGAGCGCAATGAGCAGCCTTCAAAAATCTATAATAGCAACACTATTAATGTAAGCCCAAGAAGTAGAAGAACTCTTACTTCATGAGCCGAAATCTTAAGCACAACTGCTAAGCCAATGATATACCATAAGCAGTACGCTAGTTAATAGAATCCATTAACAATAAAATGGAGCGTAACGTCCTTCTACTAGACATCAAAGACAAAAGAAGCTTACGCCCTTGTAATAAACAGATATCTGTTTATAAATACATAAACTGTACCCGGAAAGAGTAAAGGCCTATGCCCATACGAAGACGGAAGGACCTTAAAATAATAGGTTCCGGATAATAGGAGCCTAACTCTTATGCAACAATCCAACCTAAATAGTAACGGAAGTATTGATTCCGAAACTATGAAAGTGAAAATCATCCATCGATAGTGCATGAAACTCACTGACTCTACAGTAAAAGAGAAACCAACAGAATTACTGTCTAAAAGGTCAGAATTTGAAAACTACTGTTTCCAGAGGCTCAAATGATTACTTAGCTAAATAAGAACCGAAGTTAAAATCCGTATAGGAATTTAATCTAAAGATTCTAAGTCTATTTATCAAAAGGTTACTAACTGACTTAGATAAAGAGACAAAAGACTCAATTGTAAACTATCGTAGAGTGCATAGGTATGAGGTAACATAAACCTATAACCTAAATAACAACAGGCTGCAGTAGATCTTGTGAAACAAGAATACTAAAAAATAGCAATGAGTAGTATGGAGGGATCAACCATATGAACATAATGATCCCTACACCACGACGGAAGAGCCTCCACTTTAGTCGCATAGAATAGCGAAGAAGAGGATCTCCTATAGTAAGAAATCGCGTCCAAAGCTCGTCCAGTACAGTGCTTACAATGCAATACGGACCACACAACGGAATACATGAAGGTTGCGACCTTGCTGGTTGTGATAAAGATGACACGATTTACCCAGTGAAAAAAGATCCTCACATAGAGGAAGATTTCACGTTAAGATCCACAGTAGACAAGAGAGTAAATTACTCATGATCTCTGTGAAGATAGAGATGCTATCAACAGAAATGTATTGTGGTTGTTTATCTTAGCAATACCTGCTAAAACAACAGCGCCGGAGGATACGCGTATCCTATCATTCCGTCCTATAGATCAATAGAGCGTTAACAGTATTAGCTCAGAGATCTGGACAAGCCAACACATACGTCTGCAATTGATTAGCAAGCTGTGTCATAAATAAAACATCATTGGGCGCTCCCATAGATAGCAAATCTGATTGAATACTTGTTTGTTGAGAGTCCATTCTGACAGCAACAAGCGACCCGTAAGAGAACGGGAGTGCGATAAAACAATCAGACGACCCAGAATATGACGGACCAAAACTGAACTTGGTGTACTATAACCAACAGACGGATTCTTTCCATTAAATTGAATAACGGAAACGAAAGAGTGCCTCCCTGGTTCCGGAGATACGCCACTACTGTCGAATTAAAGGACAGGAATTTGGGCATGCGTTTCTGAATAATGTTCATGCAATGACATAAAGCAAGCCTAAAAAACATTATTCCGCGGAAGTTAAACTGATAGCTAAAAGACTGCGGAACCCAAAGACCCTGGCACTTCGAATCCGTAGGGATCAGTATATATCCCAATCTGTTTGACTGGCAACCGTCATAACAGCCACACTCGGGTCCGGCAACTGCGGCGGCACTCTCTGAGTTAACCACCGAATGTTTGCCCCAGTCTGAATCTCTTGTAACACTAGATAGACAAGAGAATGTATAAATCAAGCAATTCATGGATTGCCGGAAAGTTGCCGTCAAAGAGAAGCTCCTCCGAGAACGAAGCGACTCTGAGAGAGTTCTTAACCTACTATCCACGCGTGGATGTAGCTAGGGCTGCATCACGTCTAACCAACTCCAATCAGCCACTGAAGGGCGGAGTTATACGTGAACAAACTACTGCCCTCAAAAGAAATTACATTGAGAATAATATCCCGTAAATCTTTTCTTGAAGACGTAATGATAATGCCTCAGTAAGGCGGATTACGTATAATAAAGCGTCTAAGTTAAGTCTACTATACATAATGTCGTTCCCAACATTGAAATTGGAAAAGACATAAACGGCGAAAAAGAATATATGCAGTCTTTAATCACACCGTCTAGACGCATATGAACTCTCGGTATGCCCTGCTCTGCCAAAATAAACTATATGTAAAAAAGATAAAATGGCAGAAATGAGCCACGCGGACAAGAAACTAAACTATCATGCTTAGTAGCAAGCTTGTATATATATATAAATATATAGCGTCGAAAAATAAAACACATGTTGTAATGACAATATTGGACTGCGTCGGTAAGTCAGGGACAAAGACCCTGTACCGATCGAAAAATCCGAGTCCAATGACGCTATAAGTCTCTTATCCAAGATCGCAGCAATGAAGTCCGAAAAACAAGAGGCCCCACGTGGCCTTAATCGCTCACCTGACAAAGTGACTCTAAGAAGTATTTTAGGTCACCTTCACCATGTCATGCCTCATCAACATTAACTGGTTGAGTGATAGATTTTGTTTGAAGTTCAATATTTGTTACCTAAAATTAGTTTTATTTAAAATCATTGGTGTGTGGCCAATCTCCAATGATTTTTAATAAAGCAAATTTATCTCTGCAGACAAACTGGTTTAGCATGAAGCACAAACAAGGAATGTGAAGAGATAGCCTTGGACATCTCTCCCCAACTGTGGATATCTTCCATGTGCTACATGTATATATTTGCATGCAAGAAAACAAAAATTTTCACAAATTTTATTTTTTTTTATCATCATTGGAACAAGCTCAAACAGCTTATTCCAATAGGGGTATGGGAAGATCAGGTATATTTTTGAGACAGAAATGTGAATATATAAATAATGGTGTTTTTTGTGAATGATGCTGGAGAATTTTGCGTAAAGATATGGTAAATGGTTTGTTCTAGATACAGAATGATGCAAAAGTATTTAAATTTGATTAGGCAAGTTGTTCCTATAATGCATTTAAAAATTGAAGTAACTGTTTTTTTGCTGACGAACTTTTAGATGTGTGTGTCTGTGTTTGTGTGTGTGTGTGTGTGTTTGTGTGTGTGTGTGTGTTTGTGGGGGGGGGGGGGGGGGGGGGGGGGTAAGAGTGTTCTTGCAAACAAAATTCCTGAATAAATGGAAAATTTTATTTTTTGTGTGAAAGACATAGTGCGTGAATGTTGATTGGAACAAGCTTAGAGAGCTCATTTTAATGTGAAGTCATAAAGCTGTGTTTTACGTACGAAATTCTGGAATAACTAAAAAAATTGCTTTTTTGACTCAAAAAGCATGGTGTGCGACCTCTCATTGGAATGAGCTCAAAAAGCTCATTCCAATGGGGTATTTACAAGCGATAAGTACATGTATGTTTAAGAGACAAAAATTAAAATTTGAATAGCGATTTTTGCGAAGAATGCTGACAAGTTTTGGCAGTTATGCTGGTAAAAAGGTAAGATATGCAAAGTGGTTGTTTTTTAGAGGCGACATTTAATTAAGGGGAATTAACCCTTGATTACTGAGGTAACTTCTAAAAGTACTGAAATTTCATGAAGCAATGTGAATAACAGACAACAGTTGCCTAAAAATTTCATGAATAACTAAAATTTTTATTCCTTTGTCTCGAAAACATGGCATATGACCTTTGTTGGAATGAGCTGAATGCGTGTGTTCCAATGAGGGGTCATAAAATTTGAACGAAGATTTGTGTGAATAATGCATTAGTACTGCTAGATTTGGGTAAATGGTTCACCCTGGATACCACCCCTTCTATAGTAGATCTTTTCTGCAAATTTTGTGTAAGATTCTATCAACTTTACAAATAAATACGTTCATGAATCACAATCAGATCCACCCTACAATGTTGCATACCAAATATCAAAAGATTCTGCCTGCTGGATCTGGAGAAGAAGATTTTTTAAGAAATATGCCTGAAACGCACTAAGTTAAAATTTGGGCTCCTATACGGAGCCCAAATATAAACCCAGGGGGCCGATTTGAACAAACTTGAATCAGATCCACCCCACAATGTTGCTTACCAAATATGAAAAGATTCTGAAGCTGGATCTGGAGAAGAAGATTTTTTAAGAAATTTGCCTGAAATGCACTAAGTTCGAATTCAAGCTTCTATAGTCAGCCCAAATATGAAACTAGGAAGCCGATTTGAACAAACTTGAATCAGATCCACCCCACAATGTTGCATACCAAATATCAAAAGATTCTGCCTGCTGGATCTGGAGAAGAAGATTTTTTAATAAATTTGCCCGAAATGCACTAAGTGCGAATTCGGGCTTCTATATTAAGCCCAAATATGAATCCAGGGGGCCGATTTGAACAAACTTGAATCAGATCCACCCCGCAATGTTGCATACCAAATATCAAAAGATTCTGCCTGCTGGATCTGGAGAAGAAGATTTTTGAAGAAATTTGCCTGAAATGCACTAAGTGCGAATTCGGGCTTCTATATTAAGCCCAAATATGAATCCAGGGGGCCGATTTGAACAAACTTGAATCAGATCCACCCCGCAATGCTGCATACCAAATATCAAAAGATTCTGCCTGCTGGATCTGGAGAAGAAGATTTTTTAAGAAATTTGCCCGAAATGCACTAAGTTTGAATTCGAGCTTCTATAGTGAGCCCAAATATGAATCCAGGTGGCTGATTTGAACAAACTTGAATCAGATCCACCCCGCAATGTTGCATACCAAATATCAAAAGATTCTGCCTGCTGGATCTGGAGAAGATGATTTTTTAAGAAATTTGCCTGAAATGCACTAAGTTCGAATTCGAGCTTCTATAGTGAGCCCAAATATGAATCTAGGAAGCCGATTTGAACAAACTTGAATCAGATCCACCCCACAATGTTGCATACCAAATATCAAAAGATTCTGCCTGCTGGATCTGGAGAAGAAGATTTTTTAATAAATTTGCTTGAAATGCACTAAGTTCAAATTTGGGCTCCTATACTGAGCCCAAATATAAACCCAGGGGGCCGATTTGAACAAACTTGAATCAGATCCACCCCACAATGTTGCTTACCAAATATGAAAAGATTCTGCCTGCTGGATCTGGAGAAGAAGATTTTTTAAGAAATTTGCATGAAATGCACTAAGTTCAAATTCGAGCTTCTATAGTGAGCCCAAATATGAATCTAGGAAGCCGATTTGAACAAACTTGAATCAGATCCACCCCACAATGTTGCATACCAAATATCAAAAGATTCTGCCTTCTGGATCTGGAGAAGAAGATTTTTTAAGAAATTTGCCTAAATGCACTAAGTTCGAAATCAGGCTCCTATACTGAGCCCAAATATGAACCCAGGGGGCCGATTTGAACAAACTTGAATCAGATCCACCCTACAATGTTGCATACCAAATATCAAAAGATTCTGCCTGCTGGATCTGGAGAAGAAGATTTTTTAAGAAATTTGCCTGAAATGCACTAAGTTCGAAATCGGGCTCCTATACTGAGCCCAAATATTAACCCAGGGGGCCGATTTGAACAATCTTGAATCAGATCCACCCCACAATGTTGCTTACCAAATATGAAAAGATTCTGCCTGCTGGATCTGGAGAAGAAGATTTTTTAAGAAATTTGCCTGAAATGCACTAAGTTCGAATTCGGGCTTCTATAGTAAGCCCAAATATGTATCCAGGGGGCCGATTTGAACAAACTTGAATCAGATCTACCCCGCAACATTGCATACCAAATATCAAAAGATTCTGCCTGCTGGATCTGGAGAAGAAGATTTTTGAAGAAATTTGCCTGAAATGCACTAAATTCGAATTCGAGCTCCTATAGTGAGCCCAAATATGAATCTAGGGAGCCGATTTGAACAAACTTGAATCAGATCCACCCTACAATGTTGCATACCAAATATCAAAAGATTCTGCCTGCTGGATCTGGAGAAGAAGATTTTCAAAGAAATTTGCCTGAAATGCAGTAAGTTCAAATTTGGGCTCCTATACTGAACCCAAATATAAACCCAGGGGGCCGATTTGAACAAACTTGAATCAGATCCACCCCACAATGTTGCATACCAAATATCAAAAGATTCTGCCTGCTGGATCTGGAGAAGAAGATTTTTTAAGAAATTTGCCTGAAATGCACTAAGTTCGAAATCGGGCTCCTATACTGAGCCCAAATATGAACCCAGGGGGCCGATTTGAACAAACTTGAATCAGATCCACCCTACAATGTTGCATACCAAATATCAAAAGATTCTGCCTGCTGGATCTGGAGAAGAAGATTTTTTAATGTTTTTCCCATTGCCTACAGTGTTAAAAAGTGCTGACTCAGCACTTTTTCAAAGTCCCGAAACTGTACCCTATGATAAAACCGATGGCAATTTTTTTTTACCAATCCTTTCTGTTGGTCCTAAGGAAGCTGCACACCAAATAAAAATTCTCAGTGCCGTGCAGTTTTGGAGATATGGGCGTTTTAAATTTTTTCTATTTTTAGCTCCTGTGGTTCCCACGGGGCTGCGGGAAAATTTTTTTTTGCATAAATCAAGTACTCATGACCCAATAAGCCCTCACATAAAATTTGGTTCAAATCAGCCTCTCGGTTTGGAAAATAGAAATTTTGGGCGGGGCAAAAAATTTTGCCCCTCTCATAACAACGTCAAGTATAGCCCCACAAACTTCTCTTGAACAAATCTGAGTCTACACCTCAAAAGGAAGCTGCACACCATATATCAAGTCTCTGCTACTGCTGGTTCATGAGAAGAAGATTTATAAAGATTTTGGTGCCCCTTGGGGGTGTGGCACCACCCAGGAGGAGGGGCAACTTCATTTGAACAAATCTGAATTGGCATTAGGTAATAAACATTTAGCCAACATTTGAATAAAATTGGGCTAGTGGTTTAGGAGGAGAAGTCGATAATGTAAAGTTAACGCCGGACGGACGACGACGGACGACAGACGACGGACGCCGGACGACGGACAGAAAGTGATTAGTTAAGCTCCCCTTGAGCTTCGCTCAGGTGAGCTAATAATCACTGGAAGAAATGCCAGAAGATATGAAAGGCATCTTCCGATACTACTAAAGGGAAAACTCGAAATCTTTCGAATCCCTTTTGCCATCCTGTCGGACCCTATAAAGCGTTCGGTCGTCCGTAGCTTGATGCAACCGCGGACCGCACCGACCCAGCGCCATCGGATAATTCCTGATTCGACCGAGAAACCGTCAATTGCTGGGATGCTGCGAAACAACTGTGCTAACTCGGATAGCACGTCCGTCACTGAGGCCTGAGGAGCAGCGGTCTTACGATGCATTGCCGCAGGAAGCTCCGAGATCGTTACCCCGTGCATACTTCCAATATGCGAGCGAACGGAGTGTATAGGCCTCGTGTCCCTTGGCTACCAGATGGCGCGACCTATTCGCTGTGGAATCACTGAATGCCGAAACTGATCGGATACTCGAGGTCACGTAGCCAGTGTGCGGTCGTGTGCCCTGCTGTGAGGATGAGGAAGCATTAAAGACAGTCTCTCGGACTGTCAATATAACAGAGCGTCCCGAGCAACGGACATATGCTCCGAATGTAAAATATCTGAACCACAACATGCGGTCCCCTATGTTGTTGGCTTCCTCCGATCTGTCCTCAATCTGCCGTCACTGGGTGAGTACTAAAGTAATTAAAGTGCTCGCATCACCCAAATCTCCTTCCTAGACCGCAACGGACGAACCCGGCAGCCGAACCATTCGATGAATGTACGCTACACCGGGTGAGCTAGCGAATGTCACTCCGTAAGCGATAGACATATTCCATGAGCACTTATTGCCGCTAACTCTTCATTAATTATGACGACAGAGGCACACTTTTGAAAGACATCTCCATAACTCTTCGAACAAGAAACCAGAAATGCTTGGATAGCAAGCATAAAATAATAATATATATAGCGTCGTTCAATAATTCGAAAGTTTGTGTGACATTATTGGACTATGTCGGAACTGAGGGACGATGTCCCTGAACCGAACCAAAAATTTCTAAGTCCACCGACGCTATCAGTTTCTTATCCGGCATCGCAGCATATGTTGTTCCGAAAGGGAAAGCTTGAAATCCACCGAATCCCTTTCGGTATCCCGTCGGACCGGATGAAACTTTCGGACGTCCGTACCCGCTTCCGCGGAGCGTCCCGACCCAGCATCGTCGGATAAAATATATGCGACAGATTCAGTTGATGCTGGGATGCTGCGATAAACTGTGCTATTAAGGAAAGCACGTCCGTTCCCGAGGCCTGTGCAGTAGCGGACTTACGATGCATTGCCGCTGGAAGCTCCGTGTACGTTGACTCCCGCACACTTCCTATGCGAACGTCCGGAGTCTGCAGGCCTCGAGTCCCCGGCTACCGACCCAGCGCTGTCGGATAATTCTCGATCCGACACCGTTTCTGTTGGCTGCTGGGATGCTGCGATAAGCTGTGCTATGTGCTCAAGAATGTCCGGCGTCGAGACCTGCGGAGGCGCAGTCTATCGCTGCTTCGCCGAGGGTAGCTCCGCATCAGATGGCTCCCGCATACTTTTCCTATGCGAACGTCCGGAGTCCATCGGTCTCGAATCCCTGGCTGCCGGATGGTGTGACCTGGTCGCCGAAGAATCCTTGATCGGCGAAGCTGGTAATATATCGGCGGTCACGCAGCCAAGGTGCGGTCGTGTGCGCTGACGAGAAGAGGAAGCCTTAGCAGTCTCAGCGGACTGCCTATACAACGGAGCGTCCCGAGCGACGGACGTATGCTCCGCTAGCGACACATTTGTACCACAACATCTGGGGCCAGATGTTGTTGAACGAGAGAGGGGCCTCTCTCGCTTGCCGTCCGGATGGACCGGAACGAGCTATGAACCGGACTAAAAGGCTTCCTCCGTTCTCCCTCCGATCCGCCGTCACTGGGTGTGCATTAAGTTAATTTTATAGTGCTCGCATCACCCCAAAATTCCTTCTAGACCGCAACGGACGAACCCGGCTGCCGAACCATTCGGTGAATGGACGCTACACCGGGCGAGCTAGCGGACGTCAAAGGCCGTCGAACCTACTAGGGTCCTCTTAGGCAATTGGCGTATTACATGAGCACTTTTCCGCTAACCCTTCATTAATTGTGACGACGGAGGCACACTGTTGGAAGACATCACAGATACATCACCCTAATCTTGATCGTCTGAAATAGAAATTGATAAAGTAGAGTGACCCTGCGGGGAAAGGACCGGAGTGTCCAAATCCCCAACAACATACCGTGACATACGCTTCCCATATTGTCATCGAAATCATACGATACAGAACAGGAGTTAATGCGAGTACACTGACCACATATAGAATGATAATAAGGTCAGAGGAAGACTTCCTCTTAAAACAATTGATCAATATCCTTTCAATGTGAAAAGAAAACAAGTCCTGGTACTCGCACTAACCCCTGGCAATCAAAATACATAATAATAATATGATCCATTAATATAGAAAAAATAATTGAAATCAAAATATTTTGAAAAAATATTTTTTCAGAACAGCCCAAGTTTCTGAAAAGTAACATTGAGCCCCAATGGATCCCAAGCCTAAGTGTGGACAAAAATTTTAAAAATATTTTAAACAATTTATTCAACACTTACGAACAATAAAAATGTATCTAGTTATGATTAAAATAACATTAAGATATTATTATTTAGAAATCCCCCCCTCACACAGAGGGCTGTTGTAAATGTAAACAATGAGTGTAAAAACACTAAAATAAGACTCCAGGCACCCAGGCCCGAAATCAGTTACCAAAATACACCATCTGATGCAAAACAGAGACTTCCAGGGAAGAAACTGCAGAACATCAGATGGTAGATGCAGAACACAACGCCTAACCACCCGTAGGTGAAGACGTAAACATGGGGAAAGAACAGAATTCATTCTGTTATTCAGCTAAAACTCCCAAGAAATTTTAGTAATAATAATTACAGAAACTATGCCAAAAGCATGGGAGAATAGCAAGGGGGAACTTAAAGGACAGGGAGAGAGGAAAAACACTTGAAAAAACAGTGTAACTAAATAATCAGAATGACAACAAAATGGCTGCTGCCTTGAAAATAGGTAACTTAACATAATTTCATTAAAAAATTTTAAGTTACAGCCCTGATAATATTCTGTCACACATTCTTTTCCTCTCCTCCTTTTCTATCCTCCTTAGAATCACCATTTCACTAATATTTATGTGTCTGGCATCATTTAAACTGAGATTTAAAAGCACAAAGATCAGTCAGATGTTAACTGATGAAGGGCCAAACTTAGAATGATAAATGGCGCCAATTTCGGAACGTCCTTGACACTGCGCATGCGCAGTAGGGGCGAAGTGTGGAGGGCCTTTCAGGACATGTTTTCTTTAGTTTTAGATGCAAATTTTGGGGATTGGGGGGCAAAATTTGTGTTTGGCCCTATATTTTAAGAGTTAGCACCAGCTATGTCTGGGTCATTGGTACAGTATAAAAATATAGGCAACTTAACATAATTTCATAAAAAATTTTAAGTACAGCCCTGATTATTTTTTGTCACTCCTTTTTCCTCTCCTCCTTCTATATCCTCCTTAGAATCACCATTTCTCCAATAATCACGTGTCTGGCATCCTTTAAACTGAGATTTACAAGCACAAAGATCAGTGAGATGTTGACTGATGAAGGGCCAAACAGAGAATGATAATTGGCGCCAATTTCGGAACGTCCTTGACAATGCGCATGCGCAGTAAGGGCAAAGTATGGAGGTCCTATAGGACATGATTTCTTTTGGTTTTAGATGCAAATTTTGGGGATTGGGGGGCAAAATTTGTGTTTGGCCCTGGATTTTTTAGAGTTAGCACCAGCTAAGTCTGGGTCATTGGTACAGTATAAAAATATCGCTCTCCTGGAAACCTGCTAGGCGAGCAAATCGCTCTCCTTAACATTGTCAAAGTAAACCCATGATATTTTTGTAACTTCATTTTTTACAGTATACCAAAGGGGATCTGACAAACAACCAAAGAGTAGTTGTCAGATCCCCTTTGGTGTACTGTAAAAATAGTGCAAATATCACTTGTGGGAATACTCATCTACATGTACGTGTATCCTGACACCACTGTCTGTTACTGAAAGTATAAAAGAAGTCTCAGTCTATTTCTGTTTATGTACTGGAACTGTGTTTGGATATATACTCTGTACATACCCAAACACAGTTTCATTACCAAAATGAAAATAAGACTTTTTTGTGCAGCCATAACTCTGTACTACTCAACAACAAAAATGGATGAGAGTATTACATTTATGATCTTAACAACCTTGGGCCAAAAAATGTTGGAGGGCAATTTTTCACTCTCCCTAATTTTTTTAGGTGTGCATTTTAGGCGACCTAAAAATTGCTCTACTCAAAATGCCAGCTCTGGTACAACCTGGTGGTCCATGTGATGAAAGTTTGCAAGTGCTTCTTGTGACTTGTCCTCAGAAATTGTAAATAATTACTGGGTAAAATATTATCCCACAGCGATTTAGTAGTAGTCAATCCTCCACATACTGTCATTTCAGTATTTTCTTTCCATTTGATCGGTTCAGTTCGTGATTTCACTACCGACCTCACTAATGGCACATTATATTTTGCATTGCCCAGCGCAAACATTCTTGTGTATTTCAGACTACATGTACTGCATTCTTCTGCAGTAAGGAGTGCATTAACTAATGAGCATTTTCTGCACCAATTGTTTCAGAACTTCTAGTTTCAACTGTAAAAGATGAGTTCTGCTGGTAGAACACTGGAACCCTGTTAATTGAAGAGCCATTTTGTGAATGAAAATTATTAAATCAACAGGAGCATTCAATTAACAGGGATTTGGTCACTTTCCTGTATTCAAGATATAAGTTGAACATTTATTCTGTGGGACTATCAAATAAGATAGAGTAAAGGCCTGTATTGGATTAATGTAGTGAGGCAAATTTGTCTATAAACAAGGGGAATTCTGCGAATGTCAGGGTAATATCTAGACATACTACAAGCAAGCCTGAAAATAAGCAATCTGTCATTTGCAGAATGAGGTACCCAGAGGGTGAATTTGCTGACCCTAACCCATGTGGTGCCAGCAGGTGGGCTAAAATCTGCGAATTTATCTTCTGGGTGCCTCTTTCTGTTTTTTTTTATTTGATTGATTGAATCTTTATTCAGCATTATACTGGCAATGAACATATATACATAAGTACTACATAGAAGTTGTGTAATAACGTGTATACTGCAGGAAGACAACATAGCCAGATTTGCTGTCTATCTCTAGTCTCCCGGAAAGCTGTATCATGCAACAGAACAACCTGGTTGGGCTTGAAACCTTGATTCAAACTAAGGTTCCCAGAGAGTAAATTTGGTGATGCTACCCTGCTGTGCACTGAATTTAGTGTGCAGAGTAGCATCACTAAATTTACCCTCTGTGAACCTCAATCTGAATCAGGGTCTCAAAACTAAACAGAAAGAGGTACCCCAGAGAAATTGGCCCACTGCATGGGATAGCATCATCAAATTCACCCTCTGGGAACCTCATTCTGCAAATGTCAGACTGCTTATTTTCAGGCCTGAGTATACAACACCAAGAAGTCTCCACTGAACTTGAATATGAGCTTCTGGTACTGGAAATCAACTAACAGTAACTAACCACCAATAGGGTAATGCACAAAATCTTAAAAAAATAACCACAATTAAATGTGACTTCAAGTCTTTGTTACCAAGGCTGAACTCGAAACAAAATTGTTCATCGCCAGGGTGCACAGCCCCTCACTATAACATGTTATGTTCTAGAAATCGGTCACACTAAACACCAAGGGATACCAAGGTGAAGGAAAGTAGAGGTGGAGATGGGGTGAAAAGGGTATGGGGTGGTGTATTATGATTATATAAATAGATTTAAGCAGTATGTGCATGGTTTTAATGCCATATTTGAGAATTATGGGCACTAAAGTAATAGTGTTCGCTGAAACATCTTCCCCTCAGTATTTAGTAGGTAGCTTGGTAATTAGTAGTTACAGTGGCTGGTAAGCAACATTGGTAAGTGACAGTGTGAATTGTTAATCACATTGTGACTTGTTAATCTTCATAAGACACAATAAAGAAATCGATGCAAAAAATAACTTGCCGTGAGATACATGTAGCACTCACGGCTGACCAATGGGACCAATGAATTAATAAAAAAGTGTCAACAAAAAAACAAGGCTAACTTAAAACCATTGATACTGAGCCAAAATAGATAAAAATATACTGTATATATACATAAACTAGATGCAAGCTGCAGCTTTTGTTGTACAGCCGAGTGAAACATATCACAGCCTGCCACAAAAGCCTGATAATGGCAGAAAGCCAACAACGGCAAAATGATAAACAAAAAAAATTAATTTATCAAATATTACAGTGATCTGTGTTGTGATACCCAATTAGCATTTACGCACTTCACCCATACACCAAGGTGGCCTCTTAACTGATGGAGTGCTGGAAGCCCATATTTGGACTTTATTCTGAAGTGCAGGTACTGCAACTTGATGGCTTCAAATTCATTGGCTGTGCTTAATATTATCTTTGCAGTGATATTACTTAGTCTGTAAGGATTTTCCTTGTTACAATTTATAGGAGAGTGCCTGCAGGCACTCTCCTATAAATTGTAACAAGGCAAGGACATGGGAACAAATTTCGATGGCCAAAAATAATCTAGCATTCTACCAGTTAATTACCAAGATACCTACTAAATACCAAGGGGCAGTTTTCGGCGATGGCTCGGTCTATATATCTTACATTTACTCAAATAAATCAAGGGTTATTTATATCACACATATTGCTTCAAAGGACTAAATTATGTCCGAACATATATTTAAACCTTTTAAACAAACTTATTTTCCTTCACCTTGGTATCCCTCGGTGTTTAGTAGGACCCCTAAAAATAGTGTTCCTAATTAGGAGCCTCAGGTCATTACCTTCTCCCTCTACTAATACTTCAGTGGGAGAGGAGAAAGTAATGTCTTGATGGCTGAGGGTCCTAGTTGGGACTATATAAATAGCATTGCTTGACCTCTCGAGGGGTTCGATTTCTCGCACCTCTAGTGACGCATGGGAAGGGTGTGCGATCGCTCTCGCACACCATCGCTCACGCAAAAAATGTCGAAGGTGCGCGAATAATCGCTCGCCTCTGTTCTTGGGTGTTTTTTCATCCTTTTGAGTTGCGTCAACAGAAACATTCAATTAAGTTTTGATGTTGGAAAATTTTTAATCACTCACAATTTGATGCGTTTAAAGTGCAATTCCAAACAATTTCCTTTTCGACGTTATGAACATCAGGCCTGGACTTTTGAAAAATCTAGGGGAGCAACTGTGGCTCCCCTAAACCAGTGCCAGGAGAGCTATTCTATACTTAAGTCCATTATTAATAAGGGAATTGAAGGTTTAAGGAGAGCTATTACAGCTCTTGAGGAGAGCAATTATGGCCCTCCTTAAATTGATTGTGCAGGAGCCATGGAGGGCGGGAGCTATAGCTCTCCTCAAAAGACCAGGCCTGGAACATGACACACTGTAGTTCTCTTATACATCCACACACAACATGCTAACAGTAAGAGGGTTGTACATTGACAACTCGCCCAGACCTTACTCCTGCCACAAAACGAACACACATGTTCAGATATAAAAAGAACGGTGGTCATTCCGAGAAACATTTTAATACCTCCGTATTTTTTTTATCAAAGACATGCGGAATGTTGCCCCGTTCCTTATTTTTATTTATACACGTGACACCTGTCACTCCAATTCACCAGTGACACGAATTAATGTGCCCGATTTGGAATTTACGCATCCATTTTCCACGATTTTAATAATCTGCCATTTAAAATCCAGAACTAATTTTAGTGGGTTACATATATTTTCACCGTCAAAATTTCCATCAGTGTTCAGATGTATTCATACATTCGTTTCGAAGGACGCTTGTCAATGGAAACTGCGAAAAAAATTTTGAACATGCCATAATATACTCTCCCAAAAAAGAAAGTGTGCATGCTAAAAAATAACACTAAAAAAAGATATATATCATTGTCATTCATGGAAATTTTATTCAATCACAGCTGAATCAATTTGTGATCAACACGAGAAATTTCATTACGCTACGACGAATACTCTTGGTGCCATGGGGAGTCAAAGACACTAAGGGTCAAACACAAAAGTTGCACACTCAATAACTGGTATGACCTCCGTCTGCATCGACTACTGCTGTGCATCTACGCCTCATGGAAGCGAACAATTAGCATGGATGTGTTGTGGGATGTTGTTCCATATTCTGATAAGCTGTCTTTGGAGTTCCACAAGCGTTGCATGAGGAAGCCAGCGTAGCTGACATTTCATTTCGTCCCATACATGCTCAATGGGTGAGATATCGGGCGAATTTGTGGGCCAGGGAAGAACATCCACTTGTTGTTGCTGCAGATACTGTTGAACAACACGAGCTGCGTGGGGTCGGGCATTGTCCTGCTGTAGAATGACGCCGGGGCCGTGACGTAACGTCAAAATCGGATGAATTGCAGGTCTTCGAGGACTTAAGCCGTATTCTCTCAGCCGGTTGATTACTGTTTGAGGATGTATACGTCTCAGGTTAGGGATGTTCCTGGCTGTCATCGTTGCTGTTTGTTGCCGGTTCCGAAGATGGATGACACGGATATACCGATCTTGTGCAGGGGTGGTAACTCGGGGTCTCCCGGAGCGGAGTCGGTCTCGAACGTCATCATGTTGTGCATGTTGATGGACTAGCCTGTCTGCAGTGTTACGGTGGCAGTTCAAATGCTGGGCAACCTCTCTGTGTGTTCTGCCAGCTCTAATCATACCCAGGGCAAGGAGCATTGATTCATTGTCAATCTTGGCATGCTAATGTGGAGTCGTTTTAACAGCAGCGCAAGTTTGAATGTGAACGATAGGAAGGCCTTACTTTAGTGTTTAAATACCCAAGAATTCACACTGCTGCATGAATTTTCAGACTCTCCACGTGCAAAACATGCCTTTTCACAAACGTGCAGCACGTCATTTAATGTTAATGCAATTTTAAAGGGGAAAGCTGTTTTTGTGTTCAATATAACTTATTCATGAACAGGTTAATACTCTTTACACCTACGAAATTATTTTTTTGGAGTTTGATCAATTTCTGCAATGCACACTTTCTTTGTTGGGCGAGTATATAGAGTCCACATCAGATTATCTAGATCTTACAAGTTAAAAGTCCATTTCAGGAATTCTGATAATACATTTCATAAACAAACACTAGATTTCAAGCTTGCAATTTTATTCTGAACCACAGGCAAACAATAACATTAACTTAACTTAATTTAGAAAAATACTCTTTGAATGTACAATTCAACAGTATTAAAAAAATGAAGTTAAACATTGAATCAAAATCACTCGCCTCACATTTTTCACTCTTCTTTTTAGAACCAGCCTCCATCAACTGGTTTGGTTTCGGGGGTGCGCACGGATTTGCCCTCGTGGAGGGTTTATAGATTTTGTTTCATAGATATTTTCCAATGGCAGTCAAAGGTGAGGGCGGTTTGCATTTGCTGAAACTGTAGGGGTTTAGTGTTTATAGTATGATGGTGACTGTTAGATTGTTTTCATATCAATTTGTCGGTTATATCTAAATACTTTTTAGTTATGTTCAATGGAGCAGTGTAACGGAGATAATGCTCCACTGACTGCTCCAATTATAGTATTTATAAGATAAAAAAATGTTTTGCAACTTTTTACAAATTCCATGTCTATATGCACATATGTATATCTATTTTGTTTAGGCTTTTGGTGGCGAAGGGCTGCAATTTACACCCGGGTAGTCCTCTGGCATGTCACCACTACTGTTTCCTGTTTCAACCTTATTTGTTAGTTTCTAGTGCTTCTTTGAATTTATTATAATTTTCTAAGGTGGCAGTTTTTTGTGGAAGATTGTTCCAGTCCTGTATTGTGCGTGGAAAGAAGGACCATTTACGTACATCAATGCGGGACTCAAGCACACAGAAAGCATTGTGATGGGAATGGCGAGTGGTACGACGTGGCTTGTTTAGTCTAGATTTATGATCAATTGCTACTGTATTGTGGGACATTATTATGAAGCATTTGAAGTCTAGCATTTTTACGTCTTTCTTTAAGTGTTTTCCAGTTTAGGCTAGCTATCATGTCTGAGACACTTCATCTGTTGTAATGTCGGTTTGTCACATATCTAGCTGCACGACTTTGAATTTTTTCAATTTTATTTATCTCATTTTTTGTGTGCGGGTTCCATACTGTACTAGTATATTCGACAAATGGTCTAACTAGGGCTTTATATGCTTGTTCTTTGATTCTAAGAGAGGCAATATTTATGTTCCTCCTAAGGAAACCAATAGTTTTGTTGGCTTTATTGTAGATATTATTTATATGTATGTCCCAGTTTAGATCAGATTTTATCATTAGGCCAAGGTATTTGATGGTGTCCATATGGCTGAGTATATGATCGTGTAATGTATATGTATTTATTTGCTTGTGTTTCTTGTTTGTAACTGAGAGAATGTTACACTTGTCAGGGTGGAATTGCATCAGCCACTTTGTTTCCCATCTCCACATTTCTTGCAGGTCATTTTCGAGCTGTATTTTTGAAGATGGTTTGTTTATGGTGGTATATGCAAGTGTGTCATCTGCAAAGAGGCTGACTGTTGATTTTATTTTGTCCGGAAGGTCATTTATGTAGTACAGGAAGAGACATGGGCCAAGGACTGACCCTTGTGGAACACCTGATTCTACTGGTATGGGGTCAGAAGTTTGCCCTTGCACAACAACGGATTGTGTTCTATTACTAAGCCAATTGTGGATCCAATCGCAGATCTTTTCGTGGATCCCGTAATATCTGAGTTTGTGTATAAGCAGGCTGTGATTTACTTTGTCAAATGCTTTAGCAAAGTCAATAATGATGACATCAGTTTGAACTTCGTTTTTTATGTTTTCTGTGAGATCATCAACAAAATCGAGTAGTTGAATTTCACAGGATCTGCTTTTCTAAAGCCATGTTGGAGGCGGTAGAAGATATTATTTGTTTCGCCATGTTTCATGAGGGCACTTGTAATTATGTGTTCAAAGATTTTACAACAGATACATGTCAACGATATTGGTCTATAATTTCCTGGTGATGACCGTGAGCCTTTTTTAAAGACAGGCGTAACTAGACCCCTTTTCCAGTCTGATGGTACATTGACCGTTTCGAGGCTTTTCTGGAAGATCATGTTGAGGATAGGGGCTATTTCATGAGAAAATGTTTTTAGGATGATTGGTGGAATATTGTCTGGCCCTGGGACTTTGTGTGGTTTTTGTTGGTTGAGTAGCTTTTGGATCCCGGGAGTAGTTATGTTTAGTGATGGCATATGCGGTTGAATAGTTTGCAGGTTGTGACATGTAGTCTGATGTTTCAAACTGCTTCTTTGATATTGTAATATTTGCAGAGAATGCAGAGTGGAATTGATCATTTAGGATGTTTGCTTTGTCTTGTGGATTTTCATTTACTTTAAGAGACGAGACTCCTGTGTAATATTTTTTCTTAAGTTTAATAAAGGTCCAGAAGCGTTTGTTCTTCTGGGGCTTTTCACAAAGGTTGTCATTTTCTTGTTTGCTCCGAGTGTTATCTGTGTTCTGACTTTCTGAATCACTAAATAAGTTTTCAACATAGTTCCAGTATGCTTGTTTCATGCATTTTTGGACTTGGCTTTTTATGTTTTTTATAATCTAGTTGTGATTTTTCGTCTGCAGTTTTCTTCTTTATTTTATACAGACGTTCCTGTTTTTTTAATAGGTGTTCGAGTTCGAAATTGACCCACTCTCGCAAACTTTATTTGAGGTGAGCGATTTTCCACTCGCCTCCGTTTTGCTCCCATTCGTCACTGCGCCTCTATGGATTTGAGGATCTAAGGGCTGGTGTTCTATACACCACAACCTTCATTTTGATGTATAATTTGTGTATATATAGCACAATTTTTGGAAAGTAATTTACTTTTCCTTGTCGTGACCTTGCTTATATAGAACTGTAAACGAGTCAGTGTTGTGTTTTTCAATGTGCCACAGACGGCGAGTGACAAATGCGAATAATTTGAGATATATTAATGGGGACGTTTCTCAGCGACTCCGATGACGATGTAGGCGTAAGCCCGGGAGTGAGAAATCGCACAGAGACTCGCCATGGTAACATTTTGCGGTAATTACAAAATATTGTCACTGCGTGCAGGACGAAAACCTCTGTGATAAATTCACTGACGCAATTTTAAGTCAACATATTCGAAGTAGGTGATAGCTTCATATTTACATTTTAGCGTCTCTTATTCAGATCACGGTGTTTCTGTACAAAGCGAAACAAGCAGCCGGGACACAATCGAAACAAGCATTCATGTTTTTCCTCATTTGAACAGATTCTTATGGGATTACTTCCCTTTAACCGAGAATATTCTCTGAACAACATAGCACGACCCTGAGAACACAGAACGAAGCATCCCATGAATAGGATTTTGAGGTAATGATAATTTCAAACTACAGTTGATAATTTGACTTGCCATCCCCCAACTTTTCTGTCCACAAAATAATTAATATCAGTATCAGAAATTATGCGCGAATATTGCTCGCGCTGGGGATTTGGACCACGGGCAAAAACGCCACGGTCGATTTGCATCATACCAGGGTCGTACTATACGACGGCTCCGTTGCTTTTCGGCTTCGCGCGATTCGGCCCAATCATTTTCGGGTGCCATTCGGCCTCGTATTAGGCCGAAAAGCGCAGCATTCGAGTTCCCAAATAAATTATTTCACTTCAACTTTTTGACAATTATTTGTTTACTTCTGTCATGTTCAAAGATTATTTTCAGTTATTTTTTGGTTTTGTTTTTATTTCTGCATTTAATTATTTTTTTCACACCGTCAGTTTTGCAGCCTGTGCATTTCCCATTAAACTGATTTCTGAAGATGAATGAAAAGTTTCAGCGCGCCCAAGGCGCACAGGGACTATGCGGTATTTAAATCCCTTGCGACCTCAATAACTTTATTTGCTTAATAATCCACGAGAGTCTAATAATAAATAATTTGCAACTTAAAGTCAAAGCTAAGCAATCATAAAGTCGTGCTTTAGTGGTAGAATTATTTTGCAATTATTTTGCTGTAAAGCACCAATTTGTGTTTTCCAATAAATAACTACAAAATCATTTTTTTTTATATAATTTTTTATCTAGTTTCAAGTGCGAAGGCAAAGTAGTCATAAAGTAGTGCTTTGGCAGTAGGATTATTTTACAATCATTTGATGTAAAGCACCAATTGATGTTTTTCAGTAGCAGATTAAATAGTTTTGCGCGCCGAAGGCGCGCAGGGACAGCGTGATACAAGCCCCATTCGACCATCTTTAACTGTGCGTGATTTTGTCTTGTCTGACAGTGTTAAAGGAGGAGAAGGCATGGGTACTCAGCGGCGCTTCTGTCTCTTTTGTTTCTTTTTGAGAGAAGGTGGTCTAGATGGAGAGACCATGGCACTCGGCGTTGTTGGAGGACTGCCTGATGGTGACTGACTTGGTTCGTACGGTCTAGTCATAGCCGAATCTGGAGTTGTTGTGAGAGGTGAGAGAGGTGGCTCAGTCTTTTGTTGTGTTCGTGCCTCTACGAGTTTAGTTGCCTCTCCTAGTATCTTGTCCTGTCTGATTTGCTCCAGTTGTTTGTCCGGGTCCTGGCGTTTTAGTTCCAAAGGGAGAGGTGTGTGAGGATTGGGAAGTGGCGAGAGCGCGACTTCCAATTCCATCTTAGTCTCCACAGACTGCTCCTCATCCGACAACTCCGGCTGGGGAGCCGGCAGTTGGATGGGTTTGTCTATGGGAGTGCGAGGGGAAGTGGCGGCCGCCTCTGGCTCTTTCGTTTCCTCACCGTTCTCTCTCTTCTTCTCTCAAAAAGCCTCTAGGCGTTGGGCATTCCTCCGCTTGGTGGTGTATTTTTAGTAATTGCTTTCCAGTAAATAATTTACAACTTAAAGTCAAAGCTAAGTAATTGAAACGAAATAAATGTGGAAAAAGCCCTTTTGACCCTCAGTGACTGTCAAGGCGTGTTGAACGAGGAAAAGGTTTTGGTACTTGGCAGTTGTCCCTGGCTAGGGTATCAGCGGTGTTGGGTTCACTTCGTTGACTGACCCCTCTGGCGAGGACCAGTGTGAGAGGTTGGGTCCTCTCACAAAGGTACTACCTCTCCCCGAGGGTGCTGTAGTGTTTTATTTTTCGGGCAAGTATAGTCTGCCACTTCGGAGATGAGTGAGGAAGCGATGGTGGGCCATCATTGGCAAGGATAGTCTGCCTTAATCGGTTTTCAGGTTTTGCAGTAGGACGTCTTTTGGATATTTGACAACAACGACCCCTTTCGGGGACCACGAGTAGAAAGACCCGAACTTCCCTGGTTCGGGGCAGGTTTGCATTGTAACCTATTTGGCTGGGTCAAAAAATGCGCTCTACATACGCTTACAAAAAGGGGCAGAGGCGGGACGCAGGACCCACGCTCGCCTTTCTTGAAGTGGATGACCACTTCTAGGGATGGAGCGAGGGATGTTCAGGATCCACAGAGGTTGCTGTTTCCATAACGGTTATAGTTTCCATAGCGGTTATAATTGGGGTGCTGGTCATTAAAAGAAAGCATCTCTGTGTACCTGCTAAAAGAAGAAGGTAGAATTAATTTCATACATAGAGAATAAAAAAAGTTTGAGATTTACCATTTACCTCCTACCAGTATTAATTATTTGATTATTTTTAGGCGGTCAGTTATTAGTGGTTTTAGCTGAGTTGGTGAGGACAGCCCTTCCTGTTAGAAGGTCACAGCTTTCGCCGTTATCACTGCCTGTTAGTTCATCTTCCCTTTACCGATATTGTCGGTTCACGGATACTGGATCTTGCTGACTTACATATTTTAGGACATTTGATCTTTAGTGTTTTAGTTGAGCTGGTGAAGACAGCCCTTCCTGGTAGAAGGTCACAGCTTTCGCCGTTTTCACTGTCTGTTAGTTTGATCTTTAGTGTTTTAGTTGAGCTGGTGAAGACAACCCTTTCTGGTAGAAGGTCACAGCTTTCGCCGTTTTCACTGTCTGTTATTTCACCTTCCTTTTGACAAAATTGTCGGTTCACGAGTACTGCATCTTGCCGACTTTCATATTTTAAGACGTTTGATTTTTTGGTGTTTTAGTTGAGTTGGTGAAGACAGCCCTTCCTGATAGAAGTTCACAGCTTTCGCTGTTTTCACTGCCTGTTATTTCCCCTTCCCTTTACCAATATTGCCTGTTCGCGGGTGTTGGGTCTTGCTGAATTTCATATTTTAAGACGTTTAATTTTTAGTGTTTTAGTTGAGATGGTGAAGACAGCCCTTCCTGGTAGAAGGTCACAGCTTTCGCCGTTTTCACTGCCTCTTAGTTCACCTTCTCCTTCCCGGTTTGATTTTTAGTCTTTTCGATTTCGGCTGCATCGGTGAACTTTAGGGATTGGTCATTGTCGAGTTTTTTGGTTTTTGACGGCTGTCGCAAATGACCCTGAGTTCGGACATTAGCTGTCTGTCGGCTAGCCTGATGTGGGATTTAGCTGCAAGAGAGTAGAGGCGCTCTTTTATCATTGGAATGTCCGCTCTTTCATGGAGTGTTTTGATGGGAGTATCCCACGGGGCACGGACAGCGACCCTAAGCGCGTGATTTTGGACTTTTTGGAGTTTTCCCATATTAGTTTGATTAATGTCAGTTAAGATTATGCCCTCATACTCGATTACAGGGCGTATAAAGGCTTTGTATAAATTAAGTAGGATAGTCTGGTTGGCTCCCCGGGATGTTCCTCGTATCATTTTTATTAAGTTAATGCGTTTTGTCGCTTTGTTGGTAATGTCGCTGGTGTGTTTATTAAAGGCTAGGTTTTGATCAATAGTAATGCCGAGGAATTTAGCCTCTGTGCATTCGGGAAGGATTTTGTCCTGTAGTTTTAGATCGAAGTCGCGATTCTTTTTCTTATGGGTGAACGTTATTCTTTGGGTTTTGTTGGCGTTCAGTTTGATTCTTCATTTGGCACACCATGCCTCAATGTCGTCCAGGGCGCGTTGGGGGGGGGGGGGGGGGTGAACTAAGTTGACGATATTGTTAGAGTCCCAGAGGCCCTTATCGTCCGCAAACTGAAAGATTTGGACGCGGGACCCGATCCCCAGATATTTTGAGATCATTAACGTAGATGATATATAGAAAGGGGCTTAGGACGGATCCTTGGGGGTGCCTGCTTCCAGTGCGACGCTGTCGGACATTACGCCGTTGTGCCACACGGAATCGAACGCCTTTTCAACGTCTAGTTAGACCGCCGCGCCAATTTGCTGATTGTTGATCGCGGTTTTCATTCGGTGCACTAGGCGGAAGACATGTTCGATGCCTTCTTTGCGGTTTCTATATGCTCTTTGCCATTTAGTGAAGGTTTCGATTGGAAATGATTCTTTCGAATACCTTGCCAATGCAAGTGAGAAGGCTGATTGAGCGGTAGCTTGCCGGATCGGAGAGATCTTTATCTGGTTTCAGTATCATGACATCGATGGCTCTCTTCCAGCATTTTGGAAAGTAGCCATGGGTGAAGCATGCATTGAATAGCTTGTTGAGTTTATCAATTAAAGAGTTTGGGCTCTCTTTGAGAATTTTGTAGTTGACTTCATCTTCCCCGGGTGATGAGGAATTTTTGCATTTTCTGATAACGTTGATGATTTCGTCATTTGAGATGGGCGTGACAAGGTCACCGTCGTCCCCTTCTTCTGAGTCGGTATCGAATTTGGGGACACGGTAGATATCAGGGTGTTCATTGATGAAGTCGTCAGTGGCGTTTATGATGACATAATAATCGTTGTCGAGGCCTAGATATGGGCGATGGGTTTTTCTGAGGAGGTTGGCGAAGGTGTCAGTCTTGTCCTTGTCGGTACGCGTGAACGAGCCATCTTCCTTTTTAAGGGGTTTGGCTGCAGCTTTACGGCTTTTGTTTTTTTTGCCCAGTTAGGGTTTTGAAGGAGTCCCAGAATTGTTTGGCATTTGTGACCCCGTTTAGGTTGGCTGTTGCCCTTTCCCAGCTGGCTTGTTTTTCAGTTTGGGGGGCTTTCTTAACCTCGCCATGAAGACGGCTGTATGTTTTTTTAGGTCAGCTTTTCTTAGGGGGTCAGTTTCGGTTTTAAGAGCGCGAAGAGCTTTCCGTTTGGTTTTGATTAATGAAAGAGTGTCGTCCGAGACAGAACTTCGCCAGGGACGTACTTCTTCTTTTTGGCATATTTCATTAAGGGTAGAGTTGATGATCTTTTCAATGCCTTCGCATTGGGCTTCAAGTTCCGTTGCATTTGATGGGGAGCTGTTTGGGAGTTTGACATCGACGATGTCGCGGTAGAGGTTCCAGTTAATTTTTCTAAAGTTCCTGCGGAGGGTGGGGGGGGGGGGGTACCTGAGGGGGCCATTGCCTAATTTGAGTGAGGTGTGGATCGGGAGGTGGTCGCTGCCTAGGTCATCTTCGCCGACCCAGTGGTCGTCGATGTGATTTATCAGAGAGTCGCTGGCGATTATTAGATCAAGGCTTTCGGGTGGGAATAGTGGGTAGCTGCTGATGTAAGTTACTGAGATGTCGCTCATAACCACGTGTAGGTTATGTTTATTGGTGATTTTGATGAGGGCTTCACTGTTGGGGCTAGTTTTTTGCAGCCAAATTATTGGTATTTGGCACTGAAGTCGCCGAGGAAGATGCAGTGTTTGTATTTCCTCATAAAAAATTCAAAGACGGTGTCAGAAACAGTCTTGCTTGGGTCGTTGTAATAACAAAAAAATCGCGATGTTTTTATTATCGACTGTGATTTCAGTTGCAGTCACCTCAGCATCGAGGTGATCAGTTTTTATGGTTTTGGTTTTGATGTTCTGCTTATTGGAAGAACACCACCGCCTCCTTTTGTGAGCTGTCGGTCTCTTCTAATAATGCTGAATCCACTTAGTGAGAAATGTTTGTCGGGATTTAGCCAACTTTCACAGATACAGATAATGTCTGTACTTTCGAAATATCGGCTCATTTGGAGTTTTTTTTATTATTATTATTAACGCTTCTAGCGTTCCACACAGGTATTTGTAATTTATCCATGATGGGGGTTGATATTTAATCGCGGTGTTTGGTTAGAGATAAGCGGTGGCTTTAGTTAATATTAATATTAATTGCGGCTTTGACTAAAGATTCAGAGATTTGGGTTTTGAATAGCCGGGACGCTGACCGGCTAACATCTTGACAGATGTTAGACCGATTAGTGTTGACATGTTTGTTGAGTACTGAGTAAAGTGCTCCCGCGACTAAGGGGCAAATTGTGTGGGCAGAAGCGGCATTATCGGGATTTTTTTTATTCAAGTTTTTTAATTCAATGTTAGTTTTAACTTTTTTGAAGTGGAGACACCCGCGGTAATTACTGGTGTGGTTCCCTTTGCAGCTTGGGCATGAGGGGGAGTCTGATCCACATGCTTTGGTGAGGTGATTACCTCCACATTTCATGCAGGTCAGGCTTCCCCTGCCTTTGTTAGCGGATGCCCAAATTTTTTACACTTGTGGCATTGGACCGGTGGAGGGGTTGACCTGTACTCATCCGCTACATGTCTCTTGCCATTGATGGTGACCCCGTTTGCAATTATTTTTTGTTGAACATCACGGTTTGGACAGCTTCCATGTGCAGTTGCCCGTGGCTCTGGAAGTGAATCTCTCCTACTTGCAATCCGTAACACCTAGAGTGATGGCTTCCTTGGGGGTATCGGGATGCACCCTGGTCACCACGACAATAATGGGTAATGTATTTTTCTTTGGGGGGAGTAGGGGCTGTTTACCCTTTTTTAGGTTTATCCATGGGTACACCGATTGTCCCCTTGACAGCCGCGGAGAAATCCATACTCATGAGCGGTGTTGCTGTCACACGGTTAGATGTTCTCACCGTGACGTTTGCGTTGTTGGAATTAGTGACCATGTGTCCGTTATTGCTATAATTTGAGTTGTTGCTGATATTGTTATTATTAATATGATTATTGCTCTGATCAGGTTTAGAGAAAGGAAGAGAATGCCGATGGGTTCTACACTTTTTGACCCGTCTAGGGGTCATCCTGTAGCTCACATTCAGGATCATAACCTTTATGTTTCCATTTTTGGGGTGTATTCCTCCCTCCCCCCCCCCCCTAGAGCTCTCATTACTGAAATCCCAAACGGATAAGGACCCCCCACTAAGCTGGCTGCTCTGATAAGAGTCGTTTCCACTGACGTGGGTATTGATCATTTGTGACAGTGATTTGTCAGCATTGTAACTTTTTGTGTCCAGAGGATCAGATGGATCCCTTGAGGCACTCTTTTGACCGGTTCCACGAGTTCGAGCAGCCTCAGCATAAAACTTTGGACTGCTGTCCTCATCCGATGCTTGGGTTACTGAACTAATGGATTCCTCAACAATGATTTTGTTAGTTTCTACTGCTTGTCTGTTGGTGTTTTCCTTACTAGGTGAAATGCCTTCAGAGGTAGCTAGGACCTCTGTTGGGCTGTCAGCTTTGTCAGCTTTTTCCGCCATAACCTGGATCTCCTTAGCAGGGGATCCAGGAGATAGTGGAGATGTTATGGCAAAGGAGTTCCTAATCAGTGGATTTCCGCCACAACCTGGATCTCCTTAGCAGGGGATCCAGGAGATAGTGGAGATGGTACAGCTAAGTAATCATAAAGTAGTGCTTTAGTAGTAGAATTATTTTTCTGAACAGTCTATTTGATAAATTTTCTTCCAAACAATGTGTGTATTCTTTGGAATTTCCATCACCTGCTTGTTTGAAATTCAATGGATGTCTACACTGTTTGGAAAGCAATTCATCATTAAGATTGGCCAAAAAACAATTTATTGCACCTTCGTCATCTAGACGGGGAAGTTAATCTGTCACACTATTAAATTATTATAAACTCATAACAATATTCACACCTCTTTGGCGCTTTCTCTATTAGTGAAATGTAATATCTGCGAAAAGGCAGTTACGTACAATTTTGTCGATTCCATATCAAAATATAATAAAAAATTAAACTTGTAAAGTTTTTTTTATTTTGTTCTTGCCCATCAACATGGAAAAAAGGTCAACCTGAATAATCCCCGGGCCGAAAAGCGTTAAACCCAGAGGCCGAAAAGCGTTCAGCCAAAAAGCGCAGGGCCGAAAAGCGCGAGGCCGAAAAGTGCGAGGGCGTGAAGCAATGATCCCTATACTACCGTCTCGTCGATTTGCGCCATTTGTCGGTCGATTTGCAGCACTGAACAGTCTATTTGCTCCATTCAGAAACACAGTACATGTCTGTTCCGAAGCCAGCTTCTTAGAGTTACGGGCTCGTATTGGTTCAGAACTTCGCTTCGGAACAGACTGGAATTATGGTCCCGCAACTCTAGTCTGTTCCGCAGCGATTTTATTAGTGATACGGCACATTTTATCATATGATTCGGGAGTTGCATACAGGACATTACACCCGGAATAATTTTTTTCCGAATTCGCATCGAGACGTTTCGTCTGCGTTGTGAGTTGCCCATGTGGATGCTTACTCTTTTTCGATAATTTTATTTGAGGATTCCACTGTGGAGAGAGAGAAGGAGGGAGACAGGCAGAGTGGGAGTAAGAGAGAGAGAGAGCGGGGAAGGAGGAGGAAGAGAGGGAGAGGGATATGCATGTGTGAATAGGCATCTAGTGAGAGAGAGAGAGATAGATGGGGGGGGGGGGGGGAGTCAGAGAAGAGACAGAAATAGGGGAGGAGAGAGGCAGAGATAGATAGAAAGTGAGAGAGTGAGTTAGGGAGAAACAAAGAGGGGAAGATAGAAACAGAGATGGAGAAGACAGAAACAGGGAGAGACTAAACACCACCGTTGCATACCATTGTTATTCGGGGGTGGGGTGGGAGTGATAAAAAATGGAGACCTTATCTATTTAAATCTAATATTTATTAAAGCACACAATAGCAGTTACAAAATGTTAATATTAAGTGCGGTGCAGTACTAAGAATAATATATGATTAGTGTAGAAACACTGGCGGTGGACAGCCAGTGGGTCAATCGGTCAGGCAATCAATGTTTTGAAAATAATGCATCTAACAGGCGGTGAGATATAAGAACACCGATAATTCTCAGATATTTACGAAATATTTATTTTTTTGATTTTTAAAATTAAATAAAAATAATACATCAAATTATTGAAGTAAAAATCTGAAAATATATAGCATATTTTATGTCAATACTAAAAAAAAATATTTTTAACCCTTTACCCAACGTAACGTCCAAAACCAAAAGCTCGTTCCAATCAGGGGGCATAACCTATGTTTTTGAGACAAAAATGAAAAAAAATTAGTTATTAAAGAATTTTTTGGCAAGTCTGCTTTTCATGTTAGGTAAACGGTTAAATAATAGAAAATTTATTTGCGGGATTAAATATTTTAATAGAAAATGGATCAGTACTCTAATTTTCAGTAGTTCATGACGACTTATGGGTGGTGCAAATCGACCGTCGGTATGGTGCAAATCGACTGGTGCAAATAGGCAGTGGAGTAAATCAACCAAGATTCCTCGCGCTAATTTCTGATATTGACATAATTTCGATAATAATCGCACAAAAACTAAAAATACTTATTTACATCTTTGTCCCATATACATTGTGCGGCTTAACCCTTTACCCAACGCACACGATATCAAAATTTATTTTTTTAAATATCATTTTTTTTAAATTTTTCAAAAAAAAATTCAACAAAACCATATCATGTGACTCCTCGTTGGAACGAGCTTGACGAGCTCGTTCCAACGAGGGGTCACATGATATGGTTTTGTTGAAATTTTTTGAAAAATAATATTTTTTCAACTGCTGAATTTGCATATTACGAGGGCGGATGCGGCCGATTTGTTGGGTAAAGGGTTAAGTTCAAGTATGTTCTTCTTGTAAAGTTTACTTCAAGATTTTTTTGGGAGGTGTGAGGGGGGGGGGGGGCTATTTCTAGGTCATTTTCACCCATAATACTGCAGCTAAATAGATAATAAGCTGCTAATTTTAAAAAAAATAGCTAACCATTTGACGAAACTACACTTATATTGTGTGAAAAATACCCTTATGGTTCTTATATATCATTTGTATGAAATCGCTCGGCATAACGATAGAATAATTAACTTGAAGGCGATGATGTAGACTTTTTCAACAGTTGCACCCAAACCTCAGAAATCTAATTACCCAATCGTGTTAGCTTCCGGAACACCACAAACTTCAATATCATTTTTATAGGCAGTAGCTGTTCATCGGAATCCAGATAAAAAGCTGCTACACGTACTACTGGTTATCCATCGGGCTTCAGATAAATAGTCGATATGACCACCCGGAGAAGAGACTGGTGCTGTTAGCAATAGTAGTAATTAGCGACAAGCATAGGGCTGATAGCTTCTAGCAGTAGTAGAAAATACAGATAGTACTTAGTAGCGTAGTAGATAGTAGGTTAGTGATGTGGCAAAAAGTAAAAGCAGAGGCAGAGATGTTAAGTTTGAAAAACTCAAAATAGTGAGATTTTCATGCTGTGAAGCTTGTTTTTCCATACAAGACAAAAATTGTAATTATCCTCACTCACCCCATCCATTACGTTTAAAATTCATTCTAAAATGTAAATAAATAAATTAAATATTATAATGTTGCTGGAACATTACAGTTACAGTTAAAACAAGAAGTCCTGTCACGAACTGTGCGCTTATCTAGGCTTAATTGCGCGTGGGAATTGCGCGCAATTGCCATATCGAATGGTATCCAAAGCACGGCAGGTTCTCCTGGTTACTCATAGAAAGCACAAGCAATATTTCTGCTAATGGACCTCCGGGTTACCCGTAGGTCCATTGGCTAAAACATTGCTCGTGCACAAGCCATATGTACAGAATTTGATAGCCTCACTATGGCCATAACGCGCAGATTAACGCGCAGATAGACGCGCAGTGATATTTGTAAAAAACGGAGACAGAAGGTAGAATGTTTGTAGTGAGACAGAGAAGGTAGAAGCATGGGCCAGTATCCCCAAAAGGTGTCCTACAATAGCCCCCATCAGTTCCAATTTGTCTTCACAAGTCCCCAAACCACCCAAACTGAGGATATGGGAGATGATAAATTATACCTCATTGATGGATTTCCTCATGGGGCCTCCACGGCCTCACACAATGGAAAGGGGGTGCCAAAGGCCCGTCATTTGTTAGGTAGGGCGCTGGACGTCGGAACTCAGGGATTTGTGCGTCCAGATACCAAGATGAGGATGTGAGAGGATCGATGTTAAACACCATTGACACTTTTCTTAACATGCAATAAACACACAAGCGCCAAAGACCAGTATCCATCAATAGCATATCACCATGTCGTTGAGACTTAAGGTTAGTCCTCATTGAGGGACTTCTTCCTGGCCTGACATGATGAAAGATGAACTGACACGTCTTGGTCTAGACACAATGTGTAGTAATAGTGGGCGGAGCTTCGATAAATGGAGTGATCTGATTGGTCAAGAGAAGAGGTCGGGAATAGAGATACCCAAGACCAGCAACAATGTTAGGGTGAGAGTAGCCAGAATAGGGCCGCAATAGGTAGAAACCGAAATTATGGGAGAATCCGAGCCAGATGGACAGTTGACGCGTTGTTTGTGGCAACTAATAATTGTCCAGTTCAACAGAGGAAAACCTCCACCTCCACACTATATAACACTACACGTACGTCGTATTCGTTCCCGACGGAATTCCGGAAGAATCCGATTCAAGCAATTCTCATTTCGGTAGTTTTGGGTTTTTATCTACTTGTTTTTGGTAATTAAATATACACCCATTCAATCTAACAAAACACCACCATTCTTTTATAGATCATGGGTCCCATAACAACCACGTGCCACTATAGAAACCAAGATGGCGACTTCCAGTATACAAAATGAACGACGGAAACATATATCACCCTAACATGCGTTACGTATTCGCACTGACACCACGTATCAAATGACAATTTCGCCTCAACATGGCCACTAAGGTGGGGTACCATGACAACCCAACATGACGTAACTCGGTTACGTGACTATGACGTTACTTGTAAGGTCCCCCCAAACATGGTCATTTTCCATATTAAATACTTCTGACACTCATTGAAAACAAATGTTAGTTATGAGTTATAATGAAGAAATACTTACAACCCATATTTGAGAACGGTATGTCCCTTTCCTACTCGAATGTGCCGTTTTTGCCTTAACTGTGTTATTTCTCATGAGGTACTGACAAATTGTGATATTTTTGCTGTCCCATTTAGTCAGGCATCATTTTTTTTCAACTACATCTGAGCAATGCTAAGTTGCATACGCAGAAGTCCACACAAGCCGTTACAATGGAAGTTATCTGAAATTTCCACCCAAATGTGCGTGTGTGTGTGTGTGTGGGGGGGGGGGGGGGGGGGGGGGGTTAAAAGTTTCACAAGTTTCAATATTCTTAATTTCCTCGTTTTTACATATTGGTAATCGTAGCTCTATCATGGCGCCTGTGGCGATACAGGTACCTCGAGAGGACATAAACTGAGCAGCAGTTGCCAAAGACTATCGGGCAGCACATACCGTACCAAATATGGTTCGACCTGCTGTGAGAATATTTAGAAATATTGCACTGGAAGTGGATGGTGGATTTTGTCGACTGTAGATTCTGCAGAAGAAATGGATCAAATTGGGGAACCATCTCACAAGTCAAACATTTACATGTGGAGCGCAGTGCAACTAATTCTCAATAGCATTGTTACGATGGGGCTATAGAAGTGGATTACGGGTTTCGAAGACTTCAATCGAGTAACAGTCTGGATGTGGGATAATTTCCGTCTCCTCAATAATATATAGTAGTGATACACTGTATAGTTGGATCGCCCAGTGTAGGGGTCTCCCTTCATGTTGTGCCAATCCAACATATAACTTGTGGTCTCGTTTCAAGAATTTACGACGATGATATGAGGCCCTCGGCCCTGGAAAAAAGATTTCAGTGTGGCTATATGGGAATTGAAAGAAAGAATACATCTACCAGATCACTCATCCCCGACGTCAGTGTTATTGTGTAAATATCCATGGGTAAGGATACATCTCTCATCCCTGACGTTAGTGTTATTGTGTAGATATACACTGGTAAGGATACCAATGCTGTCTCTCCCTCTCTCCTTCACTCTCTCTTCTCTCTCTCAAGATGGGTCGTGAAAATTCGACCTCATTGAGGGCTTTTCACATAGCCCTCATGGCCTCATACGACAAAAAATGAATGCCGAAGGCCATATGTTTTCCAAAAAGGGGTGCCGAAATTGGGGTGCCTGGATATATGGCTGTTAATACTGAAATGAGGCTAAGAGGGATAGTAAATTATACCTCATTGAGGGATTTTTTCATGGCCTCAAAAAATGAGGCAATGAGGGAAGTAAATGAGGCCTCATTGACGGCTTTTCACATAGCCCTCATGGCCTCATACGACTAAAATGGGATTCTCCAAAAGGTTTCCTCAACAGGTATCCTCAAATAATACCATACCAGGCCATAGATATCAAGCAATGACTTATCAGTAACTACTCAATAAATTCTTAGCATTAGGAATGATATAGGCTCTCGTGGAGGTTGTCTATCAGCTGGCAATAATCCAAAGGGACAACGTGCTACTATTATAAGCCATGGTATGGTGGTCCTAAAAAGGATTCTGGAGGAAATCCGCATCAAATAAAGTCGTTTTTGGTGATTTGGAGGGATTATCGGGTTGTTTGTGGTAATTATATTTACTCCTGTTCAATCGAACACACCCTCCGAACATACCCCTGTCTTGTTGTAGGCCTTTGGGTAACATAGCAACCACGTGCTACCATAGAAACCAAGATGGCAGCCTCCAGTATACAAAATAGACGACGGAAACACGTATCACCGTAACCCCACGTATCACTATGGGGATGACGTCACAACATGGTCGCTCACGCGGGCTCCCATGACAACACAACATGGCGCCACAGGGTCACGTGACTATGACGTCACATGAGATCATCCTTGAGATCATCCAAATGATACCTGTCCGGGGACATGACATACTACTTTGGTTGTGTTTAAAAACATGGCCCGGCAAAAATAGGGGGAGGGGTCTTCCAGACCCCCCCCCCCCGGTTCCACCGCCGCTGCGACAGCGTCTTCTGCATATCCATTGGTGTATACAGATCCATTGAGCGTTTGTAAGCGCCATAACCGCTTACAATCCCTATAAGAGTTGAAATAATATGAATGCCACGAGAGGTAAAAGAGAGAAAATCCAGGGAAACCCAGTCAGCGGTGTCTGGTGTGGGTTTCTTTCCTCTTGTGTGGTAGTGGTCTGGAAGTAGTTCGGTGTGAGAGGTGTCGGAATCGTAGAGCTGTTGGTATGGTACATTCCTCGCAGCGCTTGGTTCCTGTGTTCCGTTCATTTTGTCTATACGCTCCGGCAACATTTGTATGAGTTTCTCACGCTCCTCGCCTCGTTCGTGCCCTTCTTTCCTCCGTTTATACTTGCTAATCCTTTATCCATTTTCTCAAACCATTCTCTGTCCTCATCTTTTTCCAGGGACTCCATAGCAGATTTCACGGGAGTCGCCTCCTTATAAGGGCTCGTCTCCAAAAAGACTGGAAGTTTTAGGAGGGGGGGGGGGGGGGCAAGAATACACTATTTGGTCCCTCCACACGTTCTGACGCTCCCCTTTCAGACAACCTATATGAGGAGGAATGGGTCGTGCTAGAAACGGATATGCCCTCTGATATCCCTTTGTCCTCAGACTCAACTTCTTTCAAAAAGAGCAGAGTTGGATTTTGGTGTATCAGGAGTGCGAGGTGGGAAACAGACAATGCATCTCTCATCCTCTTTCTTCTTTCACTTTTTTTCCAAGAACTCCGCCAGTCTGCAGACAACTCGTCGCCCAGCGGGGGAACCATCTCTTTTTCTTCTTTTCCTTTTCATTTTGTCCGTCGCTCAAAAAGGCACATCCAGTAAGTCTTTCGTGTCACGCAGGTGGTGACCAGCGTGGGAAGAGGTCTAACACAGCCGCCAGCAGAAGGTGGGGGATCAGGGGTGGACTAGAGCTCCCTGTCGAGTAGGCTTAGCGGAAACGGTGGCCTCCTTTATTGTGGGCTTGTCGGTGAAAACCCTGTCCTCCTCCACTGTCATGGACCACAAAATCCCTTGTCGGGGAAATTCTGGGGCAACCCCCGAGAGGATTCTCCCATTAAAGGCGCTACATCTCCCCAAGGATGTGGTGCGTTCTATCGAAATCCACTCTTAGGTGGATTTTGCCACAACCACCTCGGATTCCGATTCCGAAAAAATTCTAGGTTTGTTGGAACATGTGTAACGTAACCTCTGCCGCTACACTACCTTCTCGTTCTTTTGTGATTCTCCAGCCGATAATTTCACCCAGGCAAGAATGCCGGAAGCAGGGGAGTGGCAGGGGACAGCTTCCCCCTTGCTCTGGGCTTGGGGCAACGGGGCAGCGCGAGCCCCTTTTCGTCAGAAGTGCACTAGTGAAAATGACTTTACTTTCCCAAATCTGTGATTGAGACAAACTCTCGAGTACTGGTTTCTAACGTATTTTTCGTGTGCAAATGGCAATGGGGTGGTGCTGGGAAGGTGGTATCAGGTATATCGACGTAAGCTGGTCGCCAATTATCAAACAAGGAAGCTTTACAACCGTTAAAGCCTTATATCGTCCCTTGAGTGCAGCAATTCGCCACCTGCAATGCAAAAGTATTCCAGATGTCACTTTGTTGCACTAAAGGGACGATATATATAATAGCAATAGTATTGATTGTCACATTACAATTTATGATACGTTGTAAACTCGGTCTTAACTCATACCCAAAATGGAGTGCCCTCTTTGATTCCCCTTCTTCCTTGCACTGTTATGCTTCCGGCGCCCTTGCCCACAGATTCCTCACTCGAGCGAGCGATCATTCGAAGTGCTATACCGGGAAATGGTTGATGTGCACCACCTTCGATTGCACCACGGTTTATTTGCACCACCCCCTCGGTCGATTTCCATCGTTGGTTAGGTCGATTTTCTTCATAGATTCGGACGATTTGCACCATAGTTCAGTCATTTCCCACCGGGAAAAATGGGGTGAATGCCAACATTTTGAGGGAGGGGGTCACGGTGGAGGGGGGGATGAAGGGTCGAAAGATCATTTTCTTCCCTAATTGAAATAGTACGCTCGTACACTATAGTGTGTATTACCATGGTGTGTTGGGACAATACCATGATTTACCATGGTGTACCATAAAACTTTTTATGGGGGATCTTTCCATCGAATCTGGTATTTATTGAGGCACTAGCCTTTAGGTAGCACAGTTACAAAGTAACCAGATCAATTACAGATCACAAGGTGAATCTCAGAATTCATTCTACAAAGCAAGCCAGAGGGTGAATTTAGTGATGCTACCCTGCACAGTAGGGTGAATCTCAATCTGAATCAGGGTCTCAAAACTAAACAGAAAGGGGAACCCAGAGGATAAATTGGCCCACTGTATAGGATAGCAACATCAAATTCACCCTCTGGGGACCTCATTCTGCAAATGTCCGACTGCTTATTTTCCGGCCTGCTACAAAGCATGGCCAATGCCGTTTTGGCGGAAAAGTCTTGTGAGTTTAGGGCTAAACGTTTCTCAGCCCTCCCAAAAACGTTAGCGTTTTAAATGTAGATGTAAAGAATGGCAAACATAGAAGCAGAAACGTAAAAAATGGCTATTAATCGAAAAGCCTAAAAATTAAAAGAGTTTCTGTTTTGGGGCCCAACAAAACATACTATAATTTCATAAAACTATAGACTTATAGGTGGCACAAATCGATTGTTTGCGTTGTTATGTAGTTATGCATGGACAAAACGACCGATTTGTCAAAATGCCAGAGACAAAACTTCAATTATTCTGATCGAAACGTACGATTTTCTGAATAAAACCTCTGATGGTTTTGGACAAAACGACCGATAGATTTTGACGAAACGTCAGATGGTGCTGGGATGGCAAAGGGTGGGACTGGGGCTGAATGGGATGCGGCTATGGCTTCATATCTTTAAAAACTTTGGGGAATCGCGAAAAAAAAGACAACAGGGGTATTTTTTGATCGTTTAATTTAATTAGTGTTACAGAAAATAAGCAGTATACTACGGAAGCCCATTACGGTCAAATGCGAAAAGTAATTTTTTTTTAAACGGGGAATGTTTGCGTTATTTCGCAAAACTTTTGCGTAATTTCGAAAATCTTTGCGTTATTTCGCAAAAGTATTGCGTTATTTCGCAAAAGTATTGCGTTATTACGCAAAAGTATTGCGTTATTTCGAAAAAGTATTGCGTTATTTCGCAATAACTTTTGTGTTATTTCGCAATAGTTTTTGCGTTATTTCGCAAAAGTATTGCGTTATTTCGCAAAAGTATTGCGTTATTTCGCAAATGTATTGCGTTATTTCGCAAACTATTGCGTTATTTCGCAAAAGTATTGCGTTATTTCGCAATAACCTTTGCGTTATTTCGCAAAGGTATTGCGTTATTTCGCAAAAGTATTGCGTTAGTCTACTTGACCTCCGACACCTAGGCTCTGGGCATGGTCATGGATGAGTTCTGTCTCGGTGGGGGCAGCGCTTCCTGAACCTGTGTTAGTAGTCGGTTAGGATGCCGTGGTCGTCAAAATGTCGGATTATGTAGCTGCTGTCTACAAGTTCCATGACCTTGCTGCAGACTTTTGTGAGTGACATCGGCCGGTAGTTTACTGATGCACTCCTATCCCCTTTCTTAAAGAGTGGGGTTATATGTGCTGACTTCTACTCCTAAGGCATAGTACCTTGACGGAGGGATGCTTGGAAGAAGATGCTAAGAGCAGAAGCAACTTGCTGCGCAGTTTCTTTCAGCAGACGAGACGAAACTTCATCTCGGCCTGCAGCTTGATGTGGAGTTAGTACAATACATAGTTTGGCGACTCCTGGTATAGTGACGTGGGGTTCCCTTACAGGCGGATAAGGGCTTCCCCCTGTTTCGGCATTGTTGTTTGGAGATCATCCCTAGTGAAGACTAAGGTGAACTGGTTGTTTAATATCTCAGCCTTCAACTTGGTGTCGCGGTAGGCCACTCCTTTTTTTCAAAGGTGCCACTCCATATGCATCTTAGCTTTTGCTTTTTTATGAAGCTCCACGGGCGTTTTCGAATTTTGTCTTCGTCCAAGATTATATCACTTACATATTCGTTGTATCTGTTTTTGAATCGTGTGTGTACAGTACTGGTCGGGTGCTTATGTGCTTTTGCGATCTTTTTGGCGAGCGAGTCTTCATGTAATTTGTGTAGGTTTTCTTTTTCATTCGAGAGAGTTGTTCAATTTCCCTGTTAATCTGAGGCCGGCTATACCTTTGTGCTGACATCTTGGTGGGTACATGGGTGTCTAAATACTTCAGTATGCTAGATTTCAGAGATGCCCATAGCCCACCAACTGGGTGGTCTTTTGCTGTACACTTTGCTGAAGTTTTTGATCTATTTTTGTCCCGGACGTTGGTCTATCGGATGTTTTTGTTGATCGGACGTTTTGCATCGTATTTGGCGTGTATCTACTTTTCAGATTGTCAAACAAGGGTAGGAGGAATCTTCGAAAAATTCCTATGCACAGGGCTGAAAAAAAAATCCACCCAAAGAATGTGCAACTTCATGCAACTTGTGGCTAAGCGTCCAGCTGTAGATCACGTCGGCTTTCCGATCATCCTCTCAAAATCAGTAGTATGGTGTAATCACACCAATGATTTTATTTCATAAAGTTAGAAAACATTGTTCTCGACTTCTCTCACGGAAAATCAGAAAGGATGGAATGATATTTTTAGTCAGCAAACACTATGGAAACCACCTAGAATAGATTTCTGAATAACTGTCTTATATTATAGGGGTAGGGCTTGACCTTGCCCATATTGAAAACAAACATGTTCCAATTTTGGACGGACTTGTGACTGGGAAGAGTGGGACACTGTCGTTTTAAATTAGTTACACGAAAAACTACCGCAATATAGTTACAGATTTTTCAGGAACTTGCACAAGTTGATGGGTGATCGGAAACTGGACGCCTTTTCACTAGCGCGTTTTTGTTCACACCACCCAGCTATAAATCTCTGATAACAAAATACCAAAGAGTGTTTGTATCTCCGAATACCAGTTTAATGTGTCAGAGATGTTAATTTTCAAGAATGTTTAAAAAAATTGTTTTTATTCCTTCTGTAGCTCTGATAAACAATTTATTCATCTTAGATGATCGGAAAACTGGGCGAACATTCGTATGATCTGAAAAGTCATTTACAGCTGTTTAGAGTTTTCAAACTAACATAAAGGGCCAGTACGTGGTACAATATCACATCTGTTGACTAATAGTAATGAATTCATAAACTTAAAAAAGCGTAACTTGATTTTATATATGCATTTATTTTCACAATATCAGTACGCTGACCCAATAATATACAGTGTACTTTTCTCAATTTCTGTTAACTACAATTGTTATTTAGTCAGTTTTTAGTTACTGATTTAGGCGTGCGTGGGAACTCAGAATATTGCACTTATAGTATTGAAGCATACTGATAATAAAGCATACAAATTTATATTCTAAAAAAACAGCAAAAAATATAGTTCTAGAATATCTGGTAAACCGTGGAGATTCTTTTTTACTTCCGGATACTGTGCCATTTCTGTAAAGTCATACTCCTGGCCTGATAGATCAACAATTACGCCGTAGGTCTTACACGGTGTTTTGATTTTAATGCACGTGATTCACAATGACGAGAGATGCAATGAATATTTAGCAAGTGACTGTATTTACTAATTATGAATGTTTTTTCTCATTAATCCCGTAGAGCTGTAGGTTTTTAAATTTCTTGTTCGGTTTCGGTTTTGGTTTATTAGGTGGATTTTCGGTTTGTTCATGAGGCCAAATAAAATTCAATAAAACTCGTTCTTATGTCCGGAGTCATAACTGAATAGCAGTGAAATTGAGCGAAACTCAATGAATGCCCGAAATAAGCTATAATACATGAAGAATCAGGAAGGCCAATATAATAATTACCTAAATATACAGAACTTTTATTGTGCTTAGCCATTTTTCGAGGTCTGACACCTACACACAACTTGAGGAAAGCTGCAAACACAACTAAACAGAAATGTCGGAAATTCACAGAATGTAGCCTTCCCAGAGTAGTGAGAGTACCCAGACACTGCCATTGGCGGTGTCTGTGTACTCTCACTACTCTGGGATGGCTACATTCAGTGAATTTCTGCAGCAAGAGAGTATTTAATAAAAAACGAAAAACCTTAGATTACGGGATGTCGACGGTTTCGGTTTTTAAAAAAAAACTAAAAACCTCGGTTCGGTTTCGGTTAACCTACAGCTCTAAAATCCCGATTTACACTAACATTATTACCGACTTTTAAGTTTTAGTTTTTTAGGTTTTTCTGTGTTTACCTCTTTTTCACAATACTTTGATTGATTGATTGATTGATTGATTGATTGATTGATCGGTCGATCAATTAATCTATCAAGCATTGTCTGTATTTTTGTTATATCCTTAAATTCTGACCTTAGTTTTATCCTTAGTTCTTTTTCAGTTATTTATTTCTGTCTGAGACTGTTGATAAGAATATCATTTGAACTCACTCGGATCTCGGTGAATAAAACACTTTCAAACTAGCCAATAATGAATATAAGACCTATCATCTGGTAACTGGTGTCCACTATGAAACTAATATATTAGTTTTTTTCTCATTCTTAATCTGGACTGGAGGCCCATTGAACAAATTTCTAGTCATATCAGGTCCTATAGGGTCTATTTTATTATATTTATGAGGACACTGGTACAACTTGTTGAGTTTTTTTTATTGTTCAATAATTGTTTTAAACATTTATATTGGCCATATAAATCTCATTTACCTTGTTGCGTTTAGTTATAGGCGCTGGGGGATCCCTCAATCTAGAGTGTGATAGTGACCAGTATATGCCCATCCCATTCATAATAACTACCCCAGTATACTGGAAAATCGCCTCAAAAATGCCTCTCAGCAAATTTCATCTATAATTGTGGAGTCCTACTTAATACCGAGGGATACCGAGGTGATGGAAAATAAGTAAGTAAGAGTTGTTTAAAAGGTTCAGATATATGTGCAGACATATAATTTAGTCCACTGAAGCAAAATATGTGATATAACCGTTGATTTATTCCAGTAAATGCAAGATATACAGATCGAGCTGGCGCCGAAAACGGTTCCTCGGTAGCTTTGTAATTAATAGGCTACATCGGTGTCTGGATGAAGTGCGTAAGTGCTAAATGGGTATCACAAGACAGATCACTGTAATATTTGAAAAAAGTCAACTTTTATCTCGGTTTTTGGAAAGGCAGAACTTTTGGCAATTGCCATTTTTGGCTTTCAGACGTTATTCGAGTTTTGTGGTGTACTGTGATAAGTATCGTTCGGCTGTGCCCGATACACTCAAAACTGCAGCTTGTATTTAGTTTATGTGTATATACAGTATACTTTTTAGCTATTTCGGCTCAGTGTCAACGGCTCTAATTCAGCCTTGGCTTTTTGTTAACACTTTTTGTTTTCGAGGTATTCAATCTCTTTACATGACCAGTTTTTTGCAATTGCCGCCGTTTTAGGTATAGACCGTTAATTCGTCGATCCCGTTAGTCAGCCGTGAGTGCTGACCACGACTCTTGTTTTACAGCAAATTTTATTTATTTTTTTCATCGTTGGCGAATGAAAAATCAGTTCCGAAAATATCAATTTCTAATGTAATGATACTGGCCCATAACAATGTCTTCAAGTCTGTCAAGTCAAATCTGGAAATTTCATAATTCTCCATTCATTTTCCATTTTTTATAATATTAAACATACTCTTACATTTGTTATTTGTCCATAATTTTGGGATGTCAGTATGTGTCTGTCTTGGTTCGAATACTTCGGATTTTTAGTTTAGGTAAAAATGTCGATACCAAATATTTACAGTCTCCATAAATTGTCAATACGTCAGTTGAATTTCTTCGTATACAACAGGGTCCTTAGTCGCGAGAAGCCATGTATCTGAATTGAAGATAGTGCTGATCATGTTATTTACGGTTTCCTTGTTATGTATCTTATGAAGATTGTGGAGCGAATTCTACTTCAAATGCCCGAGAGTTTGGGAAGCAGGCTTTGATTGCAATTGCCGACCGAGAACTAATTAGCAAGTCTCAACGTGATTCACACTGTCGCTTACCGAGATGCAGCCGCTGTAAATACTAATTACCAAGCTACCTACTAAATACCGAGGGGAAGATTTTTCAGCGAATGCTATTACTTCAGCGCCTATAATTCTCAAATATGGCATTAAAACCATGCACATACTGCTTAAATCTTTTTATATACTCATAATATACAACCCATACCCTTTTCAGAGTTTTTAATCCCGTTCCCACCCCTATTTTCCTTCACCTTGGTATCCCTCGGTATTTAGTGTGACTGATAATTGTGTGTTAAAACGATGTAAGGAAAAAAAAATAGGCCATCTGGAAAAATGTGAGTTTTCTGTATGCTGGACCACCCATCCATCCTGGCCTTGTGTATTGGAGTTTTTTGGTTTTTTTTTTTAAGATCCCCCCTCCCCCTCCCCCGGTGCAAATCGACTTAAATTAAGACTGTGCAAATTGACTTCTGGACAGGTGCAAATAAGCAGTGGTGTATTCGACCAAGACTCTCTGTACCACAACACCCAAGATTATCCACGAAGGGTAATACTTTTTGCCGGTAAAAAGGACGGTAAGTGTATAAAAACCACGTTTTAAAGTACTAAATGTACCTCTGAATGTGTGAAAAGTGATTATTTAAGGAAGCTTACGCAATAATAAATATACAGAAGGAAGATTAAGTATTGTTTGTTTTATTATAGACTATTTTCAAGACAAAATAGATCATTTCGCCATCGAAACTGATCGACACGCCATTTTGTGCAAGGAAAACAACGATTTCGCTGAGGTGCACGACGGGGTGAATATTATCATACTTGCTCGATGGAGGTGTAACTAATTCGTGTGCGTAACATTTAGATGTTCCTGTTCACTACAACGGGATTTAACAGAATGGTTTTGGGGAGAAACCATTTATAATTTTAAAATAGTCTACAATAAAATAAACAATACTTAATCTTCGTTATATATGGGCCGTGAGCTGCGAAAAGGGACCTTACAGGATATCCAATGAAAACAGAGAAAGACGTCAAAAACGAACGACGTAAAAATTGTGGGCGTGATCAAATAAGTTTTATAAACACACGCGGCTTTTTTTATTTTTTTCTTTCCATACGAGAAATTTTTTTTTTTTTTCACACATGTAATTTTTTTTCTTCACATGTCCCTAATGGGCTTCCGTAAGGAACGCACTGATTTGATGTATTTAAAAAATTAAAACTGGTTACCATAACGAAATAAATGTTTTTTATCAGAGGTAGAATCAGACTCTCAAAACATCCTCTTGAATTCTGATGAATTGAACAGTTCTTTGCCAACGAAATAGCCGAGGCGACAGTGCAACACGCGTTCTTGACTTTCAACTTCAAGAAGACGTGTTGTCTACTGTGTAGCAAACCAGCTTCAGGCGTATCCAATTGTTTGGTTGTTTCCATATGACTTTACATGTTTCCTATTGATCGATGACATTAATGTCATAAAACTTCGAGGCACACAGCATTTTCTGATGGAAATTAACACACACAAAAGATATATTGACAAAAACACACCGATTTCATTGTTTTTCAAGAGAGTTCGATGGACTGTCAGCAGATGTGAAACGACTGATTTTTCGCTTCACTCTGTTTGGTTTGACCTGTTTAAATGACGTTTCTCACTCGCTGAATTGTTTACATCAACGAGTGTTTCTATTTTTAAACCATTGACATCGAAAAGAAAGTTGCCGAGAACTCAGGTTTCAAAATCATCTTTGTTTCCGTCACTTGTTCCAACATGAATTCATCATGTTCGTGAGGTAATCCTTCTGAAAACAAGTTACAAATTTTAGGTGCCTGGAATAAAATGATTTTAACGTTGGAACGTTTTTTGTTGTTGTTTTTGTTTTTATTTGAAGTTCCCGTGTGAAAATGACTGAAGTTGTCTGTTCTGTATTCAAGCTCTACTCAACGTCACTAGATCATACTACTGACAAAGCCTTGCGGTGTTCTATTTTCCAACAGCATAGTTGGACTGTGAAATTGAACGTGATTTATTTTCTACAGCCCTGGCTACAGCATGTCCACAGTCTACATTCTTCACAACCTCAAAAGCCACAACACCTCATGTCAAGCGCAGTAACTTGTGACCACAGACCAGTGTCGATGCTACGGGTGGGGGTGAGGTGAAGGGCATTTACCCGGTTCCTAAACATAGATTTTGCCAGCAATCCCCTTTCTCCCATTCATCACAAACACATTCACACACCCTCTCTCATGCTTTTTTTTTTTTTGCTATTCCCATACACACCCAGTCGATGAACTTATTCAGTTCAATTATAAGCTCGAAATTCAAATGCAGTTAGGGTACACAGTTCGTGAATCTTACCCTCAAAATATGGGTCGTAGGCCCTACCTCATTATTTTCAACGTTCAAAAACTGTGTAAACCTTTAAAAGCCACCAGAATAGTCCGAAAGCACAATTTTTTGTCTGTTTTTTTTATCTGGGAGGAGAGATCTGGGAGCTTGAGAAGAATTGAATCACCTCACCACCCCCTCCCCCCAAAAAATAATAATTTAAACAAATAAATAAATAAATAAATAAATAAATAAATAAATAAAAATAAAACCCTCCAATAAAAAATCTTCAAGGATTGCTTCTGCCTTAAAAATTATTGATATGCACCTCTACCCCTACCCCGTCACCCATGGGGATAATTGCCCCCCCCCCCCCCCCCATGCCAGAATTTCTAGCGCCGCCTCTGCTACTGGTCAACTTAGGTAGCTCACAATTGTGTCAGTTTTTCTTTCAGTTGGAGCCTTATTAATTTTGTGATCGTGATGCAACTCAACTATATTTATTTAACAAAATTCTTGAAAATGTCAAAATTCAAGTAGGCCCTATCTTTCAAAACTTTCCTTCGAAGCTGTTCGAGAAACATTTCTCAGTTCTGGTACAATTGTTGCTGGGATCAATAATGCATACCATTTTCCCAAACTGGTTTTAAGAAAAGATTTGCGTTTCAAAGAAGTAGAAAGTTTAAAAAAAAACCTTCACTTTTTTCCAGTCCTCATAGGAGGCGCGGGGTGGGGGGGGGGGGGGGCGTCATCTGCATGTGAACAAAAATACACGAGGCCAAAAATTTAGCCCTTGGAATAACCTCTGGTGGGGTCAGAAAAACATTTGCAAGTCACTAAGCCCCGTGAGGTCACCCCTCGAGCCCCTCGGTGGTCACTTAAGAACATGATAGGTAAAAGATATAGGTTTTATTTGCTTTGAAAGTTACTTCTTCTGTTTTCATATTTCTCATCAAAATTGGATTTTTGCACACACAACCACACACAAAATGGCTCATATTTTATTTTTAGGTAGTCCAGGGGCGAAATGTTGCTTTTTCGGCCTCGTGTATTTTTTTTTACAGCTGACCTCCCACCATTCCTCATGAACTGAAGTCTCTTTCTTGGTGACAATTGAGTTCTTTTTTCTGATGAAACATGAAAGAATAATCTTGTTCGAATGATTGCTTGGGTGGTAAGGTACACTGCATGTAAGCCTGAAATAATTAGATGATGTAATTTCACTGCAGCATGATGCCAATATCACAAACACGCATACACAACAAAACCCGTGAGCGCGATGGGGGGCGGGGGGGGGGGGGGGGGTAAACATAATACGCTAGGTCCGAAAAGTAATGTTCTGCCTTGAGCATAAACAAAAATTGTCTTTTTGGGGGGGGGGGGGGCAAGGGGCGGGAGGGGCTACAATTTTTTTTCGATCTTGATGTACGATAACCTTTAAAAAAATATCTTTCAAGGTAAATGAAACCGTCATATTCTTAAATGACCACTAACGACATGCATGACAATGCTCAAAAGTCTTCTATTACTGAATGTAAAAAAAGTTGATTTGAAAAAATGCTTCGACCTCGGCGGACCCCCTCTCCCTGGGACCCTGTACCTTGCAGTTTTTATCCGCCCACCTCCCCCAACAAATCGTGTTTTTATTTATTTTTTACAACAGATCCACCCCCTCCCTCCCTCCACCCCACCCCTGGGAATACCGAGAAACAAAAACAAAAACCATACTTACCACTTTATCGTGTAAAATCATTTATTTTGCACAGTATTGTTTTTGTTTGCCTGTTTAGGTTTTTTGCGTGTCTTGTTCACTGATCCCTTTTCTCCTGGAACTAACGAGAGGTGGTTGGGAATGGGAGTTGTCTTGAAAAACTACAGTCAGAAGTAGATAACTCGAAATCGGATGATTCGAATATATGAGATAACTCGAAGTTGGCAATCGGTCCTAGCAGTCAGGGATTAGCAGTCCCCCTCCACCCCTCCCAGGAAATATAGACTGTCGCTGTTCTATATTTATTTTCTGGGAGGTGTGGGGTGGTTCCATTGTCCAGATTACAAGTTTCTGTGTTCTTGTGTTCAAGGCTTCCAAATCTCTCAAATACATCTGAAGTGCATAGGCCTAGCTCGAAAACCGGGATAAGTCGAAGTTATAGGTCGGTCCCGTAAACTTCGAGTTTCGACTGTACATGTGAATTGTGATTCTGCAAAAATTGTTAATGGAGGTGTCAAAAAGTACTGAATGGCAACAACATTTAGAATTGGGAAAACAGTCTTGCAGTACATTGCACTTCAAGATAATTTGTTAATGGAAGCTCAAATAAATAATTTCAGTGTTTGCCTAAAATTTTGCTGTTGTCTTCAAGATTTCTTTTCATGCCATTTCATTTCAAAGAAAATGGAGGCGTTTGTCAGCCAACGTTTTACCAAGGCAGCAAAATATTACAGGTGCATCTCTGTGCATGTATGCGTGTATTGGTTGATCCTGACTCCTTGATCCACTCACAGATTCGTGTTTAGAGCCTCCGACAAATATGCTTACTGAAAAATCATAACGCCTCCAATTTTTATCCTACTACATGTAATTTATCGGTTGATACTGAGAAATTAATAGAAGAAATGTTGTCACCAAGATAAGATACGCGATTGCTCATTCTCACACATTGTTTCTAACTTTAGAGTAAGTGTCAGTGACCCCCCCCCCCCCCCCCCACAAAAAAAAAAAACCTGTCCAGAGACGTCAGTTTTCAGAAATATGGGTAGCCTGGGCAGCCTCGAGTAGAAGCTCACTTTTTTCTTACACTCATAACATCCAGATCCCGAAGTGGTCTGGCCGACGGCTGGCATAATTGGAGTCTTGGGGAGGGGGGGGGGGGGGTACCCCAGGTAAATTTGGATTTCTGGAGGCTCTCAGGAAGTTTCTGAACGCATTCTGAGCTCCAGAATGTGGAGCATTTCAACAGAAAAATGGGTATTTTGAACAATATAATAAAATTCCCTGCCAGAAGAGGGTGCCCTTCAAATGTGAGGCCCTGTGCGTCCGCCCAGTCTACCCATTCTTAAATACGGCCCTAAGGTTACCTGACTGCTCTGGGAATATTTGTTTCAGTTTTTATCATCGAATAAAGAGATATATGACCTATTTGTGGTCTATAACAGCCTCTCGCGACAAAAGGAGTAAAACTTGTGACAGTATATATCAGTCACCATTTTAGGTTTCTTGTATAGAAGTCTCATACGGACCATTAGCTGAACCAAACTTTGATTAAATACAAATTGCGATTCAGGTGTTTATTTATTGGTGCCAGCATCAAGGCTATATCATGACTCAACATAACTATTAACTCAAGTCTTCCCAATCATTTATGCCTATGTTTCCCACTTACTGAGGGATGCCCCCCAGTGGCGTTGGTTACCAAGTCCTATTTTACCAATGGAGACAGGTGGAAGAGAACAATCTCCATAGGTGGACATGGAGACTTTTATATCGTGGGAGGCCCACGGGAAGAAGTTTTGAGATTGATACACATACCCCAACATGCGGTCAAACACACTGAGATTGATAACCCCTCCCGGCAAAGATTGAGACTAATGACACTCAGGCAACTTTCGAAGGAAACTCACATAGGTCTTGGCTGAATCTACATTTGATTTCAAGACATTTTAAAATTGAAATTGTTCAGTTGGATGGCCCTTCCACGAATTATATTGGGCCTACATGTTCAGACCCAAACGTGTTTCAATGTTATGTTTAAAATCGAGACGCATTTTGGAGTTACGCTTCACCACAACTAAATGCGTTTAGAAATTCCACACGAAGTTGTGTTTTGGAGCAACTGAATATCTTAACACGTTCCGGAATTGGACACAAACTGACGAGAAAAAACACTTTAGCACGTAATCCTTGCACTTGAGAGGTGCTTGGAAATTGAAAACGAGATTTTGTAAGCATTTTGGTGTTTAAATTCCAAACCGAAATACGTGCTTTGCATAAATGACACTCAGAAATCATGTCTTTGTCTTGTGAATATCAATTAATCTAAAGCTTGTTAGGGACAAAAAATAAGAGAAAATAACAATTTAAAATTAATGGGTAACACATTAATATTTAGCAAAAAACAAACAAAAACCCAGCCTGTATTTGTTTAATAATTTAAATAGTGGTCCGAGAATATAGCCTATGCGTGTGAGGGGGGGGGGGGGGGGGTGAATACTCACTAGCGTAGCCAGGATTTTCAATTGGGGGGAGGGGGAGGCAAAACATTCGAACGAATGTATGTATAGTATGCTAGGGTGGTACATTTAGATAATTCTCTATGCAGAGCTGTGCAAATGGAAGACCTAAGAGTCACTGGTACTGCATAGAGAATAATAAAATTTTACCACAAAATTATCAGGGTAAATTTTAATGCAGTAGTGTTGTATGTGAATCCATCCATGAATAAATCTCTAAGAATTGTTTTCCTGAAGTCGTCATTAAGTTGGACGGGATATGTTATAGGCATAATATATCACGCTGGCTGGGCGGCGGTGGGAGTGAGTACGCACTACCGTTGGTTGGAGATTCGGTGTTACAGTACGTGGAGAGTGTATTATCATTAAATCACCCGCAGAGTGGAGATTCCACCCGAGCAATAATTACACATTTATTGGAAAGCATAACCATCACAATCACAAGCAAAGTTCCAGCCAATGGACCTCCGGGTTAAACCCAGAATTCCTTTAGCTGAAACATTGCTTGTGTTTTATGTCCATATGTACAGAATTTGAAAGTGATATAATTTAGGTGATAACTTCACTCCGCGGGTGATTTAGTTACAATCCACTCTCCACGTACTATAGTTCTCTCCAGAAAAATTTGTCATCCATGCTCTGATGCCTTTCCGACGTTGTGCACGTTGGCCCATATTGCCATTATTGGAGATAGAATTTCTGTTGGTCCCGTTTCTTCTTCTTCTGCTTTTTTTTTTCTGTTTTTTTTTGTTTTTTGCTGTATTATTGTCTGTTTTCAGCCTACTAGTTGTATTGGTGAGGAGGGTCGTGTGTTGATGGATTTTCTTTATTCAATTTGCCGATGCATGGAAAGCCTGTAAAACAGCCGAGAACGTGCAAAAAGCATCACCCCGACCCTCACCCCCTACCCTCCCCCAACAAAAAACAAACAAAAAACTAAAACAAAAAAATGAACAGAAAATATATACAAAAATGAAAAACCTGACATCTCAGGAAAACAAATCTTTTTCAAAACTTTCTTTGCAGATTGCTCCTCTCACACCATGAATTGAACCACATCCACGGTGAATTAAAGCTCAGATGGTAGTTTGTTATCTTCCTTCACTCTTAAATGTTGCATTTTTTATTTGTTACTGTTACTTGTTACTGTTCGCTAAACGTTCAGATTTTCACGAGAGATAACGTTCCACATATGCATCATATAAGTATTACGTTGAAACGTCAAACGGTCGATTCAAGTTAGGTCTCGTTACAGTTATTCAGGTGAAAATGTCAGCTTTTCAAGAAATGTTCAGCTTCTGATCAACACGGCCAAGGATATTTCGCATTTAAATTACCTCCCCTATTCACAATACTTACAACGTATATAGTTTCTGGAAGCTCTGAATATGGCCCTTTCTAGAGACAACTGTACACAACAAAAATCTTACAATATCACTCAAATACACTCAGCCGAATGACACAGTTGATGGCTAAAAAAATGGCTCAAAATGGTCAAAATTTTCTCATTTTGGGGATAAATCTCCAATTTTCGTGCATCGATAGTGATAAAACTGTGTTATAGGAATTCCTCATTCCTCCACTGAGGATTTTACAGCATAACATGATCATTCTGACAAATAAAAAACATATGGGTTTCTTATTCATTTTTTCAGAAGGCTTTCTCAAAGCAAATTTACACAAAAATTGTCCCATTTGTAAACTGCAAATTGTCAGGTCCCAAACAGGTCTGGGTTTGTCATTTAACACTTCCTTGTGACCTTGACCCCCCAATTGAAATGCACTTGACAATACACAGTTTGAATCAAGACCATCAACAGATTGTTTTGGCCATATCACCATTAAAGAGAATTATTTACTAAATCCACACCACCATAAACTAAAACTATAGCTCAAAATAGTCATTTGGCTGAGGATATCCAATAACCTCGGAAATGACCTTTTAATAGGAAACGAGACCTTATGGGGCTCTTGGACATCCCGCTTTACACGTCGCGTTGACCCATTTATAAATGTCAGATGAACCTAAAGTAAATTTTGTTGGAATCCTCAATTTCCGGAGAGTAGAGATGAAACTCTAACTCAATTTCGAATTTTTGACCCCTAAGGTCCCTTTTCGCAGCTCATGGCCCATATATGTATTATTGCGTTCGCTTCTTTAAATTGTCACTTTTTTGTACATTCAGCTGTACATTTAGTACTTTAAAACATAGTTTTTATACGCTTACCGTCCTTTTTACAAAAAAGTTGTGTTCAAGTTATTTTTTTTAAACGGGAGTTCATAACTTATTTTTTTTCAGTTAGCTTTTCGCCAAACACATGCCGAGGTGATAATAAATATTAAAACCAACAACATGTGGTTGCCCCCCCCCCCCCCCGAGGGGGGACTGAGGGCCCCCAAATGCAAACCATAATTAATTGTTTTTAACCCCCACTTTCCTCAGGAGGCACCAGAATCGATCTCAAGAGATTCAGAATTTGAAGAAAAAAAATATTCTGGGAAGAGCTCATAATCGTGGGAGGGAATATGCACAATTCCACAGTTCAAGCGTTATATCGATCTAGTCCCCCTCCCCCCCCCCCCCCATTTTCGAAAATATGAAATGGATTTTTTTATCTAGTAGGGGCGTAGCCAGGATTCTATAATGGGGGGGGGTAGCCATTGGGGGGGGTGGAGGGCAATCATGATATTTAGAAGGTCGTTGTGGGGTTTGCCCCTCCCCCAAATGCAAACTGTCACATACTGTTCTTAACCCCTACCTTTCTTCAGGAGGGACCAGGATCGATCTCCCCAAGAGTCTAGCAACTTAACCTTCTACCCAGTGGGGTTGGGGCTCCCAAATGCAAACTGTCACTTATTGTTTTTAACCCAGGAAGCACATACGATTACATTGAAAATGGCATCTGAACACAATCCCTACTGCTTTTCTCTGACACACACTGGCGCTTTATGCTATCTTGAACTTGCATTCCAAGATTGGGCATCTAGTAATTGAAAACATTCCAAATCTATTGCTTGTTAATTCTAGTCGCCCGCTATATATATTGAATATGATAGACACTAATGTGTATAGCGGGCGATTGGAATTAATAACTAATGAATTGTTTACGATAATTTGTTTATGGGGAGGTGTAGCCCTAGTTAGGACTGGGAGGACCTCACAACGACCTTCCAAATATCATGATTCCCCCCCCCCCCGCCCCATTACAGAATCCTGGCTACGCCCCCGCTAGATATATAATCCATTTCCCATATTTTCGAAAATGTGGGGTGGGGGAGGGACAAGATCGACATAACGCTGGCATATTTCAATGCTTTGAACTATGGAATTGGGCGTATTCCCTCCGACGGTTGTGGGCCCTTTCCCTACATTTTTTTTCTTCAAATTCTGAATCTCTGAGATCGATTCTGGTGCCTCCTGGGGAAACGTGGGGGTTAAAAACAGTAAGTTACGGTTTGCATTTGGAGCCCCCACTGTGAACTCACACATTGGGATTGGTGGAGTGAGCACAAGGGGCCCTAGTCTTAATAGGCTCGTGTGGGTATCACTGAGGTGGGACTTACAGGAATCTAGAACTAGTATCCACTGATGTATGGTTGGTTTTAATATTTATTATCACCTCGGCATGTGTTTGGTGAAACGCTACCTGAAAATGAAATATGAGCCCCCGTTTAAAAACAAAAAGCTTCAACACAACATTTTGCCGGTAAAAGGACGGTAAGCGTATAAAAAACTGTTTTAAAGTACTAAATGTAGTCTACCTCTGAAAGTGTGAAGTGACAATTTAATGAAGTGTGCGCAACATAAAACGAAGATTAAGTATTGTTTGTTTTATTGTAGACTATTTTCAAATTATAAATGTTTTCTCTCCAAAAAAATTTTGTGTTAAATCCTCTCGTAGTGAACAGAAACATCTAAAATTAGCTACTCCTCCGTCGAGCAAGTATGATAATATTCACCCCGTCGTGCACCTCAGCGAATTCGTTGTTTTCTTTGCACAAAATGGCGTGTCGATCAGTTTCGATGGCGAAATGGTCTATTTTGTCTTGAAAATAGCCTACATTAAAAGAAACAATACTTAATCTTCCTTCTATATATTTATTATTGCGTAAGTTTCCTTAAATAATCACTTTTCACACATTCAGAGGTAAATTTAGTACTTTACAACGTAGTTTTTATACACTTACCGTCCTTTTTACCGGATACCGTCCTTTTTACCGGCAAAAAGTATTACCCTTCTACGAATCCTTTCACACAAAGCGACCGATTTTCCAGGTTAATTTTGAAGAGATCCAGGACAGCCAGGCTGGTCGCGAATGGCCTCGTTTTCAACATTTCCAATCGGTTTTTCGTTTTAGAAAACTGACCCGGTAAAAATATACTGATAGGTATTCCAATTCCACATGATAATCTGAGGGGAATGCTCCCACTCGAAGAAGCTATTAATGTAAAGTCGTAATTGATTGTTTCAATGAAAAAAAATGTACAAATATTTCACTTTGCAGCCAGTTTTGTATTTTATAAAGCAAATTGAGTTATAAAGAAAAAATAAACCCACTTTAGATAATGCATTAAATAAGTCGTAATGGTTTGCTAACCTGTTTGTGATATATGGGGAGAATTTCCTTAATTTTTGCATGTATATTTGAGAATGGAAGAGGACTTAGATGCGTTATTTAAAAGCGCTGCTGGTTATGTTCGTCAGATTTCTGGAAGTCTTGAATCGAATAAACTGATATATTTCTATGGGAGATATAAGCAGGTTGTATATTTGGCTTGGAGGCTGGCAATCCACAAATTCTCTTTAAAGTTTGAATGGTTTTCCTTTGCCAAAACTCTTGTGTTCCAAATAAAAGTACAGGTGGGAATAAAAGTACAGGGTGGAACATTTATCAAAATTTAAAAGTACAGACCCAAATTATAGTACAGGGTGGGAATCCATTGAGGGGGTTGGGGAGTACTAGTAATGCTTGTTAATTTTATCTAAAAGCCAACTTATTTTCTAGTATTGCATTTAGTTTTATAAAAGAAAACTAGACGTTTAGGCATCATGATTACAACAATGAAGACACTGTGCTAAACAATAGACTATCACACAATCAAGTGAAGATTTACTAATTTGAAGATCTCCTACCTGTTGGAAGGGCAATTTTAATAAACATACATGCCCAAATAAAGTGCATACACTGATACAGGGTGGAAAAATACTCCCAAATTAATAAACATACATATATGTTTATTTGGAACACAAGAATAAGCCTATTGCCAATTTGGGGTCGGTCTATTTGCAGTAAGTTCCTGAATTGAAGTAAGTTCCTGAATTGTAGAAAGTAACTTTGCGGAAGATCCTCTGTGTGCACGAAGGTGTTATTAATCCTTTGTCTTGATGGTACTTTATTGGATTACAGTGTTGTCACCCACATTAGTCTCTTGTTAATAATTGATTTTTTACTGATTACATCCATTAATTTTTTGAATAAAAAGTTTCAGTGTGCCGAAGTGGAACATGGGCGATGTGGGATTTCCTTTGCCTCCCAAAGGTACTCGGAACAAGCTTGGGAATCAAAATAAAATTATATCATCGATCCAGAAATGATAGGGTATCGGATATAATTTTTTTTAGATTTCTCAGCTTGTGCCGAGTGTCTGTGTTGCAACCCGATTAACTTTATTTGCTTATGAATTCATGGAGGTTTTCCAAAATACCACAGTCCCCCTCCCCTGAACTGCAGAGAACCCCAAGAATAAGAATCTCCCAGAACCCCTCCCCCGCTAAAATACATTTGCGCAGTATTTTAGTTTTGGGTGAAATATTTTCATTTCCTGTATTTATCCTTTTTTGGTTGGTGAGACGGTCATCCAAAGGTGCGTCGATTTACCCAATACTCTCCATTACCTAAGCCCTTAGGATTGAAATCAGAATCAGAACTTGGGGGATAGGTGGTGGGATACTGATACAAACATTAGTAGTGTAGGACGGCATGGGGGGCCCAATGGGAATTTACCATAGATTGTAAAATTAAAATTGCTCAATAGAATTAAATTGCGTGGAGTCAGTGAGGATTGCCTCGCTACTCATCAAGAACTTTGGGATTGAGTCTATGAGGACTGCCTCGCAACTCTTCATGTGGAGAGTGGGCTACGATGAAACCCACCACTCACCCCATCAGTAGCAACGATCACACAACAGTCACAATATACAATAGCATATTTCTATATCTCTCTCTAATAAAGATATGGAGGGTTGGAGACAGTGAGGATTACTCATTAAGAACTCAAGGATTGAGTCTGTGAGAACTGCCTCACAACTCTGCGTGTGGGGAGTTGGCTGCAAAGAAACCCACCCCTCGCCCCATCAATAACAACAATCACACAACAGTCACAATACACAATGGTAGATTTCTATCCCTCTCTACCTTTAACTTTCCTAACTGTACACTTTCAAATTTTCCTCAACCAGATGAAGCACAGAAGGGATTGTTAAACATACACAGTGAAGCCAAACACCAAGCAAGGATTGAAACAAGCTTGCCTGGCTGGGACCAGTGTAGATTTTAAATAAGTAAATGCATGACTAAAGATATAACAGTAATTTTAAGGGCTTTTGAGTGCATGTGTGCGAGTATGCATGTTTTCTTGTTGGGGGGGGGGGGGGTCGTTTTTAGCTCACATGACTGAAAGTCACGGTGAGCTATTCTGATCACATTTTGTCCGTCGTCTCTTGTCCATTGTGAAGATGGTATTTGGGTCTTTTTCCACTGGCCACATTTTAATGAAATTTCACATGAGTAGTGGTTATATAGGGGCATTTGGGTTTTTCTTCAAATTGGGTTTCTGCTCATATTAAGGAGGGGGTGGGGCCAAAATGCCCCAATTTATTTAAAAATCTTTTTCTCATGAACCATCTGTAGCAAAGACTTGATATTTGGTATACAGCTTCATTTTGAGGTGCAGACTCAAGTTTTTAGAGGGGCAATTTTAGTCGTCGTTACTGGAGGGGCAAGAATTTTTGCCTCACCCAAAATGTCTGAAACTTCATTCTTTCAAATTCGCTTCCGACTCTCGTAGATTCAAAAGCAAATAAAGTTATTCAGGCCGCAAGGGATTTCAATCCCACATCGTCCCTGTGCACCTTTGGCATGCTGAAACTTTTCATTCTTTCAAATAAGATATTTGGCCCTCGCTTCCGACCCTCGTGGATTCATTAGCAAATAAAGTTATGCGAGTCGCCAGGAAAATCCCCTGTTAGAATTAATACAAATAAGTTATTCACATCGCTAGGGAAACTCTGCACAAAATTAATGGATGTAATCAATAAAAAATCAATTATTAATAATAGACTAATGTAGGTGACAACACTGTAATCCAATTAAGTACCAACAACACAAAGGATTAATAACACCTTCGCGCACACCAAGGAACTTCCACAAAGTTACTTACTGCAATTCAGGAACTTACTGGAAATAGACTGACCGGTCGATTCGCCATCTTTGAAGTTAATGATACGCAAGGTTAGAGGCTGCTTCAGGTAAATACTTCGATCAGACTATCTGTCAACACTGTCATGCATGCGATAGAAACAAACAAAATGTTTCGCCTGAAACGAGAAAATGTGCGTTTTCGATTTAATACTCATAAAGATAGAAAAAATAACATTCTTTCAACGCCCTATTTAATGGGCAAAACAAAATGTTATTGATTTTTTCGTCAAATGAATACCACAATGAAGCCCTTCCCGTAAGCGAAGGACAATTTGGCATCATGTTTTTTTTTTCTGTTGTCGAATGACAAAACTGCAGATAGATCACTCAAATGACACAAAGATGAGTATGTGAGTGACAAAGTATCCAAACAACCAATCAATACAAAAATTTTCAAACATAACACACAGATGTTCTAGCTGGAAGAGGTTGGGGAGTGGGGATTAGTCCCTAAAAGGTGAAAATTGTCTGCTCCTAGCAGTGTCACTCATCTAATTATTTTGTCCATATGCAGTTCATGTCAAAATGAGTTTAAGAATAAACACTACCAGTCTAAACTGTAGATGTAATGTTTCCTTTTCTAATAACACAAGAATCAAACAAACAACCTTTTTGTGAATCTCTAACAGAGGGCTTCCCAGAAAATGATGTAAGATTCTTGTACTATCAGTGTAGAAGCAGAAGCATAAGGATTCTTAATTTATTGTAGTTAGGTTACATCCTATTTTGACTCTTTGAGTGATAATGTACATGTATTCTGTAACCTTTTTTTTTTTTTTACATGTTTTGGGTTTTTACACAGCACTTAAGAGGGTTAAGTTGCATTGGAATTCCTATTGCATTAAATTTTCCAATGCAAAGAAATTCAAAATATAATTTATAATGTCCACGAAAGAATATTACTTCAGGAAAACTAATTTTTAGCTTAACTTAAAGTCAAGATAAGCTATTGCCATCACACGTGCAAAAGTCTGTGAGTCTGTCAGTCTGTTCACATTTTCCTTTAGCACAGGCTACACCCCGCAGTTCTTGTCTGATCGTCACAAAACTTCATATGCAGGTTTGGGGTCATGTCTGGATGAAACGTCCTCTTTTGGTCACGATCGGTCAATCGGTATGGCTGCCCGAGCCCAAAACCCGAAAACCATTAGCACAGTCTACAGGTCATATTTATTAAGGGATTTCATTGTAACTTGGTAGGATGCCTCTGTATAATGCCTAGATGAGAACGTCCCCGTTTGGGCATGATCTGTCAACTGTGATGGCTGCCCAAGCCTAAAACCCAAAAACTTTTAGCACAGTCTGCAGGTCATGTTTCATATGGAGGGATTTCATTGTAACTTGGTAGGATGACTCCTTATGATATCTAGATGAGAATTTCCCCATTTGGGCGTGATCTGCCAACCATGACGATTGCCCGAGCCCCAAACCCCAAAACCTTTAGCACAGTCTACAGGTCATATTTATTGAGGAATTTCATTGTAACTTGGTGGGTTGACTTCATATAATGTCTAGATGAGAAAGTCCCCGTTTGGACGTGATTGGGCAACTGTGATGGCTACAGGGGCCTGAAGCCCGAAAACCTTTAGCACAGTCTACAGGTCATATTTATGAAGGGATTTCATTGTAACTTAGTAGGATGACTCCAAATAATGTCTAGATGAGAACGTCCCATTTTGATCGGGATCATTCAGCCTTGATGGGTGCCCGAGCCCAAAAACCTTCAGCATAGGCAAAAGGTCATATTTATGGAAGGATTTCATTGTAACCTGTCAGGTTGACTCCATATAATGCCTAGATTATGACATCCCCTTTTGGTCGTGATTGGTCAGCTGCGACGGCTACAGGGGCCCGAAGCCTGAAAACCTTGAACACAGTCTACAGGTCATATTTATGAAGGGATTTCATTGTAACTTCGAAGGATCACTCCAGATGATGCTCAGATGAGAATGTCCCCTTATGGTTGTGATCATTCAACCATGATGGCTGCCCGAGCCCGAAGCCCAAAAGCCTTTAGCACAGTCTATAGGTCATATTTATGAAGGGATTTCATTGTAACCTTGTAGCTTGACTTCATATAATGTCTAGATGAGAACATCCCCTTTTGGATGTGATTGGGCAACTGTGGCGGCTACAGGGTCCCGAAGCCCGAAAACCTTTAGCACAGTCTACAGGTCATATTTATGAAGGGATTTCATTGTGCTTTGGTAGGATGACTCCAAATAATGTCTAGATGAGAACCTCCCCTTTTGGTTGTGATCATTTAGCCTTGATGGCTGCCCGAGCCCAAAAACCTTTAGCATAGTCTATAAGTCGTATTTATGGAAGGATTTTATTGTAACTTGTTAGGTTGACTTCATATAATGCCTAGATGATGACATCCCCTTTTGGTCATGATTGGTCAACTGTGACCGCTACAGGTGCCTGCCCTGCCTGTGCTGCGGTGCAGAGTTCAGAGTTACGATGTTGGAGAGCTGACAGCTGCTCGTCGTTGCTCGGTGGTTCTCTCCGGGTACTCCGGCTTCCTCCACCCGTAAAACTGTCACGGTCACGATTAGCCATTGTGCATAAGTATGTGACCTTAAACACCAATAAATAATAATACAGGTGCCTGAAGCCTGAAAACCTTGAACACAGTCTACAGGTCATATTTATGAAGGGATTTCATTGTAACTTCGAAGGATCACTCCAGATGATTCCCAGATGAGAATGTCCCCTTTTGGTTGCGATCATTCAACCATGATGGCTGCCCGTGCCCGAAGCCCGAAAACCTTTAGCACAGTCTGCAGGCCATATTTATGAAGGGATTTCATTGTAACGTGGTAGTTTGACTTCATATAATGTCTAGATGAGAGCGTCCCCTTTTGGACGCAATTGGGCAACTGTGACGGCTACAGGGGCCCGAAGCCCAAAAACCTTTAGCACGGTCTAGAGGTCATATTTATGAAGGGATTTCATTGTAACTTGGTAGGATGTCTCCAAATAATGTCTAGATGAGAACGTCCCCTTTTGGTCGCGATCATTCAGCCTTGATGGCTGCCCGAGCCCAAAACCTAAAAACCTTTAGCATAGTCTATAGGTCGTATTTATAGAAGGATTTCATTGTAACTTGTTAGGTTGACTCCATATAATGCCTAGATGATGACATCCCCTTTTGGTCGTGTTTGGTCAACTGTGATGGCTTCAAGGGCCCGAAGCCCGAAAACTTTGAGCACAGTCTACAGGTCATATATATGAAGGGATTTCATTGTAACTTCGTAGGATCGCTCCAGATTATGCCCAGATGACAACACCCCCTTTTGGTCATGATCATTCAACCATGATGGCTTCCCGAGCCCAAAACCCGAAAAACTTTAGTACAGACTACAGGTCGTATTTGTGAAGGGATTTCATTGTAACTTAGTAGAATGACTCAGTATAATGTCGAGATGAGGACGGCCCCTTTTACTTGCAATCGGTCTACCGTCATGGCTACACAGGCCTGAAGCCCCAAAACCTTTATGCACAGTCTACAGGCCATATTTATGAATGGATTTCAATGTAACTTGATAGGATGACTCATTTTGGAATAATTTCAATGTAACTTGGTAACTTTCATTGACAAACGTTAACTGGAGGGCCACATACATTAACTGTGAGGTCATATTAACCCACCCCTCAGCTCTTTAGTACAGTGTACACCTCATATTATTAGCTCACCGAAGGGAGCTTAACATATCACTTGCCGTCTGTCGTCGTCGTGAACATTTTTCAAACGACTTCTCCTCTGAAACCACTGGTCCGATTTTCACAAAACTTCATGTGGATGTTCATTACTATATGGCAATTCAGGTTTGTTCAAATGAAATGGCCACGTCCCTTGCGGGCTCTGTATGGGGCATAACTCTGATAGTACCGTATGAATTATAGAAAAATTCTTAAAAAATCTTCTTCTCCAGAACCAGTGGGCAGAATCTTTTGATACTTGGTATGCAGCATCTTGGTATAGGTCTGATTCAAGTTTGTTCAAATCGAGTCCCTCAACCAATATTGGGGCTCACTATGGGGGCGTGAATTTTTACTTAGTGCAATTTAAGAAAAATTCTTTAAAAATCTTCTTCTCCAGAACCAATGTGCAGAATCTTTTGATATTTGGTATGCAGCATCTTGGTATGGGTCTGATTCAAGTTTGTTCAAATCGAGTCCCTTGATCAATATTGAGGCTCCCTATAGGGGCATGAATTTTTCCTTAGGGCAATTTAAGGAAAAATCTTCTCCAGAACCAGTGGGCAGAATCTTTTGATATTTGGTATACAGCATCTTGGTATGGGTCTGATTCAAGTTTGTACAAATGGAGTCCCTTGATCAATTTTGGTCGCCCACTATGGGGACCTGAATTTTTACTTGGTGCAATTTAAGAAGAAAAATTAAAAAATCTTCTCCTCCAGAACCAATGGGCAGGATCTTTTGATATTTGGTATACAGCATCTTGGCATGGGTCTGATTCAAGTTTGTTCAAATTGAGTCCCGCGGTGAATATTGGGGCTCACTAAAGGGGTGTGAATTGTTACTTAGTGCAATATAAGAAAATTTCTTTAAAAATCTTCTTTTCCGGAACTGATGGGCATAATCTTTTGATATTTGGTGTACAGCATCTTGGTATGGGTCTGATTCAAGTTTGTTCAAATTGAATCCCCCATTCAATATTGGGAATCACTATGGGGGTGTGAATTTTTACTTAGTGCAATTTAAGAAAAAAATCTTTAACAATCTTCTTCACCAGAACCAGTGGGCAGAATCTTTAGATATTTGGTATGCAGCATCTTGGTATGGGTTGGATTCATGTTTGTTCAGATTGAGTCTTTTGATCAATATTGGGGCTCACTATGGGGGCGTGAATGTTTACTTTCTGCAATTCAAGGAAAATTCTTTAAAAATCTTCTTCAGAACCATCATACAGAATCTTTTGATATTTGATCAGCAGCATTGTCCCATTCAGTCCTGTTGATGTTTTAGCTCCACAGAGAGTTTAGATTTACTCTGTAGAACCTTAAGAATAGCTTTTGATAAAATTTGTATCTTAACAGTATGGAACATTCGGTGAGTGCCTGAGGCCCCCTGGGGGCCTCTTGTTTTTATTAAAAACATAGCATACAGGGAACAGAAATTAACTTATTCCTAATTATCACAATTCTTGTCTTATTTCATAATCCTTTTATAAACATTGAACATTATCCTTTTCATCAAACCCAACACACAGACAATTTAAGCTACAGTGTCATTGACACTTTCATTATTACCTGGTAAACACATGCATGGACATCACTGCCCACGTGTGGATTATGACCAGTCCATGGCCACAGTACTGTATGATAATGATAACAATTGTCAATGTCAAAAGTAGAGGGGTTGTCTCAGTTTGTCGATGGCTATTGTTTCAAAAGGTGGTACACAGAGGTGTGAATAATCCTATACATCAAAGAGCAGAGTATTATAGTTTGTTCAAAGTTGTATTAATTTTGAGATGTTTGATTCAGTCTTGATTCCACAATACTTTATTTCTGCAGAAATAGGTGAAAGTGGCCTTTGGGCAACAAATTCACCAGGATAGAGCACATGATGTAAAGGTGGTTAAGGACCAGTGCTCAAAATAACTTTTTTTCTTTGCGTAGCAAAATGCTACAAATTTCAAAAAAATGAATAGCATTTTGTAAAAATTACATAGCTATTTTTGTATACAAGAGTTATGTTATGCTGTTTTGTATTGAATTCTTCTAAGTAGATAGAATAGCTTCCATCCATTTCTGGGCATTTCCAAATGATCTGCAACACATGAAACATTTACTATGTTTTTTTCAACTGAACTGCCTTTTAGGGTTGCATGGACTTGGATATTTTCAAATAGTGTCTTGGTTGTTCAATAGAGTTCTCAAAATGGAAGTGGAATTTTTAATTTGATGGGCTTGAAGTTATTTTTAATGTACATTTTATGCAAAATGTTGTAAATACAGGAAGAATTTAAACCAATAGAATTCATCTTACATATGAAGTTGCTAATGATGCTTGATGGAGAGTTAATCTGAGTTATGCCTGAAATGTTCCACAATCAGAAGTAAAGCATCAGTGAACTAGTTTTCAAATTTGTTTGCAAATTTTCATTTACATTTTGGGATACAGGATAATCAACTGCAGCCTAATAGGCTGCAGTTGATTATCTTGTATCGCAAAATGCTGTACATAATTGAACATTGTGTAGCTTTTTGCAAGTTTTGCATAGCAAAAAGCGACGCGACACCACTTATTTTGAGCCCTGTTAAGGACTGCACTGTTATGTTGATTTTATTTTTTCATGTTTCTAGTAATTTACATTGGAACGAAGATTGTACTCAACAATTTTATCACAATTAACTTTAATTATCCCCCTCTAAAACAATGTTTGCAGGGCATGTAGAAATGGGGTTCGTCTGTTCATCCATCGGTCCATCTGTAACAACTTTGGACCTTCAAATCTCAGTCAGTGGATGTTGGATTTAAATGATCTTTGGTATGCTGATAGACCACCATGGGGGAAAGAATACTCACAAGTAACAGGTGGGGGACAAAAAATGCCGACACACTTACTTGAGTTCATTGAATTTAATAACAGGTCTAGAAAATTAGAAGTGCCATTGGAGATGCAGGTGAAATTTTCTCCATTCCACTCTGCAAGTTAAACTCATCTCTGTCAGTTCAGTTTGAATAATGATAGAATACAGGAGAGCGATTTATTCGCTCACCTACTGCTCACCTTAAAAACTTTAAGGAGGGCGAAAACTAGCCCTCCTGGCCTCAGAAAATAATGATTACAATAATAACCTATTCCTAAAACCTATATCTTTTCAGATCTATGCTATGTCATTGGTCGTTGTAAGATGGCCACACTGCCACTCCCACACTTCCGGGCCTTGCTGAGGCCCGGAAGTGTGGGAGGGGTAGTGTAGCCATCTCACAGAGACTACCTTGTTGGCAGCACCACATAAAATGTGCAAAGCCCACGAGGCAGAATTCATTAATAGTAAATCTTCATTTTGCCACATTTAGCTTGAGGAGAGCTAATTGCTCACCTAGGCCATGCGAGGGGAGTGATTTTTAGCCCTCCTGCATTTTTAAGAATGTCAGGCCTATTAACAGTTAATATAGTTCTATACAATATAACAATAATGGAAATAATAAATGAGTAAGTAGACAAGGATTCGACAGAAAGCCTTGGGTTTATACAAGTCATCTCCTTAGAATACACACATTACAGTGTATAAGGATATTAAAATCAAGTTAACAAGAAAGTGTCCCAATAATTTCTTGCAGCATGGGCAAAATCTATCAAGTGTGTAACTCTCTTCACAAAGATTTCAGTGCAACACTTAATTAACCCATCCGTGCAGCTTGGACTCAGATAACCTATATTTCCACATAAAATCAACTCTCATGCTTCTGGCTTTGGCAGTTATGAAATCTCGACCCAGGGCATGTAAAGTGTGTCATGATCTGATCGAAAGTAATACCACTTTTGTGATCACAGTACAGTGGATGAGTGGATCTCACTTAATTGGATATCTCTTAATTTAATAATCCTGTTAACTAAATATAATTTTCAAACACAAAACCATTTAGAATAAATGCTCAGTTTATCTCCTGAATACACGAAAGTGACCAAATTTCTGTTAAATGAATACTCCTGTTGATTGAATATTTCTAATGGCAAAGTGGCTATTCAATTAACGCTTTACCCAAAATAAAGGCCAAAACCGGTCAGCACTATTTACAAAAATCATCTTTCAATTTTCATTATTTTTTTCATTTCAAAAACATAGCTTATGACCCCTCATTGGAATGAGCTCTTTGAGCTTGTGCCATTGGGGGTCATAAACTATGTTTTTGATGCAAAAAATGAAAAAAAATAGTTGTTCAAGAATTTTATTTCGAAGGGTTGTCTACCTTTCGTGTTAGGTAAAGGACTAACAGGGTTCCCCTGTACTGTATGGGCATTTAAAACTCAATGTACTGAGTCAATTAATAAAATGCTAGAGACTTGAATACCCCTGTTCAACATTTAATTTAGTATTTTTGTCTGACAAATGACTGTGAGGTCATTTAGCACGTTTTTTTCAGTGCAATCTGTCCTGGTAAAATATTCGGTTGTCTTCTTGATACATATCTATACTTGTAGATGTTAGTGTTTATATTCAGGAGGTGATAACCAACATCTTTATTATAAAGCCTGATAGATTTATTTTTTCATTTGTAGGTCATGGAAGGACCATGCAACACTTCCAAACCAGGATTCTTTGATTTTCAGGGAAAACAGAAGTGGTAAGTTAATTTATCTGTATACCGGTAGGTAGTTACCAGTAGGTACATACAGCTTGTCTTAAAATTCCTCTTCTGCATGTATGTATTATTTCATCTTTACTCCAGGCCTGAAATAAAGAACTTATATTGTAACCAAATAGCAGATTATGGTGTATAACATGGTCCACTAGAAAAAAAATGTTGTGATGCTTTTCTGCCTTTTGTGTTTTTACTATGCCAGCCATGCTGTTTGGAGCTCTGTCTTATTTTTATGTACTGAGGCCAGATAGCTTTAAAAACATACAGAATTTAGTTGTTGTATGTGTAGGTTTTCGATAGATTACAAGTTCATTCTGTAACTTAATGTAAGTACCAAGTCATGTTTGCATTGAATGCATAAAGGATATACATGTATAGGGGTAAAATAGGTCTATAATAGTACTGAAATGGTTAACCGGATAATCGGTTTGAAACCAGTTAGCTACCTAACCGATTAGAAAAAACTTCAACCGGTTATCCGAAATATCAATAGTGATCGTCATTTCATGTTCAAAACGTAGTAAATCTGCCGCTTCTCCTTTCTGATATTGTATTCGCATTGAATATATTGAGAAATAATCGACTTTGGCATTCAAGACTTTGTTAATGATCGGCAGTTTTCGTGAAAACTGAGTAATCGCAGAAACTATTCCATAGTATGTATACAAATGGACGTTGTCGAGTACTCGACAACGTTCGTTTGTATACACACTACGGAATAGTTTGAGAATACTGCTTTCCAATTCTTATAGTTTTGATCCCATATTTGGTGAAATAATGGCCACGGATAACCGGATATTATCCGGTTATAGCTCTCGTTTAGTCGGTTATGAAAATGAGCTAACCGTTACAGCCCTAGTCTATAAACAAGGGGATTTGGTAACTATCAGGGTAATTTCTCGACATATTATAAAATTTTTTATTCAATTAACAGGAGTTACATGTAATTCTGCAATCTGTATTCAGTTAACAGGCCAAATTTGTACCGAAGGCATGGTAAATGGTTTTGTGTTTGGAAGATGTCTTCATTTATCAGGATCATTCAATTAACAGATATCAAATTAAGTGGCCCCACTGTGGGGACATGGCGGCGCTGTGTACTAAGGCGTACTGCACGTCGATGGTGCTATTGTCTTCAATCAATGCTAACCCTGCTTTTGTGGAGTTTATATGTTGGAGGGGTGGGAGTTAACAGTTGCTCGCCGATGCTGGGTGGTTCTCTCCCCGTACTCCGGCTTCCTCCACCAGTAAAATTGTCTGATACCATGCAGGTGTCTCTGGTTGTCGAAAGTTTCCTTAACCCTTTACCCAATGAATCGCCCGCATCCGCCCGCGTAATTTGCAAATTCAGCAGCTGAAAAAATATTATTTTTCGAAAAATTTCAACAAAACCATATCATGTGACCCCTGTTTGGAACGAGCTCATCGAGCTTGTTCCAATGAGGGGTCAAACACATCAACAGAAAATGCCATATGCAGCTGACAAACCAGATGGGACAAGGGAACCAACCAGGACCATCCCACGATTCCACTCTACACGTTTACCATCAAATTTGTCGGGATCCATAGATTTATGTGCACAATTCCTACTTCTAGAAATGGAAGGTTTATCCCCAAAGGAATCATCACACACAGAACCAATATCAAAATATTGTTTGAATGGTGTTCTTGTACTTTCCAACGGATATTGTACATTTTCTGATAACTGAATAGCTATCTTTAGCCCCAGAAAACATCACCCCTCTATGTGTGTCCTTAACAGGAGATGATTCACCCTCAGGGATAAAAGAATCCCTGAGTCCTCCCCTCCGAGGTGACCACGCATGTTGTTCCTATGATTCCACTTGTTTAGTGGGATTCTGACTAGTTATAGCCACTTGGGCCTTCAATTTTATAGGGTCAAATTCATCCAAAGAGCTTAAATGTTGAGCCATATTAATATTTTCTAGAGATCCTGTCGGCGACGCCAAAATTGTAACGGGAGCCCTTCAATAATATAGGGTCCTGGAAGAGGTTCTTTGGATCTCTATGGCTGGAAACAATAAATAATAAATTTTATGTTTGTTTCATTATATTTATTTCAACATCAATCAAATGAAGTCAATCTGAGGAGAGGTTCAAGGGACGGACCTTCATTTAGTTGGTATTAGAGGTGGAACTGTAAGCAAGAATTTAGTGAAGAATATTTATGGGGCAAAATGTATAGGGGTCAAATTTCGGGGGTACCATATTTCAAAACTATTCCAGGGTCGAAAAGTGAAGAGCCAGTAATTAGTATGGGACATGTTAATATGGTCCGAAATGTCTGGGGATGACTTTAAGTGGGTACGAAGATCCAGTCTCAAAAGTACGCTGAATGAACCTTCGAGGGTGGATATTCTTAACCACGAAAATGCAATGAAAATACCTAGTGGGACTAACTTACAGACACATATAGCAACTGTAAATTTGAGGCAAACTAATGGAAGTTTGGTCCCTCAACTCTGTTAAACAGAGAAAGAAGTCAGTGAAATGATTCACCTTTGCAAGAAAATTGTCTTTCTTACCGAATTCCTACTAGACCAGGGTTTTTATAGACGCGAGAATATAGTGGCCAATGGTGGCCAATGGGAGAAGTTGATTTACCAAGTCGGTGCAGAGAATGCACGAACTGACGATGCTCAGTAAACTGAGAGGATGAAATTCCGATAGATAATTAAGGCGGATGTTAAGTACATATTAATTTTTACAATTAAAATGAATTAAAAGGGGAAATGTTTATAAAATATTACGTCCGTCACACTTTCAACAAGTTTTATTACATTACATTTTATGTTTCACCTATTCAAGTGTAATCACAAGCATTGGTAGTCCCATCACACAGATAATATTCCACTCATTTTCTTCTAATCTGGATCAATTTGGCTACCAATTATCGATCTGGACTACCTGAGCTATAACATCACCATTCTCTATAACCACCTACAAAAAATATCATGTTAACAAATAAACATTAGAGCACCGGCTTGCAACGATTGAGGAATCCCACTTTTGGGAAACTTCCAAAATTCCTTAAACAATCGAATTATGTTATCAAACAATAGACATCCACCAGAATGTGTACCTCTCACCGATAAAAAAAAAGAAAAGGCTATCAATTCTTCATATGCAGCTGCCAAACTAAACCAAAGTCTCTGCCGCCACCACACAGGCCTGTGAGAATGTATATAGGTGGAGCCACTCTTAGTCCCCTTGCCTCTGACAAAGTTCACACAACAACGAAACTGGTTAAGCTAACAACCCAGACTATATACAGGATACTTAAGCACTGGTTCCCTCAAACTCTATTGTGTTGATCTGTTCCTCATTTCAAATGGGGTGCAGTTATGCTTCCAATGAAACCCACAGAACAAGTATCGCCAATGGCATACCGAGATAGTTTTCATGGATGAATATTCTATAAATAGAAACAAGTGCATACAAACTTCACATTTGTCTTTCTAATAGCCCAATTTTCAACAAACATGGAAAATTGGGCTGTGCCAGAAATGCCTTTGACTGATCAGGTAATAAGATTGGGATAAAAACTATAGCATAAATTTTCGATAAAGCTAGTTAAATCTCACCTTCAAGTTAATTTATTATTACTTTATCAGGAAGACGGCTCAGAATGAGCTCTTCACTTCCTGCTGAATCTTGTCTATATGCCTGTAGTTTCAGTCATTTTTCTTCATAATATTACATATTTTGGTACATTGGAAGCCTATTAATTGAATAGCCACTTTGCCAATGAAATTATTCAATTAACAGGGATTGGGTCACTTTCTTGTATTTTAGAGATAAACTTACCGTTTATTCTATTATATCTTGTTTGACAGCGCTCCATGAGCTCTGTCAACCAAGATATAATAGATTAAATGCCTGTATTCGATGTACTGAGACCAAATAGGTATATAAACAAAGGAAAATTGCTGAGAGTCAGGGTAATTTCTTGACTGGTTACAAAATTTTTCATTCAATTAACAGGAGGTTGCTCTATAACCTATATTCAATTAACAGGTCAAATTTGTACTGGCAGTATGGTAAATGGTTTTGTGTTGGGAAATTATATTCAGTTAACAGGGTTATTCAGTAAAGAAATATCCAATTAAGTGGGCTCCACTGTATTTGTTATTCTACATAATGTTAAGTTACTTGATTTTGTGGTCGAACTTACATTGTAGTATGTATATATAGAATATACCCATAGTAGCTTGGTGTACCAAATGTTCACCACGAGTGGTGAAGTGGTGTTAACTGCGAGCCTTCGGCATGCAGTTAACACCACTTCACCACGAGTGGTGAACATTTGGTATACAAAGCTACTTTTGGTATATTTTATTTATACCGTGATCGTCAGATTATTAAGAGTCGCTATTATTTTTTCTTGATTTTACTGAGCATCAGCTGTAAATATGTGCAGATTTGTTTTTTGTTTACATGAGGATCGGTGGGCAGTACTTCCGCTGTCAGTTTTTATCATCGAAACGAAATTGAAAAAGAAAGAGGACCTTTTTCATTTTAGCAACATAATAACATATTATTTTTGAGTTATGGATGCCTTATTAACATGAGACAATGCATGTTTGTTAATTTTTGGGGTGTTTTATGGGGTAAACTCATTTAAAAACGTAATAAATAATTGTCACTTTCATTTCACTCTTCGCGAGGTGACGTGCGATAAATTTAGACAAGTTCGCATTCAGGTCGACATCACCAAAGGTCAACTTGAATGTAGTTCCACTGTAGGTGTCATTTTTAACTACTGAAATCCCATTGCTGACGTGTTCACCACGGTTGGTGTGTAAAGCTAAAATTTATGTCATAGGCTTTTTCATGTATAGAAGCATAGGTAATCATGGTATAAAATATTAGTTATGCTGAATAAATATTGTTTAAACTAAGTTAATTTATTTAATCGATACAAACACGTTCATACAAATGATATATGAAACATAATGATACTTTTGCATAATAAACATTGTGGTTTTGTCAAAGGGTTAACTTATTGTTTTCTAATTTGTGGCTCATTGTCCCTTTAATATAAATCAATAAATAATAAACAGAATAACATAAAAACAGTGTACATATGTGTAAATGAAATAATTAGTCATTCTGTTCCAGTGTTGTGACTGTTGTCTCTGGATTTTCAAATTTATTATCTCACATGAAATTGTTTTCAGGGATGCATGGGACAAGTTGGGTAACATGAGCAAATCACAGGCTATGATAGAGTATGTTACAGAACTAGGAAATATAGAACCAGACTGGCAAGAAAAGGTTTGCTTTATCAGTTATTGTCAGGGCTGGAAGTGTTTTCAGTATCTCTTCAGCCTGCTGAACATGTGACTCTAAAATATTACCATTCCTGCAAGACACGTGACTTGACCTGCAAAAAATATTGAAAATCATTTTTGACTTCATACCATACAGCCTTTGTATGGTATGAACTCAATTTTAATTTTCTATATTTTTCTTGGATTATTATGCCCCCGACCTACATGTATGAAGGAGGATATCTACTGAAGCCATCTGTCTGTCCATCCATTCATCTGTCTGCCTGTCTGCACAAATATTTTGCATTGTAATTTCCAAGGCTTTGGTCAGATTTGGATCTCCTTTGGTATGCTGATAGACCTGCATGGGGGAACGGATATGCACAAGGAATGGGTTCTGTCCAATAATTTTTTCCAGTGTTATGGCCTAGCCTGAATATAAGCAACCTATCATTTGCAAAATGGGATCCCCAGAGGGTGAATTTGCTGATGCTATCCCATACAGTGGGCCAATTTATCCTCTAGGTACATCTTTCTGTTTTGGCTTAAGACCTTGATTCAGACTGAGGTTCACAGAGGATAAATTTTGTGATGCTACCCTGTGCAGGGTAGCATCACCAAATTCACCCTCTGGGGACCTCATTTTGCAGATGACAGTCTGCTTATTTTCGGGCTTGGTTATGGCCCTTTTTCACTCTTCTGACTTAGAAAATGTTTATTGACCTCTGTATTGCATTCACTGCATGTTGGATTTGATTTATTCTTGGTATGCTCATGGACCCGCTTTACAAAAGAATATCCACAAGTAACGGGGTCTGTCTCATTATTTTTCTGGAGTTATGGGCCTTTTTCGACTTGGAAAATTTCAATTTTTCGGGTTTCAGTATGTGTCATCAAATCGACCCCAAATTTGCTATGTGTGTTTATTTCCATGAGATCAAGTTTTGATTTGGGTTTGCTCTGACTTGTTTTGCAACTTTTCTTTCTGTCCATCCGACTGTTCAGAATTTCTTCAGAATTGTTTCTTCCTGTGTCTGTCTGTCTGCCTGTCTGTCCAGCCATCTGTCCATACAAACGTTTTGGATTGTAATTTCAAAGGCATCAGTTGGCTTTGGTATGCTGATAGACCCGCATGGTGGAATGGATATGCACAAAGAACGGGTTCCATCCAATAATTTTTCCCAGGGTTATGGCTCTTTTTCACTCTTTTGACTTAGAAATTTTTTCTGACCCACAATACCTTTACGGCTACTTAGAACATGCCTATAAGTCGGAGGCAGTGGCCCATGCTTTGCGTAGCCCTTGTCGTAAGATTCTGTGCTTTATGAATGGATTGACAAAATTATAATTTGGGTTATTTTTAGATTACAGTACAGCTTATAACAGCCTGTGCCATTAGGCAACTTTATCCCCTAAAATGCCAGGTTATTGCCTTATTATAGACTTTAAGAGCATTCCCCATATTTGGTCACCTGGGGTGGGCACACATCAAATTTGTTTGCAAAACAATAAACATATGTTGAGCAAAATTGGGAGCCAGTGATGGCTGTTACCACCAGTCATGTCATATGTCACTGTTTTTCTTTCATAAACTCAACTATGTAAATACCTATGGCTCAGTTGTTGACAATACTTGAATTATATCAATGCATTTCGAATGTTGAACTTTCGAAATGGTAGCTCAGTATAGCTTTGCAAAGCAACAAAGACAGCAACTCACTTCTGACTGTACACAGTCACATTTCAATGTGTTCTTAACTTAAAGTTTCATTAAAACCTTGGAGTTACCATATTATTAATAATATTACAATTGATACTTACTATAAAAGTTAATTTTAACACAAAATTATCAAGCGTGTAATATATCAATATCTCTTTATTTGACGCTGAATCGAGTTCATGCATACCATTTTCTGACCAGGATTGTGCCTGTTAATTAATCCATGCGCATTTGGTTTGGAAACAAAATTGACATTTGCTAACCTCCCCCCCCACCTCCCCCCTCAACATGGCAAATGCTGATCTTCTCTATTGTGAGATTACTGTTGCAATTTGGCGACAATAAGGCAATAATCTGGTGTTATGAATATAATCTTGCATTTTATCTGCTTTTCCCTCCTCGTCAGTAAAGCTAATTTCCAGAAATATTTTCCCATATATTACTTCATATACTTAAAAATATCTCCATGTTCATAAGCCTATTCAGCACTTCTTTACTTGTTTTGCAAGCGTTTAGCAAAGTTTTTGTTTCTTAACCCTTTAGCTAACGCGAAAGGCAGACAACACTTGCAAATACAATTCTTGAATAACTAAATTTTTTAATTCTTTGTGTCAAAATCATAGCTTATGAACCCTCATTGGAATGAGCTGAATCAGCTCATTCCAATGAGGGGTCATAAGCTATGTTTTAGAGACAAAAAATTAAAAAAATAATGAAAATTGAATGCTGATTTTTGTGAATAGCGCTGACCAGTTTTGGCTATTACATTGGGTAAATGGTTAATGTTACCATATTGTGGTAACTTTATGGCAAAAATAAGGTATTACTACGGCATTGGTTCCCCCACCAGCTTTTCACTTTATTGTTGGCTGTAGTTTATATGTATTGAAAACTATAGCAAATAAGTTTATGGATAACAATAAAAATCTCTCTTGTTTTATCATCAGTAAGCCACAGACCTTGCACTATGAAATAATGGCAAGGCCTGCCAATAAGCTTTGTAGAATGGACTTCGGGGCCAACTTTAATGCCATTGGGGCTTATTTTCTTTGAATGTGTCTTATTGTTTTAAACTTCTTTTGTGAGTTATTTTCACTTCCATATCTGCAGAGCGCAGAAAGTGCATTCACACCTGTTCATCTTGAAATTGTCAATGAAATATCTAAAGGAATGATAACACAACAGAAGTTGGTTACAAATTTTTTTGTTGGGTGTATGATGGGTTTTTATACATCCGCTCATATGAGCATGCCGTATTATGGTATGGCAGTTTCCGTCTGTCTGTCTGTCTTTCGATCCGTTAACTTTTGTTTGTCCATGCGATAACTTGAAAACACTACATCCAACAGATACTATTTTTTTGTGGTTGATTAGACATAACTAGAGGATGCTTCCTTTTGATAACCAGCATTCTGGCATATCCAATATGGCCACCAGGGCAGCCATCTTGGATTTTCAGGGACTTTTGATTGTCCACGCGATAACTTGAAAACTATAGATCCAACAGATGCTGCTTTTTTATGGTTGATTAATCATGACTAGAGGATGGTTCCTTTCGATAACCAGCATTCTGGCATATCCAAGATGGCCACCATGGCAGCCATCTTGGATTTTTAAGGACTTTTAATTGTCCATTTGTTAATCCAACAGATACTGTTTTTTTAAGATTGATTAGTCATGACTAGAGGATGGTTCCTTTCGATAACCAGTATCAATCATTGTCTGTCCGTCCATCCATTTATCTGTCTGTCTGTCTGTCCATCCATCTGTCTGTTAACTTTTGTTTGCCCACATGATAACTTGAAAACAATACATCCAACAGATATTGTTTTTTATGGTTGATTAATCATGACTAGAGGATGGTTCCTTTCATTAACCAGCATCAGTGTCCGTCCCTCTATCTGTCCATCCATCTGCTCATCCATTAACTTTTGTTTGTCCATGCTATAACTTGAAAACAATACATCCAACAGATACTGTTTTTTTATGGTTGATTAATCATGACTAGAGGATGGTTCCTTTTGATAACCAGCATTCTTGCATGTCCAGTATGGCCGCCATGGCAACCATCTGGGAGTTTTGGTGACTTTTGATTCTCCATGCAATAACTTGAAAACAATATATTCAACTTTAATGGGTCATAAGCCAGGAATGTACAATTATTTTTGAAGGAATTATTCACCTTTTGTTCAACTAAAAATTTCTTCACAATCACAATTTTTATACTGTACCAATGACCCAGACATAGCTGGTGCTAACTCTTAAAATATAGGGCCAAACACAAATTTTGCCCCCCAATCCCCAAAATTTGCATCTAAAACTAAAGAAAACATGTCCTGAAAGGCCCTCCACACTTCGCCCCTACTGCGCATGCGCAGTGTCAAGGACGTTCCGAAATTGGCGCCATTTATCATTCTAAGTTTGGCCCTTCATCAGTTAACATCTGACTGATCTTTGTGCTTTTAAATCTCAGTTTAAATGATGCCAGACACATAAATATTAGTGAAATGGTGATTCTAAGGAGGATAGAAAAGGAGGAGAGGAAAAGAATGTGTGACAGAATATTATCAGGGCTGTAACTTAAAATTTTTTAATGAAATTATGTTAAGTTACCTATTTTCAAGGCAGCAGCCATTTTGTTGTCATTCTGATTATTTAGTTACACTGTTTTTTCAAGTGTTTTTCCTCTCTCCCTGTCCTTTAAGTTCCCCCTTGCTATTCTCCCATGCTTTTGGCATAGTTTCTGTAATTATTATTACTAAAATTTCTTGGGAGTTTTAGCTGTATAACAGAATGAATTCTGTTCTTTCCCCATGTTTACGTCTTCACCTACGGGTGGTTAGGCGTTGTGTTCTGCATCTACCATCTGATGTTCTGCAGTTTCTTCCCTGGAAGTCTCTGTTTTGCATCAGATGGTGTATTTTTGGTAACTGATTTCGGGCCTGGGTGCCTGGAGTCTTATTTTAGTGTTTTTACACTCATTGTTTACATTTACAACAGCCCTCTGTGTGAGGGGGGGATTTCTAAATAATAATATCTTTATGTTATTTTAATCATAACTAGATACATTATTATTGTTCGTAAGTGTTGAATAAATTGTTTAAAATATTTTTAAAATTTTTGTCCACACTTAGGCTTGGGATCCATTGGGGCTCAACGTCACTTTTCAGAAAATTGGGCTGTTCTGAAAAAATATTTTTTCAAAATATTTTGATTTCAATTATTTTTTCTATATTAATGGATCATATTATTATTATGTATTTTGATGGCCAGGGGTTAGTGCGAGTACCAGGACTTGTTTTCTTTTCACATTGAAAGGATATTGATCAATTGCTTTAAGAGGAAGTCTTCCTCTGACCTTTTTATCATTCTATATGTGGTCAGTGTACTCGCATTAACTCCTGTTCTGTATCGTATGATTTCGATGACAATATGGGAAGCGTATGTCACGGTATGTTGTTGGGGATTTGGACACTCCGGTCCTTTCCCCGCAGGGTCACTCTACTTTATCAATTTCTATTTCAGACGATCAAGATTAGGGTGATGTATCTGTGATGTCTTCCAACAGTGTGCCTCCGTCGTCACAATTAATGAAGGGCTAGCGGAAAAGTGCTCATGTAATACGCCAATTGCCTAAGAGGACCCTAGTAGGTTCGACGGCCTTTGACGTCTGCTAGCTCGCCCGGTGTAGCGTCCATTCACCGAATGGTTCGGCAGCCGGGTTCGTCCGTTGCGGTCTAGAAGGAATTTTGGGGTGATGCGAGCACTATAAAATTAACTTAATGCACACCCAGTGACGGCGGATCGGAGGGAGAACGGAGGAAGCCTTTTAGTCCGGTTCATAGCTCGTTCCGGTCCATCCGGACGGCAAGCGAGAGAGGCCCCTCTCTCGTTCAACAACATCTGGCCCCAGATGTTGTGGTACAAATGTGTAGTTAGCGGAGCATACGTCCGTCGCTCGGGACGCTCCGTTGTATAGGCAGTCCGCTGAGACTGCTAAGGCTTCCTCTTCTCGTCAGCGCACACGACCGCACCTTGGCTGCGTGACCGCCGATATATTACCAGCTTCGCCGATCAAGGATTCTTCGGCGACCAGGTCACACCATCCGGCAGCCAGGGATTCGAGACCGATGGACTCCGGACGTTCGCATAGGAAAAGTATGCGGGAGCCATCTGATGCGGAGCTGCCCTCGGCGAAGCAGCGATAGACTGCGCCTCCGCAGGTCTCGACGCCGGACATTCTTGTGCACATAGCACAGCTTATCGCAGCATCCCAGCAGCCGACAGAAACGGTGTCGGATCGAGATTTATCCGACAGCGCTGGGTCGGTAGCCGGGGACTCGAGGCCTGCAGACTCCGGACGTTCGCATAGGACGTGTGCGGGAGTCAACGTACACGGAGCTTCCAGCGGCAATGCATCGTAAGTCCGCTACTGCACAGGCCTCGGGAACGGACGTGCTTTCCTTAATAGCACAGTTTATCGCAGCATCCCAGCATCAACTGAATCTGTCGCATATATTTTATCCGACGATGCTGGGTCGGGACGCTCCGCGGAAGCGGGTACGGACGTCCGAAAGTTTCATCCGGTCCGATGGGATACCGAAAGGGATTCGGTGGATTTCAAGCTTTCCCTTTCGGAACAACATATGCTGCGATGCCGGATAAGAAACTGATAGCGTCGGTGGACTTAGAAATTTTTGGTTTGGTTCAGGGACATCGTCCCTCAGTTCCGACATAGTCCAATAATGTCACACAAACTTTCGAATTATTGAACGACGCTATATATATTATTATTTTATGCTTGCTATCCAAGCATTTCTGGTTTCTTGTTCGAAGAGTTATGGAGATGTCTTTCAAAAGTGTGCCTCTGTCGTCATAGTTAATGAAGAGTTAGCGGCAATAAGTGCTCATGGAATATGTCTATCGCTTACGGAGTGACATTCGCTAGCTCACCCGGTGTAGCATACATTCATCGAATGGTTCGGCTGCCGGGTTCGTCCGTTGCGGTCTAGGAAGGAGATTTGGGTGATGCGAGCACTTTAATTACTTTAGTACTCACCCAGTGACGGCAGATTGAGGACAGATCGGAGGAAGCCAACAACATAGGGGACCGCATGTTGTGGTTCAGATATTTTCATTCGGAGCATATGTCCGTTGCTCGGGACGCTCCGTTATATTGACAGTCCGAGAGACTGTCTTTAATGCTTCCTCATCCTCACAGCAGGGCACACGACCGCACATTGGCTACGTGACCTCGAGTATCCGATCAGTTTCGGCATTCAGTGATTCCACAGCGAATAGGTCGCGCCATCCGGTAGCCAAGGGACACGAGGCCTATACACTCCGTTCGCTCGCATATTGGAAGTATGCACGGGGTAACGATCTCGGAGCTTCCTGCGGCAATGCATCGTAAGACCGCTGCTCCTCAGGCCTCAGTGACGGACGTGCTATCCGAGTTAGCACAGTTGTTTCGCAGCATCCCAGCAATTGACGGTTTCTCGGTCGAATCAGGAATTATCCGACGGCGCTGGGTCGGTGCGGTCCGCGGTTGCATCAAGCTACGGACGACCGAACGCTTTATAGGGTCCGACAGGATGGCGAAAGGGATTCGAAAGATTTCGAGTTTTCCCTTTAGTAGTATCGGAAGATGCCTTTCATATCTTCTGGCATTTCTTCCAGTGATTATTTTTCGGACTTCATTGCTGCGATCTTGGATAAGAGACTTATAGCGTCATTGGACTCGGATTTTTCGATCGGTACAGGGACTTTGTCCCTGACTTACCGACGCAGTCCAATATTGTCATTACAACATGTGTTTTATTTTTCGACGCTATATATTTATATATATATACAAGCCTGCTACTAAGCATGATAGTTTAGTTTCTTGTCCGCGTGGCTCATTTCTGCCATTTTATCTTTTTTACATATAGTTTATTTTGGCAGAGCAGGGCATACCGAGAGTTCATATGCGTCTAGACGGTGTGATTAAAGACTGCATATATTCTTTTCGCCGTTTATGTCTTTTCCAATTTCAATGTTGGGAACGACATTATGTATAGTAGACTTAACTTAGACGCTTTATTATACGTAATCCGCCTTACTGAGGCGTTATCATTACGTCTTCAAGAAAAGATTTACGGGATATTATTCTCAATGTAATTTCTTTTGAGGGCAGTAGTTTGTTCATGTATAACTCCGCCCTTCAGTGGCTGATTGGAGTTGGTTAGACGTGATGCAGCCCTAGCTACATCCACGCGTGGATAGTAGGTTAAGAACTCTCTCAGAGTCGCTTCGTTCTCGGAGGAGCTTCTCTTCGACGGCAACTTTCCGGCAATCCATGAATTGCTTGATTTATACATTCTCTTGTCTATCTAGTGTTACAAGAGATTCAGACTGGGGCAAACATTCGGTGGTTCACTCAGAGAGTGCCGCCGCAGTTGCCGGACCCGAGTGTGGCTGTTATGACGGTTGCCAGTCAAACAGATTGGGATATATACTGATCCCTACGGATTCGAAGTGCCAGGGTCTTTGGGTTCCGCAGTCTTTTAACTATCAGTTTAACTTCCGCGGAATAATGTTTTTTAGGCTTGCTTTATGTCATTGCATGAACATTATTCAGAAACGCATGCCCAAATTCCTGTCCTTTAATTCGACAGTAGTGGCGTATCTCCGGAACCAGGGAGGCACTCTTTCGTTTCCGTTATTCAATTTAATGGAAAGAATCCGTCTGTTGGTTATACTACACCAAGTTCAGTTTTGGTCCGTCATATTCTGGGTCGTCTGATTGTTTTATCGCACTCCCGTTCTCTTACGGGTCGCTTGTTGCTGTCAGAATGGACTCTCAACAAACAAGTATTTAATCAGATTTGCTATCTATGGGAGCGCCCAATGATGTTTTATTTATGACACAGCTTGCTAATCAATTGCAGACGTATGTGTTGGCTTGTCCAGATCTCTGAGCTAATACTGTTAACGCTCTATTGATCTATAGGACGGAATGATAGGATACGCGTATCCTCCGGCGCTGTTGTTTTGGCAGGTATTGCTAAGATAAACAACCACAATACATTTCTGTTGATAGCATCTCTATCTTCACAGAGATCATGAGTAATTTACTCTCTTGTCTACTGTGGATCTTAACGTGAAATCTTCCTCTATGTGAGGATCTTTTTTCACTGGGTAAATCGTGTCATCTTTATCACAACCAGCAAGGTCGCAACCTTCATGTATTCCGTTGTGTGGTCCGTATTGCATTGTAAGCACTGTACTGGACGAGCTTTGGACGCGATTTCTTACTATAGGAGATCCTCTTCTTCGCTATTCTATGCGACTAAAGTGGAGGCTCTTTCGTCGTGGTGTAGGGATCATTATGTTCATATGGTTGATCCCTCCATACTACTCATTGCTATTTTTTAGTATACTTGTTTCACAAGATCTACTGCAGCCTGTTGTTATTTAGGTTATAGGTTTATGTTACCTCATACCTATGCACTCTACGATAGTTTACATTTGAGTCTTTTGTCTCTTTATCTAAGTCAGTTAGTAACTTTTTGATAAATAGACTTAGAATCTTTAGATTAAATTCCTATACGGATTTTAACTTCGGTTCTTATTTAGCTAAGTAATCATTTGAGCCTCTGGAAACAGTAGTTTTCAAATTCTGACCTTTTAGACAGTAATTCTGTTGGTTTCTCTTTTACTGTAGAGTCAGTGAGTTTCATGCACTATCGATGGATGATTTTCACTTTCATAGTTTCGGAATCAATACTTCCGTTACTATTTAGGTTGGATTGTTGCATAAGAGTTAGGCTCCTATTATCCGGAACCTATTATTTTAAGGTCCTTCCGTCTTCGTATGGGCATAGGCCTTTACTCTGTCCGGGTACAGTTTATGTATTTATAAACAGATATCTGTTTATTACAAGGGCGTAAGCTTCTTCTGTCTTTGATGTCTAGTAGAAGAACGTTACGCTCCATTTTATTGTTAATGGATTCTATTAACTAGCGTACTGCTTATGGTATATCATTGGCTTAGCAGTTGTGCTTAAGATTTCGGCTCATGAAGTAAGAGTTCTTCTACTTCTTGGGCTTACATTAATAGTGTTGCTATTATAGATTTTTGAAGGCTGCTCATTGCGCTCAGCCATCCATTCATGAATTTTATCTCAGAAATATCGAGTCCATTTCTGGAGGCCTCTATTGTTAGGTCTATTCTCTACTGCTCAGAATGTCATTCACTTAACAGTTGCTACTATAGCTAGGTAGGCTGTCTGTTTCGGCAGTGTCTCCGTTCGGCTGCCCTCTTCGCTCTGGGCTATTTGACCCAGGGCAAGAAAAGGGGGGGGGGGGGGAGGGTGTTCCCTTGGGTCACCTGTTTTTTACTATGAAAACAAGGGGATACCTCCTCCGGAGTTAGTAATTCTGAGCTGTTATTGGGATGGTTGTTTAGTGAGAAGTTTAAGTTTATAAAATTCATTCAAGTCTTAGTTTTTAAAGTATAGCTTTTGAATATTGCATATGTCAACGGACATGATTATGCAATTCTCACACACTTTTAGGAGTATAAGAGTCTCTATTCTCTAGACTTACTTTATTATTGGCTTACTTTAAAAATTATTAGTATAAGGATTATTGGATATTAATAGAGTACATGGATGTATGAAGCTCAATTTTTGGAAGGTGTTGTATCTTTCTAATTTATCATAAATAAGAAAGATACATGTAAGGCCTATTACTTCTTTTCCCTACAGGGGATGACTCTATTTTATTTTATTGAGCGTATTCCATTTTGCTCTATGTCCTTGGCCCTCCAGCCTTTTTACTATTCAGCTATGTCTGGGTCATTGGTACAGTATAAAAATGTTAAAAAATTTATAGTAATTTATATATTTTTTATACTTACCAATGACCCAGACGGGGATGGCCCTCCCAGGAGTTGGGAACTCTTGCCTCCCCGCTGAGTACATAGCGCTTACCAGGCACTGGTTATTAGAATGATAAATGGCGCCAATTTCGGAACGTCCTTGACACTGCGCATGCGCAGTAGGGGCGAAGTGTGGAGGGCCTTTCAGGACATGTTTTCTTTAGTTTTAGATGCAAATTTTGGGGATTGGGGGGCAAAATTTGTGTTTGGCCCTATATTTTAAGAGTTAGCACCAGCTATGTCTGGGTCATTGGTAAGTATAAAAAATATATAAATTACTATAAATTTTTTAACATTTCTTCGTAGGCGGCCATATATTGATCCACCACCTGGCAGTGCACTTGTTTTCAGTATGAATTTGCCAGGAAAAAACGTCAACATCATACATTTTAACACATGATAAATAAATATTAGTTTATAGTGCTTGGAATGTTAGAACCAGACCATTAGTTTAGTCAAATTTAGATGCAACAAAAAATATGGATCAGCCGTATTGTGGCCTGGTGGGAGAGAAAAGCACCAGTATTTTCACTTTCGCTATGTCTGTTCCATATACTTTTCAGATTTTTTCACCCTTAGTTCTTAGAATCTTAGTTAACAGCTTCTTGTTATTGGTCTTCATCATTATTATTGGTTCTTCTCCAGGAGCTAAAGTTTTCTCGAGAATATATGTTTTCCATTTTAAAACTAAATACAAATATGAATATATTAGAGATCTCATGTTTTAAGTACATGCTCATACAGAATTCGCCAGTGAAAAGCTATCTGCACTGACAGTGCCGTGTACACAGATTACTTTTCACTGGCGAACTCTGTGATTTTTCAAACTTATTTAACTGTTGCATTGTTTGTGTCAACAGGTAGGCCCTGAACTATATTGCATGCATCGGGGAAACATACCAAACTACATGTTCGTATATCCAGAACACTGCAAAACTTTTCCCAAAAACTTTAAACACCTCAAAATTTAGACACAGTTTGGCAGTGGCTCACTGGTAATAGCATTGGACTTTAACCCTTTACCCAATGCAGATGATCTCAGAATGGATTATTTTATATATCATTTTTTAAAATTTTAAAAAAAATTTCAACAAAACCATATCATGTGACCCCTCATTGGAACGAGCTCAAAGGGCTCGTTCCAAAGAGGGGTCACATGATATAGTTTTGTTGAAATTTTTTTAAAAATATTTTTTCAGCTGCTGAATTTGCATATTATGTGGGCGGATGTGGTTGATTTGTTGGATAAAGGGTTAAACCGAAAGATTGATAGTTTGATCCTGACCTGTGGTGACTGCATAGCGTCTTTGGGCAAGATACTTAATTCTGATTGCCCAGGATGGGGGTGGGGAGGCATGATAACACTGTGTACTAAGAAATACTGCACATCTGTGAAGCTCTTGCCTTCAACTGCTGCTTACTCTGTTTGTGTACAGTTAGTAAGTTGGAGAGTCCAACAGTTGCTTGCTGCTGTTCAGTGGTTCTCTAGGTACTCCAGCTTCCTCCACCCGTAAAAACTGCCCTACTTGATGTGTGATTCTAGCTGTTGAAAGTGCTGTTAAACCCAATAAACACTAAACAATTTCGACATCAGTGTATAGAAGGTTAATCTCACAGACTGCGACTTGTGGGGTCTAAAGGCCTATTAATTATTAAATTTTGCTACAAAGATGAAAAAAATGCTTTTGATATTGTTTATATCAAGTTATAAAGTTCAGGTGGTATTGAAAGAGAAAGTTTGGGCTGAGATAGCTGTGAAGTTGATTTGAGCAATAATTGTTGTTGACTGTAAATATCTTCTAGCTTTTATTTTCAAATTCCAATTGTTGCCAATGTGTGAAAGCAATGAGATGCAATATTTTTATACTGTACCAATGACCCAGACTTAGCTGGTGCTAACTCTAACAAAACCAGGGCCAAACACAAATTTTGCCCCCCAATCCCCCAAATTTGCATCCAAAACAAAAAGAAATCATGTCCTAAAGGACCTCCATACTACGCCTCTACTGCGCATGTGCAGTGACGCAGACGTCCCGAAATTGGCGCCAATTATCATTCTCTGTTTGGCCCTTCATCAGTCAACATCTCACTGATCTTTGTGCTTGTAAATCTCAGTTTAAAGGATGCCAGACACGTAATTTTTGGAGAAATGGTGATTCTAAGGAGGATAGAAGGAGGAGAGGAAAAAGAAGTGACAAAAAATAATCAGGGCTGTACTTAAAATTTTTTGATGAAATTATGTTAAGTTGCCTATTTTCGAGGCATGGGCCTCTTGTTGTCATTCTTGCTAATTGTTGCACTGCTTATTCAGTGTTTCCTCTCCCCTAGCCTTCTAAAGTCCCCCCTTGCAATTCTCCCATGCTTTTGGCATATTTTTGAGAAATTTCATTTCTAAAATTTCCTGGGAGAGTTGCTTGGTTACAGAATGTTTTCTGTTATTTTCCCCATAGTTACGTTTTCACCCATGGGTGTATAACGTTTGTGTTCTGCATCTTCCATCTGATGTTCTACAGATTCTCCCCTGGGAGTCTCTGTTTTGCATCAGATAGAGTGTAATTGATGACTGATTCCGGGCCAGTTTTTTCAGTGCCTGGAGTCATGTTTCTGGTGTTTTTACACTGTTTGTTTTCATTGGCAACAGCCTTTTTTGAGGGGGGCTGTTTGCCTTTGCTGTAGTTTATCTCACTATAAGATACATTTATATTATCCGAAAGTGTCTCATTAATTATTTAATATAAATTTAAAATTTTTGACCACACTTTGCCATCGGATCCATCGGGGCTCAACGTTACTTTTCAGCAACTTGGGCTTCGCTGAAAAAATATTTTTTCAAAATTATTTTGTTTTGCAATTGTTTTTTCATTTATTAATGGATCATGTTATTATGTATCTTTGTGTCAGGGGTTTTTGCGAGTAACTAGGACTTATTGTTGTTCTTTCACAATGAAGGGACGTTGTTCAAATTGTAATAGGAAGAAATCTTCCTCTGACTTTCATGATCATTGTATTAATTGTAGTCAGTGTTCTCGCATTAATCCCTGTCCTATATGTGAACATTGGGATGAGAAACATTGGAAACGTGTGTCACGATATGTTGTTTCTGGAGAAAGAGCGATGCCGGCTCTTTCTCCACAAGGTCACTCTACTCTCTCAGTTTCTATTTCAGAGGAACCAGAACAGGGTGATGTTTCCATGTTATCTTCTTCAAGTGTGCGTCCGTCGTCACAAATGAATTCAGAGCTAGCGGCAAAAGTGCTCATGGAGATTAGACAAATGTCGTCCGCTAGCTCGCCCGGTGTAGCGTCCATTCACCGAATGGTTCGGCAGCCGGGTTCGTCCGATGCGGTCCAAGAGGAAATTTTGGGTGATGCGAGCACTATAAACATAATGGATGCACACCCAGTGACGGCGGATAGTAAGCGAGAACGGAGGAGGCCTTTGAGTCCGGTTCCTAGCTCGTCCAGGTCCAGCCGGGCCGCGAGCGAGAGAGGCCCCTCTCTCGTACAACAACATCTGGGACCAGATGTTGTGGTACAAAATGTGTCTTTAGCGGAGCATACGTCCGTCGCTCGGGACGCTCCGTTGTATAAGCAGTCCGCAGAGACTGTTAAGGCTTCTTCTTCTCATCAGCGCACACGACCGCACCTTGGCTGCGTGACTGCCGATATATTACCAGCTTCGCCGATCAAGGATTTTTCGTCGACCAGGTCACACCATCCGGCAGCCAGGGATTCGAGACCGATGGACTCAGGACGTTCGCATAGGAAAAGTATGCGGGAGCCATCTGATGCGGAGCTGCCCTCGGCGAAGCAGCGAAAGACTGCGCCTCCGCAGGTCTCGACGCCGGACATTCTTGTGCAGATAGCACAGCTTATCGCAGCATCCCAGCAGCCGACAGAAACGATGTCGGATCGAGAATTATCCGACGGCGCTGGGTCGGTACGCTCCGCCGAAGCATTGGGGGCGGACGACCGGGAACATCATGAGGTCCGACCGGATGGTGAAAGGGATACGGATGACTTGGAGCTATCCCTTTCGGAACAACATAAAGCTGCCGTGGACTTCATCCGGCACTTTCTCCCTCAAGTTGTTCCGTCGGGCCAGACTGCTGCGCTTCCGGACAAGAGAATTATAGCGTCATTGGACTCTGAATTTTTTGAGCGGTTCAGGGACATCGCTCCCGAGTTTCCGTCGCAGTCCAATAATGTTGCAAGAACATTTGAATTATTGAACGACGCTATATTTAAACTTGCTTCCAGGACGGGGAAAGCAGGTTTCTTGTCCGCTAATACTCTCAACCTGCCTTTCATTAATGCAAGGAATAAATTCGATACGGCAGGACAGGGTATACCGAGAGTTCCTCTGCGTATGGACGACGAGGCGGAAGACTTAGAGCTATCATTACCGTCGTCAGCTTCTATTCCAACCGCGGTGTTGGAAACAGCTATTGCGTCTAACAGAGCCAATTTAGATGCCTTATCTTACGCAGATCACCTTACTAAGGCGTTATCACTGCGCCTTCAGGGGAAAGAGTTTCAGGATATACAATCCTCTTTAAGACTTCTTTCAAGGGCAGTAGCTTATTCCACGTGTAACTCCGCCCTTTCAGTGGCAAATCTGGAGTTGGTTAGACGTGACGCAGCCCTAGCTACATCCACACTAGTGGATTCTAAGGTGAAGAACTCTCTTAGAGTCGCTTCGGTCTCAGGAGAACTTCTCTTTGACGGCAAGCTTTCCGCTATTTATGATAAAATTACAAAGAAAGCTAAGGATTCTCTGTTGTTCAAATCTGCTCCTAAGAAGTCGGATACAGCAGACACGAATAAGACAGGCACTTCTGGGTCTAATGCGCCCAAGAGAGGTTCCTATAGAGGTTCCGGTGCGTCCTCTTGGTCTTATTCGAGAGACCGTCAGGATAGTGACTCTCGTTCGGGCCGTCCTTCAGGCCGGGACAATCGGTCGGACGCCCCGAGGTCGACGGGGCGAGGTGCGGGTCGTGGAAGACGTGGTTTCTCCTACCGCAGGCCTCGCAGGTCCAGGAGGTGATGGCTTAAACCTCTATCGCGTACCGGTTGGCGGAAGGTTGTCGAGCTTTTCACAAGAATGGGCGTCGATTACGGACGACCCTTGGGTGAGAGGAGTGACTTCGGAAGGTCTAAAGATATCCTTCAAACGAAAGCCTCCATTAACTCGAAGTCCAAAGTGGACTCATCTTCCGTCAAATCCACAGAAAAGAGACGCTCTGTTATCAGAGGTGCAGTCTCTTTTAATGAAGAACGCGGTAGAGGTCGTAGAAAACCAGGAATCTCCGAGATTCTACAGCCATCTGTTTCTGGTTCCGAAACCAGATGGCTCGTTCCGTCCAGTCATAGATTTGAGCTGGATAAACAAGCTGATCGTCGCTCCGAAGTTTTATATGGAGACGATTCGATCGGTCAGAGCGAGTATTCGGGTGAACGATTATGCAACGAGCATAGATCTCAAAGATGCGTACTTTCACGTCATGGTACATCCGACATTCCGAAAGTATCTACGCTTCGCAGTCCTAGGAGTGGTGTATCAATTCCGGGCGATGTGCTTCGGATTGAATCTAGCACCCTGGGCTTTCACTCGGGTAATGAACTCGGTAATGATCTACTTCCGAGCTCATTCGTCTGCGGTAACGTCGGCCTACCTGGACGACATTCTTCAGAGGTACGGCAACGAGTTAACGCTTCAGAACGATGTTCAGAATCTTCTTCTATTGCTCCGACGTCTCGGTTTTATAGTAAACGAGGAGAAGTCGGATCTGGTGCCGTCCATGTCATTCACTCATCTGGGAATGAGCTTCGAGACGCACAACAATCTCGTTCGTCTGCCGTTAACCAGAGCGAAATTAGTCAGTTGTTACGCTCGCTATTGTCTGCACGCAGACAAAGTCACGGCGAGATAATTTATGAGACTGATAGGTCTGTGCGGAGCCGCCGCGTATCTTATTCCGATGGGGCGGTTACGCACACGTCCTCTTCAAATTTTCCTGACTCAGAATTGGAGTGTGAAAATTCATTCGCTCGATGTAGACGTTCTCTTGTCAGATCAAGTGAAACAAGAGATTCAGACTTGGGCAAACATTCAGTGGTTAACTCAAGGAGTTCCGCTGCAGTTGCCGGATCCGAGTTTTACCGTTATGACGGATGCCAGTCAAACAGGTTGTGGTGCATCATTAATCCCAATGGATTCGAGATGCCAGGGTCTTTGGGATCCGCTATTCCTGTGCAAGCACATAAACATCAAGGAAATGATGTCAATTTGGCTTGCGTTACGTCACTGGATGGACATTATTCACGATGCTCATGTCCAAATCCTATCCGACAATACGACAGTAGTGCGTATATACGGAATCAGGGAGGCACTCATTCAGTTCCGTTGTTCAATCTAACGGAAAGAATCCTTCTGTTTGCGTTAGAACATCACGTTCTTCTTTCAGTCCGTCACATACCGGGTCGTCTGAATGTGCTAGCAGACTCCCTTTCACGAAAGGGCCGCTTGTTGCCGTCGGAGTGGACTCTCAACAAACAAGTATTCAATCAGATTTGCTACCAATGGGAACGGCCAATGATAGACTTATTTACGACACATCTCAACAATCAGTTGCAGACGTATGTGTCTCCGTGTCCGGATCCAAGAGCATTTGCAGTAGACGCTCTGTCGATCCCTTGGGACGGAATGATAGGATATGCGTATCCTCCAGCGCCGTTAATTCAACAAGTATTGCTAAAGATAAAACAATCTCAATGCAAGATTCTGTTGGTAGCATCTCTGTCACCACAGAGACCGTGGATAAATCTACTCAGGTGTCTGTTGTGGGACATACCGCGGAAGCTTCCTCCACGGGAGGATCTTCTTTCACAGGGGAAATCGTGCCAACTCCATCACAACCCGCAAGGTCTCAACCTTCACGTTTTTCCGTTGTGCGGTCCTTCTTGCATGGCAAGCACTTTACAGGACGAGCAGTGGACGCGATTTCTAACTGTAGGAGGACCTCCTCTTCGCTAAACTATGCGACTAAGTGGAAGGTTTTTCGTCGTTGGTGTAGGGATCATTCTGTAGATATATTCGATCCCTCTATACCAGACATTGCAAACTTTCTAGTATACTTGTTTGACGAAATCAAACTGCAGCCTGTTACTATAAAGGGTTATAGATCTATGTTATCTGATACCTATGCACATCATGATAGTTTACTAATTGGATCTAATGTCTCTTTATCGAAGTTGGTTAGAAACTTTTCGATAAATAGGCCCAGAACTCTTAGATTAATTCCTAAGTGGAATTTAGCTTGGGTTCTTCTTAAATTGAAGGAAAAGCCATTTGAACCTCTTGGGACAGTAGATTTCAAATTCTTATCTTATAAGACAGCTTTTCTCTTAGCTTTCTCTTCTGCTAGAAGAGTCAGTGAGCTTCATGCACTATCGGTGGATGATTCTCATTATCGTAGTGTTGGGAACACTATCACCTTCACTACTAATGTGGGTTTTTTAGCTAAGAATCAGGCTCCTAATAAATATCCGGAACCTATTGTTATTAAGGCTCTTCCGTCTTCAGACGGGCGTAGGCCTTTACTCTGTCCTGTTAGAGCATTACGTATCTATAAACAGAGATCTCAGTTTATCAGAAAGGGACGGAAACGTTTCTTTCTGTCTTTGATGCCTAATAGAAAGGATATTTCAGTCCATTCTATTGCTAGATGGATTCAGTTAACTATCCGTACTGCTTATGAAGATTTATCTTCTTCTCAGCAGTCTGTGCTTAAGATTTCTGCTCATGAAGTAAGAGCTCTTTCTACTTCCTGGGCTTATGCTAATAGTGTTGCTATTACAGATTTAATGAAGGCTGCTTATTGGTCTCAGCCATCCACATTTACGAATTTTTATCTCAGAAATATTGAGTCCATTTCTGGAGACCTGCATTGTTTAGGTCCGTTATCTGTTGCTCAGAATGTCGTCCACTAAACAGTTGCAACTATAGTTATGCAGGCTTTCTGTTCCGGCAGTGACTCCGTCCGGCTGCCCTCTTCGCTCTGGGCTATTTGACCCAGGGCAAGGGGAAGGGGTGGGGGGGGGGGGGGGGGCGGGTGTTCCCTTAGGTCACCTGCTTTATAGTGAAAAGCAAGGGAATGCCTCCTCCAAGTCAGTATTTCTGAGTCGCTTCCGGGATGGTTTTAAAGTGTAATATTAATGTTTAAATTCATTCATGTCTTATTTTTAAAGTGTAGCTCGGTGTGAAGCATTTGTATATGTCAAGTGTCAAACGGGCTTTACTATACAATACTCGGACACTTTTAAATGACTATAAAGAGTCTCAATTCTCTGGACTACTTTATTTATTGGCTTGCTTTAAAAATAATTAGTATAAGGGTTATACTGGATGTTAATAGAGAACATGAATGTTATTGTGCTCAATTATTAAGGGTAGTGTATCTTTCTAATTTAATATTAAATAAGAAAGATACATGTAAAGCCTAATACTCCTTTTCTCCTTAAGGGGTTACCTCTTTACTATATAGTTGAGCTTATTGGATTTTCCTCTATGTCCTAGGCCCTCCAGCCTGTTTACTATTCAGCTAAGTCTGGGTCATTGGTACAGTATAAAAATGTTAAAAAATTTATAGTAATTTATATATTTTTTATACTTACCAATGACCCAGACGGGGATGGCCCTCCCTGGAGTTGGGAACTCTTGCCTCCCCGCTGAGTACATAGCGCTGACCAGGCACTGCCAGTAAGAATGATAATTGGCGCCAATTTCGGGACGTCTGCGTCACTGCGCATGCGCAGTAGAGGCGTAGTATGGAGGTCCTTTAGGACATGATTTCTTTTTGTTTTGGATGCAAATTTTGGGGATTGGGGGGCAAAATTTGTGTTTGGCCCTGGTTTTGTTAGAGTTAGCACCAGCTAAGTCTGGGTCATTGGTAAGTATAAAAAATATATAAATTACTATAAATTTTTTAACTTTTCAGTTGTGTAGACTGACTATTTCATCAGACTCATCATGAATGTATATAATGCTGGACGTTATTCTCAAATGTAGAAGAGGCATAGAGAATTTATATATTTTTCTTGATGTCTTCACACCTTCTCTAATTTGGGCACACCTGTAAACGGCATGAATTTGGGGTAATCTAAAGGCCTGTGTGGTACATGTATGCTACTGTGTTTCACATCAAGGGAAAAAGTGACTGACCTCGTAAGTAATCAGTGTGAATTTAACTTGTAAAATTGTGATATGTCTCCTGAATCTTAAATTTTAGGCTTCTAAGTTGATTCTTAGCCCTAATACTCCATCACCTCCATTAATACATCTTTTGTTAACTGATTGAGTGCTAACCTTTTCTTGATTGCCATGCTTTGTTCACATGTCTTTGCCTTGTTATGATTTATGGGAGATTGCTTACAGGCACTCTCTCATAAATTATAACAAAGCAAATCGATGCAGATGAAATAAATTCACTTAAAAGACAATGTGAACCACATCAACAGAAAATGAAATCTTTAAGTTGTGGTCCCTGTACTTAAGTATCGAACCAAAATATGGGCTTCCAGAACTCAACAGTTCAACAGTCTTAAGAACTGAAGTTATGGTTTCTTGTCAAATCTTATCTGCCTGGTGGCTTCTTGCTATTTCTGTCAACAGATTGTCAATACACATAGATTTTTGCAACCTTTTGTTGCCAATAGCGATAAAAAACGACGTTGATCCATCTTACGTACAATGCGTTTGTGCGAGGAAGAAATTTAAATTTACGATGGTACTAAATTTCACTGTATTTGGTGAACAGGAAAAAACCTTCCTGAAAATTCTTGACATTGGTCTTCCTTTTCAATTAACAGACTTCATTCACCAAGCCTTCTTTACGTCACAAATATAGTTCGGCTGGTCAGATTATATTTTTATACTGTACCAATGACCCAGACTTAGCTGGTGCTAACTCTAACAAAACCAGGGCCAAACACAAATTTTGCCCCCCAATCCCCAAAATTTGCATCCAAAACAAAAAGAAATCATGTCCTAAAGGACCTCCATACTACGCCCCCACTGCGCATGCGCAGTGTCACGGACGTCCCGAAATTGGCGCCAATTATCATTCTCTGTTTGGCCCTTCATCAGTCAACATCTCACTGATCTTTGTGCTTGTAAATCTCAGTTTAAAGGATGCCAGACACGTAATTTTTGGAGAAATGGTGATTCTAAGGAGGATATAGAAGGAGGAGAGGAAAAAGAAGTGACAAAAAATAATCAGGGCTGTACTTAAAATTTTTTGATGAAATTATGTTAAGTTGCCTATTTTCGAGGCATGGGCCTCTTGTTGTCATTCTTGCTAAATGTTGCACTGCTTATTCAGTGTTTCCTCTCCCCTAGCCTTCTAAAGTCCCCCCTTGCAATTCTCCCATGCTTTTGGCATATTTTTGAGAAAGTTCATTTCTAAAATTTTCCTGGGAGAGTTGCTTGGATACAGAATGTTTTCTGTTATTTTCCCCATAGTTACATTTTCACCCATGGGTGTATAAACGTTGTGTTCTGCATCTTCCATCTGATGTTCTGCAGATTCTCCCCTGGGAGTCTCTGTCTTGCATCAGATAGAGTGTAATTTTGATGACTGATTTCGGGCCAGTTTTTTCAGTGCCTGGAGTCATGTTTTCTGGTGTTTTACACTGTTTGTTTACATTGGCAACAGCCTTTTTTGAGGGGGGCTGTTTGCCTTTGGTGTAGTTTATCTCACTATAAGATACATTTATATTATCCATAAGTGTCTCATTAATTATTTAATATAAATTTAAAATTTTTGACCACACTTTGCCATCGGATCCATCGGGGCTCAACGTTACTTTTCAGCAACTTGGGCTTCGCTGAAAAAATATTTTTTCAAAATTATTTTGATTTGCAATTGTTTTTTCATTTATTAATGGATCATGTTATTATGTATCTTTGTGTCAGGGGTTTGTGCGAGTAACTAGGACTTGTTGTTGACTTTTCACAATGAAAGGATATTGTTCAAATTGTAATGGGAAGAAATCTTCCTCTGACTTTCATGATCATTGTATTAATTGTAGTCAGTGTTCTCGCACTAATCCCTGTCCTATATGTCAATATTGGGATGACAAATATTGGAAACGTGTGTCACGGTATGTTGTTTCTGGAGAAAGGGCTATGCCGGCTCTTTCTCCGCAAGGTCACTCTACTCTCTCAGTTTCTATTCCAGAGGAACAAGAACAGGGTGATGTTTCCATGTTATCTTCTACAAGTGTGTGTCCGTCGTCACAAATGAATTCAGAGCTAGCAGCAAAAGTGCTCATGGAGATTAGACAAATGTCGTCCGCTAGCTCGCCCGGTGTAGCGTCCATTCACCGAATGGTTCGGCAGCCGGGTTCGTCCGATGCGGTCCAGGAGGAAATTTTGGGTGATGCGAGCACTATAAACATACAAGGTGCACACCCAGTGACGGCGGATAGTAAGCGAGAACGGAGGAAGCCTTTGAGTCCGGTTCCTAGCTCGTCCAGGTCCAGCCGGGCCGCGAGCGAGAGAGGCCCCTCTCTCGTACAATAACATCTGGGACCAGATGTTGTGGTACAAAATGTGTCGCAAGAGGAGCATACGTCCGTCGCTCGGGACGCTCCGTTGTATAGGCAGTCCGCGGAGACTGCTAAGGCTTCTTCTTCTCGTCAGCGCACACGACCGCACCTTGGCTGCGTGACCGCCGATATCTTACCAGCTTCACCGATCAAGGATTCTTCGGCGACCAGGTCACACCATCCGGCAGCCAGAGATTCGAGACCGATGGACTCCGGACGTTCGCATAGAAAAAGTATGCGGGAGCCATCTGATGCGGAGCTGCCCTCGGCGAAGCAGCGAAAGACTGCGCCTCCGCAGGTCTCGACGCCGGACATTCTTGTGCAGATAGCACAGCTTATCGCAGCATCCCAGCAGCCGACAGAAACGGTGTCGGATCGAGAATTATCCGACGGCGCTGGGTCGGTACGCTCCGCCGAAGCATCGGGGGCAGACGACCGGGAGCATCATGAGGTCCGGTCGGATGGTGAAAGGGATACGGATGATTTGGAGCTATCCCTTTCGGAACAACATAAAGCTGCCGTGGACTTCATCCGGCACTTTCTCCCTCAAGTTGTTCCGTCGGGGCAGACTGCTGCGGTTCCGGACAAGAGGATTATAGCGTCATTGGACTCTGAATTTTTTGAGCGGTTCAGGGACATCGCTCCCGAGTTTCCGTCGCAGTCCAATAATGTTGCAAGAACATTTGAATTATTGAACGACGCTATATTTAAACTTGCTTCCAAGACGGGGAAAGCAGGTTTCTTGTCCGCTAATACTCTCAACCTGCCTTTCATTAATGCAAGGAATAAATTCGACACAGCAGGACAGGGTATCCCGAGAGTTCCTCTGCGTATGGACGACGAGGCGGAAGACTTAGAGCTATCATTACCGTCGTCGGCTTCTATTCCAACCGCGGTGTTGGAAACAGCTATTGCGTCTAACAGAGCCAATTTAGATGCCTTATCTTACGCAGATCACCTTACTAAGGCGTTATCACTGCGCCTTCAAGGGAAAGAGTTTCAGGATATTCAATCCTCTTTAAGACTTCTTTCAAGGGCAGTAGCTTAATCCACGTGTAACTCCGCCCTTTCAGTGGCAAATCTGGAGTTGGTTAGACGTGACGCAGCCCTAGCTACATCCACACTCGTGGATACTAAGGTGAAGAACTCTCTTAGAGTCTCTTCGGTCTCCGGAGATCTTCTCTTTGACGGCAAGCTTTCTGCTATTTATGATAAAATTACAAAGAAAGCTTCGGATTCTCTGTTGTTCAAATCTGCTTCTAAGAAGTCGGATACAGCAGACAAGAATAAGCCAGGCACTTCTGGGTCTAATGCGCCCAAGAGAGGTTCCTATAGAGGTTCCGGTGCATCCTCTTGGTCTTATTCGAGAGACCGTCAGGGTAGCGACTCTCGTTCGGGACGTCCTTCGGGCCGGGACAACCGGTCGGATGCCCCGAGGTCAACGGGGCGAGGTGCGGGTCGTGGAGGACGTAGTTTCTCCTACCGCAGGCCTCGCAGGTCCAGGAGGTGATGGTTTAAACCTCTATCGCGTACCGGTTGGCGGAAGGTTGTCGAGCTTTTCACAAGAATGGGCGTCGATTACGGACGACCCCTGGGTGAGAGGAGTGACTTCGGAAGGTCTAAAGATATCCTTCAAACGAAAGCCTCCATTAACTCGAAGTCCAAAGTGGACTCAACTTCCGTCAAATCCGCAGAAAAGAGATGCTCTGTTATCAGAGGTGCAGTCTCTTTTAATGAAGAACGCGGTAGAGGTCGTAGAAAACCAGGAGACTCCGGGATTCTACAGCCATCTGTTTCTGGTTCCGAAACCAGACGGCTCGTTCCGTCCAGTCATAGATTTGAGCTGGATAAACAAGCTGATCGTCGCTCCGAAATTTTATATGGAGACGATTCGATCGGTCAGAGCGAGTATTCGGGTGAACGATTATGCAACAAGCATAGATCTCAAAGATGCGTACTTTCACGTCATGGTACATCCGACATTCCGAAAGTATCTACGCTTCGCAGTCCTAGGAGTGGTGTATCAATTCCGGGCGATGTGCTTCGGATTGAATCTAGCACCCTGGGCTTTCACTCGGGTAATGAACTCGGTAATGATCTATTTCCGAGCTCATTCGTCTGCGGTAACGTCGGCCTACCTGGACGACATTCTTCAGAGATACGGCAACGAGTTAACGCTTCAGAACGATGTTCAGAATTTACTTCTATTGCTCCGACGTCTCGGTTTTATAGTAAACGAGGAGAAGTCGGATCTGGTGCCGTCCAAGTCATTCACTCATCTGGGAATGAGCTTCGAGACGCACAACAATCTCGTTCGTCTGCTGTTAACCAGAGCGAAATTAGTCAGTTGTTACGCTCGCTATTGTCTGCACGCAGACAAAGTCACAGCGAGAGAATTTATGAGACTGATAGGTCTGTGCGGAGCCGCTGCGAATCTCATTCCGATGGGGCGGTTACGCACGTGTCCTCTCCAAATTTTCTTGACTCAGAATTGGAGTGTGAAAATTCATTCGCTCGACGTAGACGTTCTCTTGTCAGATCAAGTGAAACAAGAGATTCAGACTTGGGCAAACATTCAGTGGTTAACTCAGGGAGTTCCGCTGCAGTTGCCGGATCCGAGTTTTACCATTATGACGGATGCCAGTCAAACAGGTTGGGGTACATCATTAATCCCAACGGATTCGAGATGCCAGGGTCTTTGGGATCCGCAATTCCTGTGCAAGCACATAAACATCAAGGAAATGATGTCAATTTGGCTTGCGTTACGTCATTGGATGGACATTATTCACAATGCTCATGTCCAAATCCTATCCGACAATACGACAGTAGTGGCGTATATACGGAATTTGGGAGGCACTCATTCAGTTCCGTTGTTCAATCTAACGGAAAGAATCCTTCTGTTTGCGCTAGAACATCAGGTTCTTCTTTCGGTCCGTCACATACCGGGTCGTCTGAATGTGCTAGCAGACTCCCTTTCATGAAAGGGTCGCTTGTTGCCGTCGGAGTGGACTCTCAACAAACAAGTATTCAATCAGATTTGCTACCAATGGGAACGGCCAATGATAGACTTATTTGCGACACATCTCAACAATCAGTTGCAGACGTATGTGTCTCCGTGTCCGGATCCAAGAGCATTTGCAGTAGACGCTCTGTCGATCCCTTGAGACGGAATGATAGGATATGCGTATCCTCCAGCGCCGTTAATTCAACAAGTATTGCTAAAGATAAAACAATCTCAACGCAAGATTCTGTTGGTAGCATCTCTGTCGCCACAGAGACCATGGATAAATCTACTCAGGTGTCTGTTGTGGGACCTACCGCGAAAGCTTCCTCCACGGGAGGATCTTCTTTCGCAGGGGAAATCGCGCCAACTCCATCACAACCCGCAAGGTCTCAACCTTCACGTTTTTCCGTTGTGCAGTCCTTTTTGTATGGCAAGCACTTTACAGGACGAGCAGTGGACGCGATTTCTAACTGTAGGAGGACCTCCTCTTCGCTAAACTATGCGGCTAAGTGGAAGGTTTTTCGTCGTTGGTGTAGGGATCATTCTGTAGATATATTCGATCCCTCTATACCAGACATTGCAAACTTTCTAGTATACTTGTTTGACGAAATCAAACTGCAGCCTGTTACTATTAAGGGTTATAGGTCTATGTTATCTGATACCTATGCACATCATGATAGTTTACAATTTGGATCTAATGTCTCTTTATCTAAGTTGGTTAGAAACTTCTCGATAAATAGACCCAGAACTCTTAGATTAATTCCTAAATGGAATTTAGCTTGGGTTCTTCTTAAATTGAAGGAAAAGCCATTTGAACCTCTTGGGACAGTAGATTTCAAATTCTTATCTTATAAGACAGCTTTTCTCTTAGCTTTCTCTTCTGCTAGAAGAGTCAGTGAGCTTCATGCACTGTCGGTGGATGATTCTCACTATCGTAGTGTCGGGAACACTATCACCTTCACTACTAATGTGGGTTTTTTAGCTAAGAATCAGGCTCCTAATAAATATCCGGAACCTATTGTTATTAAGGCTCTTCCGTCTTCAGACGGGCGTAGGCCTTTACTCTGTCCTGTTAGAGCGTTACGTATCTATAAACAGAGATCTCAGTTTATCAGAAAGGGACGGAAACGTTTCTTTCTGTCTTTGATGCCTAATAGAAAGGACATTTCGGTCCATTCTATTGCTAGATGGATTCAATTAACTATCCGTACTGCTTATGAGAGTTTATCTTCTTCTCAGCAGTCTGTGCTTAAGATTTCCGCTCATGAAGTAAGAGCTCTTGCTACTTCTTGGGCTTATGCTAATAGTGTTGCTATTACAGATTTAATGAAGGCTGCTTATTGGTCTCAGCCATCCACATTCACGAATTTTTATCTCAGAAATATTGAGTCCATTTCTGGAGACCTGCATTGTTTAGGTCCGTTATCTGTTGCTCAGAATGTCGTCCACTAAACAGTTGCAACTATAGTTATGCAGGCTTTCTGTTCCGGCAGTGACTCCATCCGGCTGCCCTCTTCGCTCTGGGCTATTTGACCCAGGGCAAGGGGAAGTGGGGGGGGGGGGGGGGGGGGGGGGTTCCCTTAGGTCACCTGCTTTATAGTGAAAAGCAAGGGAATGCCTCCTCCAAGTCAGTATTTCTGAGTCGCTTCCAGGATGGTTTTAAAGTGTAATATTAATGTTAAAATTCATTCATGTCTTATTTTTAATGTGTAGCTCGGTGTGAAGCATTTGTATATGTCAAGTGTCAAACGGGCTTTAATATACAATACTCGGACACTTTTAAATGACTATAAAGAGTCTCAATTCTCTGGACTACTTTATTTATTGGCTTACTTTAAAAATAATTAGTATAAGGGATATACTGGATGTTAATAGAGAACATGAATATTATTGTGCTCAATTATTAAGGGTATTGTATCTTTCTAATTTAATATTAAATAAGAAAGATACATGTAAAGCCTAATACTCCTTTTCTCCTTAAGGGGTTACCTCTTTATTATATAGTTGAGCTTATTGGATTTTCCTCTATGTCCTAGGCCCTCCAGCCTGTTTACTATTCAGCTAAGTCTGGGTCATTGGTACAGTATAAAAATGTTAAAAAATTTATAGTAATTTATATATTTTTTATACTTACCAATGACCCAGATGAGGATGACCCTCCCAGGAGTTGGGAACTCTTGCCTCCCCGCTGAGTACATAGCGCTGACCAGGCACTGCCAGTAAGAATGATAATTGGCGCCAATTTTGGGACGTCCGTGACACTGCGCATGCGCAGTGGGGGCGTAGTATGGAGGTCCTTTAGGACATGATTTCTTTTTGTTTTGGATGCAAATTTTGGGGATTGGGGGGCAAAATTTGTGTTTGGCCCTGGTTTTGTTAGAGTTAGCACCAGCTAAGTCTGGGTCATTGGTAAGTATAAAAAATATATAAATTACTATAAATTTTTTAACTTTTTCGTAAATATACAATTGTGAGGACTGCAATGTATGTTGATTGAATGTATTTTTGTTTTAAAATGTAATTTTCCAGTTTTATGTTTTTCTCATTGACAACAACCAAATAATAGTAGTTCGAACGGTGATGTATAAATCCCTTGCTGAAACTTGTGTAACTTTATATAGTTTCAATATTGCTACTAAGGACTTATATCTCAATTATCACATTGTCAGTTGAATATTTTCCTATGAATGTGTCGTGTGTTATACATTACATGATAACATTGCCTATAGGATTTAAAAACAGCAATGAAATGTTCGCAGATTTCAGATCTTAGGAAATCAAATCGTTTCCCAACTTGACTCAAGTAATCACGTGATCATAACAATGATGTCATCCTAATGCAATCTATATTTCCTGGTTGTTCATTTTCCTCCGGGTATTTTCACCACTTCAGAGAGGAAAGGATGAATATGCTTTCTCTGAGTATGGAGTGTGGAATCTTTTATTTACAACTCAGACATTCGAATTACTGATCTATTCCTTGTTATTCTTGTCGGTTACTTATGCGGCTTGCAATTTCTTTGTCATCAAAAGCCAAAAAAATTTAAAAAATTGTTAAAAAGGTGGATAAATTCAGGTTTTTGTGTACTTTTGTCATTATTTTGGTACATAATATGTCGCCGCTTTAATTCGTATTTAGGTCATTGTGGAAATTTTCCAAAAAATGTCCAAAGTTATGTTAAATAGTTATATTACTTTTGATTGTTATCAGTAAGTAATACAGTGGAGCCTACTTAATTAGATATCTCTTAACTGAATAACCCTGTTAATTGAATATAATTTCCCAACACAAAACCATTTACCATACCTCCAGTACAAATTTGACCTGTTAGTTGAATATAGGTTAAAGAGTAAACTCCTCGGACTCTCCACAGTTTTCCTTTGTTTACAGAGCTATTTGGCCTCAGTACATCCAATACAGACATTTAATCTATTATATCTTGTTTGACAGAGCTCATGGAGCTCTGTCAAACAAGATATAATAGTATAAATGCTAAGTTTATCTCTAGAATACAGGAAAGTGACACAATCCCTGTTATTTGAATACTCCTGTTAATTTTAATAATTTTCATTTGCAAAATGGCTATTCAATTAACAGAGTTCCACTGTATAACTACTGTTTTTAGAAGTAACTCTTTTCTCTAGATTTGAAAAGTAGACTCCTAGGTTGGCTCAGATCAGTCTCTGCAAAAGACTCAGTAAGCCCTTTCCAGTAGTGTGTCACATAGCAGCATGCTCTTGAAAAAAACAAAGATCATTAGATACTCATTCTCTCCACTTGAAAATAGACTATAACACAAAAAAGTTCAACAAACTCATTCCAATGAGGGGCCATAAGCTAATGTTTCCTTGTAAAAATTTAAAATTGTGGGTCACTTAATAAATTATTTTTCAAGTGTCACCTGCAAGTACTTCTGGGTAAAGATATAAAACTTCTGAATCCGAGTTCTTTACTTTATGATGTAGTTGTCACACTGTACACATACAGTTACTTTTGATAGAAATAATATATAAAGTTGTCTTTGTTGCAGTTAGAAAATGCCGAAGAAAGATCGGAACCTGAATCTCCTGGACTTGGATTTGCTGTGAGCACAATGGCTCATTCTGATGAAGAGCTCGAAGATGAGGATAAGAATGTGTTTGATTGGTGCAAAGAAGGGAATGCAACACAAGTGAAAAATCTCTTAGACAATGGAGATATTAATGTGAACACACCAGATGACTGTGTGAGTTTTGACTGCTTTCTTTTGTTTATGTACATGACATGAAGCCTGATGTAAATGAAGGGGAAATAACTAGTCTTCCAAAACCATTCTCGAAAAGTATTGTTGAATAGTTAACCTTTTTTGGAGAACTGTTCTTTCATAATAATCAAGTAATGAACATAAACCTGTGATGGACTGACCTCTCATCCATGTGATATCACATAAGGCACATATCACATAGCCTAAAAAATAAAACCCTGACTATGGGCTTCAAGCAGTTTACCAGTTAAACCACAAGACTTGATACAATATTTGATGTATTCTAAAACTAAGCCAGTAACATTATTAGTTATGGCCTAAAAAAAATTAAAAATATGTTTCTCAGACCCTCCCACATGGCTGCAAACTTGAAAAAATAAAAATTAAATGGCTTGTGTCTAATATTTTACTCAAGTTAACAAAATTGATAAATTTGTCCCTTGGGTGCAATAAGGCTTTGCAATGCTAAAGCATTGCAAAGCCATCTTGCACTCAAGGGACGAAATACACCACCACCCAGGCACCATTGCTATTCTGTAGATTATTTATTTATTTATTGGTGTTTAAGGTCACATACTTATACACACTGGCTAATCATGACCATGACAGTTTTACGAGTGGAGGAAGCCGGAGTACCCGGAGAGTACAACCGAGCAACGGCGAGCAGCTGCCAGTTCCCCAACATCGTAACTCCACACTGCAGCACAGGCAAGGTCAGATTGGTTGAAGACATGCGCACCATCGATGTGCAGTACGCCTCAGTACATGTCGCCATCGTGCCACCATGTGGACAATCGGGGTTAAGTGCCTTGCCCAAGGACACAACACGGGAGTCCGAATCGATTGCTCAGACAGTCACCCATCCGAGGACTAACCGGGCTTGACGCTGCTTAACTTTGGTGATCTGACGAGAACCGGTTACCACAATGCCACCGTGCCCCCGCTATTCTGTAGATCATGAGGCCTAAAACATAAAAACAAACTAAGAAAATGAACTTTTGATGGCCAAAAAATAATTACAAAAATAAAAAATAAAATAAAAAAAAATGCCTGCCCACATGCAATTTTTAAAAAAATGGCCTGAGAAACAAGATCTACTTTGTGGGGCCTCACCAGGCCTTAAAATTAGACCTGACTCATGAGAATTTCTTTTGATTCACACAAACTTCTGCTGCGAGAATCAATTTTCAGTTCCCTGTATATTTTCCACAGTAAAAGACAAAACACATATTTATATATTTACTAGAGTTGAACCCTTAAGAGTCCAGTTCCAATTTTTCTTGTCTTACATGTACAAGTAAAACAGATGTTCAAACATACATTGTATAGGCTTTTGTGAACTTGCTGATGCAAGTGACAGTACCTATGCTGTGGTTCCTAGTGATATTTTGGCTGCTGGGATATAGGCAACCAAGACTTCACTAGATGCCACTTCTACATGCAAGAATGTGTTTTACCTTATTATGAGGGAGCAACATATAAGAAAAATTCTCCAGACCTTTGAGGACACTTTCAGAATCTGATGAGAATCAAGTGAACATTTTGCAAGAATCAGAGTTCATTCTCATTCTCTTCCTCTGTAAGAATTGATTCCGATTCTCACATGAATTTTAAGCCCTGCATACTCACAACTGCATGGATCACCAAATTGGATATGAGAAGCGGCCTGGTGAGCCCTATGACTCCAGTAAGGAGTGAAGTTTAAGTAATATATAGAATAAATAGGTACTAGGGCCGGGAAATCAAATTTAACCCCTGCACACTGATGTCAAAATATCTAAATTTTTATACTGTACCAATGACCCAGACTTAGCTGGCTGGTGCTAACTCCACAAAAACCAGGGCCAAACACAAATTTTGCCCCCCAATCCCCAAAATTTGCATCCAAAACAAAAAGAAATAATGTCCTAAAGGACCTCCATAATACGACTCTACTGCGCATGCGCAGTGACGCAGTCGTCCCGAAATTGGCGCCAAATATCATTTCTCTGTTTGGCCCTTCATCAGTCAACATCTCACTGATCTTTGTGCTTGTAAATCTCAGTTTAAAGGATGCCAGACACGTAATTCTTGGAGAAAATGTGATTCTAAGGAGGATAGAAGGAGGAGAGGAAAAAAGAAGTGGCAAAAAATAATCAGGGCTGTACTTAAAATTTTTTGTTAAAATTATGTTAAGTTGCCTATTTTCGAGGCAAACGCCTCTTGTTGTCATTCTTGCTAATTGTTGCACTGCTTATTCAGTGTTTCCTCTCCCCTAACCTTCTAAAGTCCCCCCTTGCAATTCTCCCATGCTTTTGGCATATTTTTGAGAAGTTTCATTTCTAAAATTTCCCTGGGAGAGTTGCTTGGTTACAGAATGTTTTCTGTTATTTTCCCCATAGTTACGTTTTCACCCATGGGTGTATAACGTTTGTGTTCTGCATCTTCCATCTGATGTTCTGCAGATTCTCCCCTGGGAGTCTCTGTTTTGCATCAGATAGAGTGTAATTGAGGACTGATTCCGGGCCAGTTTTTTCAGTGCCTGGAGTCATGTTTTCTTCTGTGTTTACACTGTTTGTTTTCATTGGCAACAGCCTTTTTGAGGGGGGCTGTTTGTCTTTGAGGTAGTTTATCTCATTATAAGATACATTTATATTATCCGAAAGTGTCTCATTAATTATTTTATATAATTTTAAAATTTTTGACCACACTTTGCCATCGGATCCATCGGGGCTCAACGTTACTTTTCAGCATCTTGGGCTTCTCTGAAAAAATATTTTTTCAAAATTATTTTGTTTTGCAATTGTTTTTTCATTTATTAATGGATCATGTTATTATGTATCTTTGTGTCAGGGGTTTTTGCGAGTAACTAGGACTTATTGTTGTTCCTTCACAATGAAAGGAACTTGTTCAAATTGTAATAGGAAGAAATCTTCCTCTGACTTTCATGATTATTGCATAAATTGTAGTCAGTGTTCTCGCATTAATCCCTGTCCTGTATGTGAACATTGGGATGAGAAACATTGGAAACGTGTGTCACGATATGTTGTTTCTGGAGAAAGAGCGATGCCGGCTCTTTCTCCACAAGGTCACTCTACTCTCTCAGTTTCTATTTCAGAGGAACCAGAACAGGGTGATGTTTCCATGTTATCCTCTTCAAGTGTGCGTCCGTCGTCACAATTAAATACAGAGCTAGCGGCAAAAGTGCTCATGGAGATTAGACAAATGTCGTCCGCTAGCTCGCCCGGTGTAGCGTCCATTCACCGAATGGTTCGGCAGCCGGGTTCGTCCGATGCGGTCCAAGAGGAAATTTTGGGTGATGCGAGCACTATAAAAATAATAGATGCACACCCAGTGACGGCGGATAGTGAACGAGAACGGAGGAAGCCTTTTAGTCCGGTTCCTAGCTCGTCCAGGTCCAGCCGGGCCGCGAGCGAGAGAGGCCCCTCTCTCGTACAACAACATCTGGGACCAGATGTTGTGGTACAAAATGTGTCTTTAGCGGAGCATACGTCCGTCGCTCGGGACGCTCCGTTGTATAAGCAGTCCGCAGAGACTGTTAAGGCTTCCTCTTCTCGCCGGCGCACACGACCGCACCTTGGCTGCGTGACCTCCGATATCTTGCCAGCTTCGCCGAGGAAGGATTATTCGGCGACCAGGTCACACCATCCGGCAGCCAGGGACTCGAGACCGATGGACTCCGGACGTTCGCATAGGAAAAGTATGCGGGAGCCATCCGATGCGGAGCTGCCCTCGGCAAAGCAGCGAAAGACCGCTCCTCCGCAGGTCTCGACGTCGGACATTCTAGTGCAGATAGCACAGCTTATCGCAGCATCCCAGCAGCCGACAGAAACGGTGTCGGATCGAGAATTATCCGACGGCGCTGGGTCGGTACGCTCCGCCGAAGCATCGGGGGCCGACGACCGGGAACATCGGGAGGTCCGACCGGATGGTGAAAGGGATACGGATGAATTGGAGCTATCCCTTTCGGAACAACACAAAGCTGCCGTAGACTTCATCCGGCACTTTCTTCCTCAAGTTGTTCCGTCGGGCCAGACTGCTGCGCTTCCGGACAGGAGAATTATAGCGTCATTGGACTCTGATTTTTTCGAGCGGTTCAGGGACATCGCTCCCGAGTTTCCGTCGCAGTCCAATAATGTTGCAAGAACATTTGAATTATTGAACGACGCTATTTTTAAACTTGCTTCCAGGACAGGGAAAGCAGGCTTCTTGTCCGCAAATACTCTCAACCTGCCTTTCATTAATGCAAGGAATAAATTCGACACGGCAGGTCAGGGTATACCGAGAGTTCCTCTGCGTATGGACGACGAGGCGGAAGACTTAGAGCTATCATTACCGTCGTCAGCTTCTATTCCAACCGCAGTGTTGGAAACAGCTATTGCGTCTAACAGAGCCAATTTAGATGCCTTATCTTACGCAGATCACCTTACGAAGGCGTTATCACTGCGTCTTCAAGGGGAAGAGTTTCAGGATATACAATCCTCCTTAAGACTTCTTTCAAGGGCAGTAGCTTATTCCACGTGTAACTCCGCCCTTTCAGTGGCTAATCTGGAGTTGGTTAGACGTGACGCAGCCCTGTCTACATCCACACTAGTGGATTCTAAGGTGAAGAACTCTCTTAGAGTCGCTTCGGTCTCAGGAGATCTTCTCTTTGACGGCAAGCTTTCCGCTATTTATGATAATATTAAAAAGAAAGCTAGTGATTCTCTGTTGTTTAGATCCGCTCCTAAAAGGTCGGATTCAGCAGACACGAATAAGGCGGGCACTTCTGGGTCTTATCCGCCCAAGAGAGGTTCCTATAGAGGTTCCGGTGCGTCCTCTAGCTCTTATTCGAGAGACCGTCAGGATAGCGACTCTCGTTCGGGACGTCCTTCAGGCCGGGACAATCGGTCGGACGCCCCGAGGTCGACGAGGCGAGGTGCGGGTCGTGGAAGACGTGGTTTCTCCTACCGCAGGCCTCGCAGATCCAGGAGGTGATGGCTCAAACCTCTATCGCGTTCCGGTTGGCGGAAGGTTGTCGAGTTTTTCTCAAGAGTGGGCGTCGATTACGGACGACCCTTGGGTGAGAGGAGTGACTTCGGAAGGTCTAAAGATATCCTTCAAACGAAAGCCTCCATTAACTCGAAGTCCAAAGTGGACTCATCTTCCGTCAAACCCTCAGAAAAGAGACGCTCTGCTATCAGAGGTGCAGTCTCTTTTAATGAAGAACGCGGTAGAGGTCGTAGAAAACCAGGAATCGCTGGGATTCTACAGCCATCTGTTTCTGGTTCCGAAACCAGACGGCTCGTTCCGTCCAGTAATAGATTTGAGCTGGATAAACAAGCTGATCATCGCTCCGAAGTTTTATATGGAGACGATTCGATCGGTCAGAGCGAGTATTCGGGTGAACGATTATGCAACGAGCATAGATCTCAAAGATGCGTACTTTCACGTCATGGTACATCCGACATTCCGAAAGTATCTACGCTTCGCAGTCCTAGGAGTGGTGTATCAGTTCCGGGCCATGTGCTTCGGATTGAATCTAGCACCCTGGGCTTTCACTCGAGTAATGAACTCGGTAATGATTTACTTCCGAGCTCATTCGTCTGCGGTAACGTCGGCCTACCTGGACGACATTCTTCAGAGGTACGGCAACGAGTTAACGCTTCAGAACGATGTTCAGAATCTTCTTCTATTGCTCCGACGTCTCGGTTTCATAGTAAACGAGGAGAAGTCGGATCTGGTGCCGTCCAAGTCATTCACTCATCTGGGAATGAGCTTCGAGACGCACAACAATCTCGTTCGTCTGCCGTTAACCAGAGCGAAATTAGTCAGTTGTTACGCTCGCTATTGTCTAAATACAGACAAAGTCACAGCGAGAGAATTTATGAGACTGATAGGTCTGTGCGGAGCCGCTGCGGATCTCATTCCGATGGGACGGCTACGCACACGGCCTCTTCAAATTTTCTTGACTCAGAATTGGAGTGTGAAAATTCATTCGCTCGATGTAGACGTTCTCTTGTCAGATCAAGTGAAACAAGAGATTCAGACTTGGGCAAACATTCAGTGGTTAACTCAAGGAGTTCCGCTGCAGTTGCCGGATCCGAGTTTTACCATTATGACGGATGCCAGTCAAACAGGTTGGGGTGCATCATTAATCCCAACGGATTCGAGATGCCAGGGTCTTTGGGATCCGCAATTCCTGGGCAAGCACATAAACATCAAGGAAATGATGTCAATTTGGCTTGCGTTACGTCACTGGATGGACATTATTCACGATGCTCATGTCCAAATCCTATCCGACAATACGACAGTAGTGGCGTATATACGGAATCAGGGAGGCACTCATTCAGTTCCGTTGTTCAATCTAACGGAAAGAATCCTTCTGTTTGCGTTGGAACATCACGTTCTTCTTTCGGTCCGTCACATACCGGGTCGTCTGAATGTGCTAGCAGACTCCCTTTCTCGAAAGGGTCGCTTGTTGCCGTCGGAGTGGACTCTCAACAAACAAGTATTCAATCAGATTTGCTACCAATGGGAACGGCCAATGATAGACTTATTTGCGACACATCTCAACAATCAGTTGCAAACGTATGTGTCCCCGTGTCCGGATCCAAGAGCTTTTGCTGTAGACGCTCTATCGATCCCTTGGGACGGAATGATAGGATATGCGTATCCTCCAGCGCCGTTAATTCAACAAGTATTGCTAAAGATAAAACAATCTCAATGCAAGATTCTGTTGGTAGCATCTCTGTCGCCACAGAGACCGTGGATAAATCTACTCAGGTGTCTGTTGTGGGACCTACCGCGGAAGCTCCCTCCACGAGAGGATCTTCTTTGGCAGGGGAAGTCGCGCCAACTGCATCACAACCCGCAAGGTCTCAACCTTCACGTTTTTCCGTTGTGCGGTCCTTCTTGCATGGCAAGCACTTTACAGGACGAGCAGTGGACGCGATTTCTAACTGTAGGAGGACCTCCTCTTCGCTAAACTATGCGGCTAAGTGGAAGGTTTTCCGTCGTTGGTGTAGGGATCATTCTGTTGATATATTTGATCCCTCTATACCAGACATTGCTAACTTTCTAGTATACTTGTTTGACGAAATCAAACTGCAACCGGTTACTATAAAGGGTTATAGATCTATGTTATCTGATACCTATGCACATCATGATAGTTTACAAATTGGATCTAATGTCTCTTTATCGAAATTGGTTAGAAACTTTTCGATAAATAGACCCAGAACTCTTAGATTAATTCCTAAGTGGAATTTAGCTTGGGTTCTCCTTAAATTGAAGGAAAAGCCATTTGAACCTCTTGGGACAGTAGATTTCAAATTCTTATCTTATAAGACAGCTTTTCTCTTAGCTTTCTCTTCTGCCAGAAGAGTCAGTGAGCTTCATGCACTATCGGTGGATGATTCTCATTATCGTAGTGTTGGGAACACTATCACCTTCACTACTAACGTCGGTTTTTTAGCTAAGAATCAGGCTCCTAATAAATATCCGGAACCTATTGTTATTAAGGCTCTTCCGTCTTCAGACGGGCGTAGGCCTTTACTCTGTCCTGTTAGAGCACTACGTATCTATAAACAGAGATCTCAGTTCATCAGAAAGGGACGGAAACGTTTCTTTCTGTCTTTGATGCCTAATAGAAAGGACATTTCAGTCCATTCTATTGCTAGATGGATTCAGTTAACTATCCGTACTGCGTATGAAGATTTATCTTCTTCTCAGCAGTCTGTGCTTAAGATTTCTGCTCATGAAGTAAGAGCTCTTTCTACTTCCTGGGCTTATGCTAATAGTGTTGCTATTACAGATTTAATGAAGGCTGCTTATTGGTCTCAGCCATCCACATTTACTAATTTTTATCTCAGAAATATTGAGTCCATTTCTGGAGACCTGCATTGTTTAGGTCCGTTATCTGTTGCTCAGAATGTCGTCCACTAAACAGTTGCAACTATAGTTATGCAGGCTTTCTGTTCCGGCAGTGACTCCGTCCGGCTGCCCTCTTCGCTCTGGGCTATTTGACCCAGGGCAAGGGGAAGGGGGGGGGCGGGTGTTCCCTTAGGTCACCTGCTTTATAGTGAAAAGCAAGGGAATGCCTCCTCCAAGACAGTATTTCTGAGTCGCTTCCGGGATGGTTTTAAAGTGTAATATTAATGTTTAATTTCATTCATGTCTTATTTTTAAAGTGTAGCTCGGTGTGAAGCATTTGTATATGTCAAGTGTCAAACGGGCTTTAATATACAATACTCGGACACTTTTAAATGATTATAAAGAGTCTCAATTCTCTGGACTACTTTATTTATTGGCTTGTTTTAATAATAATTAGTATAAAGGTTATACTGGATATTAATAGAGAACATGAATGTTATTGTGCTCAATTATTAAGGGTAGTGTATCTTTCTAATTTAAATATTAAATAAGAAAGATACATGTAAAGCCTAATACTCCTTTTCTCCTTAAGGGGTTATCTCTTTATTTTATAATTGAGCTTATTGGATTTTCCTCTATGTCCTAGGCCCTCCAGCCTGTTTACTATTCAGCTAAGTCTGGGTCATTGGTACAGTATAAAAATGTTAAAAAATTTATAGTAATTTATATATTTTTTATACTTACCAATGACCCAGACGGGGATGGCCCTCCCTGAGTTGGGAACTCTTGCCTCCCCGCTGAGTACATAGCGCTGACCAGGCACTGCCAGTAAGAATGATATTTGGCGCCAATTTCGGGACGACTGCGTCACTGCGCATGCGCAGTAGAGTCGTATTATGGAGGTCCTTTAGGACATTATTTCTTTTTGTTTTGGATGCAAATTTTGGGGATTGGGGGGCAAAATTTGTGTTTGGCCCTGGTTTTTGTGGAGTTAGCACCAGCCAGCTAAGTCTGGGTCATTGGTAAGTATAAAAAATATATAAATTACTATAAATTTTTTAACATTTCAGGCAGAAAAAATTTTCCATAATGCAACTACAAATTTAACCAATTCAATCTCGTTTGACAGAGCTCAATGAGCTCTGTCAAACGAGATTGAATTGGTTAAATTTCTAGATGCATTATGGGAAAAACAGCTTCCTGAAATTTTGGTATTTTGACATCAGAGTGAAGGGTGTTAAACCACTAGGAGGATAAGGGTTTTAACCACTCGGCTTACCAAGTGGTTAAAACCCTTATTCTATGAGTGGTTTAAATCTGATTGCCAGCCCTAGTACCTATTTATTTTATTTATACCGTGCTCTTAATAAATAATCAACTTTGTCACTTAAAATGGGGGAAAAAATGACACTTTCTTTGTTTACATTTGCACCGGTAGGCAGTACTACCTGCTGTACCGTGAATGCTTGATTGACAGCTAGACAGTAGTAGGTAGACTCATTGTCAAAGTTGATTGTATTTACCCTTCTTTTTCAGTCAGATTATTATTAACAATTCTTAAATTTTATTTTACATATTTAATTGTAGGTATTTTAAACTTTATAAGTCATTGCACATAATAGATAGTACAAATTTCAGTTTGTAGTTGTTCGGTTGAGAAAATCAATGCCTCTACCCTAATCCAGGCTAAAAAAACACTTATCTCATTGCCAATGGCAAGTAAAAATCAGACTTGATGAGTGGCATCACATCTCCTGGTCATCCACCAGGTGGGTAGATTTCATTAAAATATTGTTATACCCCCCGCAAACAAAGTTTGGGGGGATATATAGGAATCACCCTGTCCATCCATCTGTCCATCCTTATAAGCGCAACTCCTCCTAAACCGTTTGAAGAATTTTCATGAAACTTTACACAATGGAAGAACTCCATATGAAGATGTGCATGAAGCAATATAATTCCGTTCTGACATTTCCAAGGGGAGATAATCTAACTTTACACAATGGAAGAACTCCATATGAAGATGTGCATGAAGCAATATAATTCCGTTCTGACATTTTCAAGGGGAGATAATCTAACTTATGCCGTCTGTCCATCCTTATAAGCGCAACTCCTCCTAAACCGTTTGAAGAATTTTCATGAAACTTTACACAATGGAAGAACTCCATATGAAGATGAGCATGAAGCAATATAATTCCATTCTGACATTTCCAAGGGGAGATAATCTAACTTATACATTTCAGGCACGGGGGGTGGGGGGGGGGGGGGGGGGAGGGGTATCACTTTGTGAGTTACCGCTAGTTTTCATTTGTTTTGTCTTTTTCCCCCAAAATGGAAAAAAAATCTCGGTTGATGAAATATTTACCCAGCATGCTCACTACAGTCAGTATGTATTATTATTTCATCAAAAATACACTCCCACGGGAACCATTTTAGGGGAAAAAGACAAAACAAATGAAAACTAGAGGTAACTCACTTTGTGAGTTACCTCTAGTTTTCATTTGTTTTGTCTTTTTCCCCCAAAATGGAAAAAAATCTTCGTTGATGAAATATTTACCCAGCATGCACACTACAGTCAGTATGTATTATTATTTCATCAAAAATACACTCCCACGGGAACACAAGTAAGAGAAGCATTGCTTGTTTACTGTTATAAACCAGTTCTGTTTTACTGGTAAAATAGGACCCGGTAACCAATATGCCTGGGGTGGAAGGCCTCTGAAATGGACTTATATAAGACACAGTTAAACTCAGTATATCGAATGAGTTGGAATGTTCCACTCATTTTTTAGAAAGCGTACCTATCATTTCTAACCACAAAACTCTGATTTCAAATACCGATGTTTGAAGCAGCAAATTTTTCACCAAATTCACTTATGGAATTGAGCCAATTGTAAAAAAGATAGTATACTACCCAAAGTTTGCTAAGCACCAAGTAAATCCAACTACCTGTTTATGTTTTAGTTGAAATATTGTAATGAAAAGTGTATATATTTTTTATTTAATTATATCTTTAATGATTTAAGTACAGAAATTAAGATTTTATTTGTGTTTGACATTATTTTTTAGCTTTTGAATTCGATAACCATGGAAAATGGATATTATTGGTAAAAGAGGAAATTTTTCAGTTTGTCAAAAAGTTGACGGAGCAAACTGTATGGGTTCAATATCGAATATGAGACCCATTACTGTTAATTACAGCTTGACAACACCTTCTCATGCTCCCAATCCGGTTCCTGGTGGTCCTTTGTGGGATGTTGTTCCATTCTTGGACCAGCATGACACCAAGCTCCTGGACACTTCTTGGCTGGACTGGATTTGCTGAAATTGCAAACTACAACTCATTCCAGACATGTTCGATTGGATTGAGGTCAGGGGATCTTGCTGGCCAGTCCTTACGCTCAATCACCTCCCTCTGTCGGTACTCCCCGACAGCATGGGAAACATGAGGACGGTCATTATCGTCCATCAGAATGAATCTATCATCCACTGCACATGCATACAATCTGACGTGGACATCCAGGAACTCATCAATATACCCCTGTGCAGTCAATGTACCATATTCAAGGACACAGAGCTCTGTACGTCCATCCCGACTGATGCCGCCCCAGACCATGATTGACCCTCCACCACAGCGGTCATGCTCAGCAATGTTAGCTGCATGGAATCACTCTTCTGGTCTTATCCATACCCTAGACCGCCTATCTGTGTGGTCAAGGCAGTACCTCGACTCAGCTGTAAAAAGGACAGGTCGCCAAGCTTCTCTGGTCCATCCAGAATACATGGTCTTCTCGATTGGAGACCACCTTCATGCAACCTTGCCTGGATAGTCTGCGTCGAAACATTTATCCCGGATGCATTCTGAAGGTCACAGCGAAGCTGGGTTGCTGTAGCAAAGCAATTCCTACAGGCCTGAATGATCAAAAAATGGTCTTCAGCTGCAGATGTTGCCCTGTCTCTGCTACCGCCATGCCATCTTACTGGTGTGCCATACTGCTGAAATCTTGCCCTGGCTCTGGTGATCACCGTATGGTGCACACCAAGGGCTTCACCAACCTGACGATGGGTAGCCCCTTGCTCCACCATCCCTACAGCCCGCCACATTTCTGCTTCTTCTTACATTTGCATTTGCCATATTTAATCATTAAATCACAAGGGTTTGTGTTGAAATGAAGATTGAATACCCTACACATGTCATGTACATGTAGACAGTACATGAAAACATCATGAAAATCAAGGGGTTCATGCTTTCCATGACTGTCACGAAAAGTCTGCCTGTCAAGAGAGCTAATGTAAACACTGGGGACCATCTCAATACATTCCTCTATTATATCCACCAAAAATATCGCAAATATGTCACAAGCAACTTTCACAATGATGTGTCAAATATTTGGTGCTTAGCAAACTTTGAGTTATATATTAGTTAAATAATTGATCATTCATGAATATTCTATTGATTAAGAGAATGGAATGTCTTCTGGTTGTCAAAGTTTCAAGTGTTAACCCTTTACCCAACGTAACGGCCAAAACCGGCCAGCGCTATTCTCAAAAATCGCCAACTAATTTTTATTATTTTTTTATTTTTTTGTCTCAAAAACATAGGTTATGACCCCTCATTGGAACGAGCTCGTCGAGCTCGTTCCAATGAGGGGTCATAACGTATGTTTTTGAGACAAAAAATGAAAAAAATTAGTTATTCAATCATTTTTTTGCAAGTGTCGTCTGCTTTTAATGTTAGGTAAAGGGTTAATAGTGTTTGTTTATAGACTTCTAATTTTCTTTTAGGGCATGTGTTTACTTCACTGGGCTGCTGATAGAGGGTATCATGACATGGTGCAGCTGTTATTAGAAAAAGGCTCCAACATAAATGAACAGGTATGCTTGCTTCCATCACCAAATTTTTACAGTACAGCACTCATTTACCCTTACCCAACGAAACGACACATCCCTCCATGTTACTTACTAACTGAGCAGTTGAAGAAATTTATTTTCAAAAAAACTTCAACAAAACCATATTATGTGACCCCCTCCTTGGAATGAGCTAATCAAGCTCATTCCAGTAAGGTGTCACATGATATGGTTTTGTTGAAATCTTTTGAAAAACTTGAGAAAAAAAAATTATATTGTGTGCATTGGGTTAAGGGTTAAATAGAGAATCTCTAATGAGTTTCTTTATATAATAAAATTTTCAGTATTAGTTCAGTACGTTACATCTGGTTCAAGCCTTTGGCGAGGTCCAACCTTAATATACTAGAGTTACATAAATTTCACTGTAAATACACAACATCTTTAAGATTCAATTTATCACTTGATCTCAAACCCCATAACAGACGCCGAAGTGGATCAATAAACAGACAGCATCTCTGAGGCCTTGAATTGTAGTGTTAAAAAAAAATTGATTTGTTTGGCAGACCATAAAAGTAGTCTCCAAAGAGCTAGATATTTTGAAGCATCCATGAAGAGAAATCTATTGAAACAAAGGTTAATTACATGATTTCACTCCTGCTGGTCCTTTTGGCTGCCAAATGCTCTCTTTTTATAACCAATGTAAACTTAAAAAAAATAAAAATTAAATGGTTTATGTCTGATATTTTAGCCAAGTTAATAAAATTGATAAATTTGTGCCTTGAGTGCAACAAGGCTTTGCAATGCTTTAGCATTGCAAAGCTTTCTTGCACTCAAGGGACAAAATACACCACCACCCACGCTATTCTCTGGATTATGAGGATGGAAACATAAAATAAACCAAGAACATGAACTTTTGATGGCAAAGAAATAATTACACAAATAAAAAATAAAATTAAAAAAACGCCAGCCCACATGCAATTTACAATACAAACAATGGCCTGAGAAACAGAAGATCTACGTTCTGGGGCCTGAAAGTGTTTTAATATTTCATTCCTTGTCTACCAAATCATTATCAGTGATTATTTTTTCACTCAGGAATACAATCACATACACTTTAAACTATTTCCAGAATGTTATTAAATGATCTCGCTTTACCTTGTTTAAAGTATGAGTTTAACTCTCTCAGGACTCTTTAAAGCAATAAACTTCCTTCTTTACTTCATAGTAGAATGATATAAAGATAACACATGCTGACCACCGACAACATTCAAACCACTGACAGCACTGTTTCTTACCTGGGGCAACATATCTACAAGGCCACACACACAGCGCAGCTCTTCTCTCCTCTAAGCAATCAGCTTGCCGGGTTAGTGCAGAGACCATAACTATCTCCTACCAGGAGAGAGCTAGTCTTACTGGGCCACCACACACAATAAGCCTTCTACCAAGTGCGATGGGCACCATTCCTGCTTGGGCACCAAACAAATGCTTACCTATTTTTATACTGTACCAATGACCCAGACACAGCTGGTGCTAACTCTTAAAAATACAGGGCCAAACACAAATTTTGCCCCCCAATCCCCAAAATTTGCATCTAAAACCAATGAAAACATGTCCTGAATGGCCCTCCATACTTCACCTCTACTGCGCATGCGCAGTGTCAAGGACGTCCCGAAATTGGCACCATTAATCATTCTTTGTTTCATCAGTTAACATCTGACTGATCTTTGTGCTTGTAAATCTCAGTTTAAATGATGCCAGACACATAAATATTAGTGAAATGGTGATTCTAAGGAGGATATAGAAGGAGGAGAGGAAAAATGAGTGACAGAAAATAATCAGGGCTGTAACTTAAAATTTTTTGATGAAATTATGTTAAGTTACCTATTTTCGAGGCAACAGCCTGTTGTGGTCATTCTTGTTATCTAGATTACACTGCTTATTCAGTGTTTTCCTCTCTCCCTTTCCTTTAAGTCCCCTCTTGCTATTCTCCCATGCTTTTGGCATATTTTCTGTAATATTATTACTAAAATTTCTTGGGAGTTTTAGCTGGATAACAGAATGAATTCTGTTCTTTTCCCCATGTTTACGTCTTCACCTATGGGTGGTTAGGCATAGTGTTCTGCATTTACCATCTGATGTTCTGCAGTTTCTTCCCTGGAAGTCTCTGTTTTGCATCAGATAGTGTATTATTGGTAACTGATTTCGGGCCAGGGTGCCTGGAGTCTTGATCTAGTGTTTTTACACTTATTGTTTACATTTCCAACAGCCCTCTGTGTGAGGGGGGATTTCTTGAAAATAATATCTTGATGTTAATTTAATCATAACTAGATACATTATTATTGTTCGTAAGTGTTGCATAAATTGTTTAAAATATTTTTAGAATTTTTGTCCACACTTAGGCTTGGGATCCATTGGGGCTCAACGTTACTTTTCAGAAACTTGGGCTGTTCTGAAAAAAATATTTTTTCAAAAGTTTTTGATTCAATTATTTTTTCTATGTTAATGGATCTTGTTATTATGTATTTTGATTGTCAGGGGTTGGTGCGAGTACTAGGACTTTGTTTTCTTTTCACATTGAAAGGATATTGTTCAATTGTAATAAGAGGGAATCTTCCTCTGACTTTCATAATCATTGTATAATGTAGTCAGTGTACTCGCACTAACTCCTATTCTGTATGTGTTGATTACGATGACAACATGGGAAGCGTGTGTCACGGTATGTTAGTGGGGAATTGGCCATTCCGGTCCTTTCCCCGCAGGGTCACTCTACTTTATCAATCTCTATTTCAGACGATCATGATCAGGGTGATGTATCCGTGATGTCTTCCAAAAGTGTGCCTCTGTCGTCACATTTAATGAAGAGCTAGCGGAAAAGTGCTCATGTAATATGTCAATTGCCTAAGAGGACCCTAGTAGGTTCGACGGCCTTTGACGTCCGCTAGCTCGCCTGGTGTAGCGTTTATTCATCAAATGGTTCGGCAGCCGGGTGCGTCCGTTGCGGTCTACAAGGGAGTTTTGGGTGATGCGAGCACTATAAAATATCTATGTGCACACCCAAGGACGGCGGATTAGAGGGGAGAACGGAGGAAGCCTTTTAGTCCAGTTCATAGCTCGTCCAGGCCCATCCGGGCTGCGAGCGAGAGAGGCCCCTCTCTCGTACATCAACATCTGGCCCCAGATGTTGTGGTACAAAATGTCTCGCATTCGGAGCATACGTCCGCCGCTCGGGACGCTCCGTTATACAGACAGTCCGGAGAGACTGTCAATAAGGCTTCCTCATTCTCATGGCAACGCACACGACCGCACCTTGGCTACGTGACCTCCGATATCCAGTCAACTTCGCCAATCAGAGAATCCTCGGCGACCAGGTCACGCCATCCGATAGCCAGGGACACGAGGCCTGGACACTCCGGACGTTCGCATAGGAAAGTATGCGGGAGTCAACGTACACGGAGCTTCCAGCGGCAAAGCATCGTAAGACCGCTTCTGCACAGGCCTCGGTGACGGACGTGCTATCCCAAATAGCACAACTTATCGCAGCATCCCAGCAACGACAGAATCTCTGTCGCATAATATAATATCCGACAACGCTGGGTCGGGACGCTCCGCGGAAGCATCAGGTGCGGACGTCCAAAAATTTCATACGGTCCGACGGGATGGCAAAAGGGATTCGGAGGTTTTCGAGCTTTCCCTTTCAGAACAACATAAGCTGCTGTATATGTCATCCGACTTCATCTTCTAGAGGTTCTTCGTCGGACCAGAATGCTGCGATACCGGATAAGAAACTGATAGCGTCGGTGGACTTAGAAATTTTTGGTTCGGTTCAGGGACATCGTCCCTCAGTTCCGACACAGTCCAATAATGTCTCAGATACGTTCGATTTATTTTTTTTTATATGCTTGCTATGTACAAGCATATCTGGTTTCTTGTTCGCAAAATTACTGAGATGTCTTTCAAAAGTGTGCCTCTGTCGTCATAGTTAATGAAGAGCTAGCGGCAGTTAGTGCTCATGGATTACGTCAATCGCCTAAGAGGTCCCTAGTAGGATCGACGGAGTTGACATTCGCTAGCTCACCCGGTGTAGCGTCCATTCATCGAATGGTTCGGCAGTCGGATTCGTCCGTTGCGGTCTAGGAAGGAGATTTGGGTGATGCGAGCACTATAATAGACTTTAGTACACACCCAGTGACGACGGATTAGAGGAGAGATCGGAGGAAGCCTGTTAGTCCGGTTCCTAGCTCGTCCGGTCCGTCCGGGCAGCGAGCGAGAGAGGTCCCTCTCTCGTGCAACAACATATGGGACCGGATGTTGTGGTACAGACATTTCACCTTCGGAGCGTATGTCCGCCACTTGGGACGCTCCGTTATATAGACAGTCCGAGGGACTGTCGATAATGCTTCCTCATCCTCACAGCAGCGCACACGACCGCACATTGGCTACGTGACCTTGAATATCCGGCCAGCTTCGGCATTCAGTGTTTCCATGGCGAACAGGTCACGCCATCCGGTAGCCAAGGGACACGAGGCCTGCACACTCCGGTCGCTCGCATAATAGAAGTATGCACGGGGTAACGAACACGGAGCTTCCAGTCCAATAATGTCTTTAGAACATTCGAATTATTGAACGACGCTATATATATATAAGCTTGCTATCAACATGCTAGTCTAGTTTCTTGTCCGCAATGCTCTATTCTGCCTTTCGTGAATTCTAGGAAATAATTGTTTATTGGCAGAACTGGGCTTACCGAGAGTTCCTTTGCGTCTAAGACGGCGAGACTGAAGACTGCAAATTATCTTTTTCGCCGTCTATGTCAATTCCAACCACGATGTTGGAAACGACAATGATGTATAATAGACTTAACTTAGACGCTTTATCATACGTACACCACCTTACTGAGACGTTTATCATTACGTCTTCAAGAGAAAGAATTCCAGGATATGATCCTCAATGAGATTTCTTTCAGGGGCAGTAGTTTTTCCATGTATAACTCCGCCCTTCAGTGGCAACCTGGAGTTGGTTAGACGTGATGCAGCCCTAGCTACATCCGCGCGCGTGGATAGTAAGGTGAAGAACTCTCTCAGAGTCGCTTCGGTCTCCGAGAAGCTTCTCTTCGACGGCAACCTTTCAGCAATCTTGAATTGCTCGATATACACGTTCTCTTGTCTATCAAGTTTAACAAGAGATTCAGACGTGGGCAAACATTCGGTGGTTGACTCAGAGAGGTCCACTGTAGTTGCCGGATCCGAGTTTTTCGATTATGACGGATGCCAGTCAAACAGGTTGGGACACAATTTTGATCCCAACGGATTCGAAGTGCCAGGGTCTTTGTGTTCCGCAGTTTTTAGGCAAGCTCCTTACTTCCAAGGAAGAATATTATGTTGGCTTGCACTACGTCATTGGATGAATTTTAGAAACGCATGTTCAATCCTGTCTGATAATACAACAGTAGTTGCGTATATCCGGAACCAGGGAGGCACTCATTCGGTTCCGTTATTGATTTTAACGGAAAGAATCCTTCTGTTTGTTATAGAACACCAAGTTCTGTTTCGGTTCGTCATATTCTCGGTCGTCGGATCGTATTAGCAGACTCCCTTTCACGTAAGGGTCGTTTGTTGCCGTCGGAATGGACTATCAACAAACAAGTATTCAATCAGATTTGCTATCAATGGGAGCGCCCAGTGATAAATTTATTTGCGACACAACTCTCCAATCAATTGTAGACGTATGTGTCACCGTGTCCAGATCCCTGAGCATATGTAGTTAACGCTCTATCGATCTAGTAGGACGCGATGATAGGATATGCGGATCCTCCAGCGCTGTTGATTCAGCAAGTATTGCTAGGATTATTCATTCACAATACAATTCTGTTGGTAGCATCTCTGTCTCCACAGAGACGGTGGATAAATTTACTTAGATGTCTACTGTGGGACTTACCGCGGAAACTTCCTCCACGAGAGGATCTTTTTTCCGCTGGGGAAATCGTGTCAACTCTATCACAATCCGCAAGGTCTCAACCTTCACGTATTCCGTTGTGCGGTCCTTCTTGCATGGCAAGCATTGTACAGGACGAGCAGTGGACGCGATTCCTAACTGTAGAAGGACCTCCTCTTCGCTATATTATGCGGCTAAAGTGGAGGGTCTTCCGTCGTTGGTGTAGGGATCTTTATGTTGATATTTTTTATCCCTCAATACCAGACATTGCAAACTTTCTAGTATACTTGTTTAACGAGATCATCTGCAGCCAGTTACTTTTAAAGGTTATAGGTCTATGTTATCTGATACCTATGCACACCATGATAGTTTACAATGGAGCCTAATGTCTCTTTATCTAAGTTAGTTTGAAACTTTTCGATAAGAGACCTAGAATCGTTAGATTAATTCCTATTCGGAATTTAGCTTGGGTTCTTATTAATTAAAGCAACCATTTGAACCCCTTGAGACAGCAGTTTCAAAATTCTGGCCTTTTAAGACAGCGATTCTCTTAGTCTTCTCTTCTGCTGAAGAGTCAGTGAGCTTCATGCACTATCGGTGGACGATTCTCACTTTCGTAGTATCGGGAACTCTATTACCTTTACTACTAATGTTGTATTTTTGGTTAAGAATCAGGCTCCTAATGATATCCGGAACCTATTGTTTTTAAGGTCCTTCCGTCTTCGAGCGGGCATAGGCCTTTACTCTGTCCGGATAGACCTTTATGTATTTATTAACAGATCTCAGTTCATCTGTAGGACGTAAAGCTTCTTCTGGCTCTGATGCCTAATAGAAAGGTCATTACGGTCCATTCTATTACTTAATGCATTCAGTTAACTATCGGTACTGCTTAGGATAATCTATCCTTAACTCAGCAGTCTGTGCTCAAGATTTCGGCTCATGAAGTAAGAGCTCTTCAACATCTTAGGCTGACGTATAGTTTTGCTATTATAGATTAAGTAGGCTGCATATTGGTCTCAGCCATCCACATTCACAAATTTTTATCTCAGAAATATTGTATCCATTTCTGGAGACCTGCATTATTTAGGTCCATTATCAGCTGCTCAGAAAGTCGATCACTTAACAATTGCAACTATAGCTATGTAGGCTTTATGTTCCGGCAGTGACTCCGTCCTGCTGCCCTCTTCGCTCTGGACTATTTGACCCAGGGCAAGAAAAAGGGGGGGGGGGGAGGGTGTTCCCTTGGGTCACCTGTTTTATTATGAAAACAAGGGGATACCTCCTCCAGAGTTAGTAATTCTGAGCTGTTACTGGGATGGTTTCTTAAGTGAAAGTTATGTTTTTAAATTCATTCATGTCATAGTTTTAAAGTATAGCATTTGAATATGTCATGTGTCAAACGGATGTTATTATACTATCCTCGGACACTTTTAAAAGAGTATAAAGAGTCTCAATTCTTTGGACTAACTTTATTTATTGGCTTACTTTAAAAATAATTAGTATAAGAATTATACTGGATATTAATAGAGAACATGGATGTTATGATGCTCAATTATAGAAGGTATTGTGTCTTTCTAATTTGTCATAAATAAGAAAGATACATGTGAAGCCTATTTCTCCTTTTCTCCTCCAGGAGATGACTCTATTTTATATAGTTGAGCTTATTGGATTTTCCTCTATGTCCTGGGCCCTCCAGCCTTTTTACTATTCAGCTATGTCTGGGTCATTGGTACAGTATAAAAATCTGAAAAAATTTATAGTAATTTATATATTTTTTATACTTACCAATGACCCAGACGGGGATGGCCCTCCCAGGAGTTGGGAACTCATACCTCCCCGCTGAGGACATAGCGCTTACCAGGTACTGTTGGTAAGAATGATTAATGGCGCCAATTTCGGGATGTCCTTGACACTGCACATGCGCAGTAGAGGTGAAGTATGGAGGACCATTCAGGACATGTTTTCTTTGGTTTTAGATGCAAATTTTGGGGATTGGGGGGCAAAATTTGTGTTTGGCCCTATATTTTTAAGAGTTAGCACCAGCTAAGTCTGGGTCATTGGTAAGTATAAAAAATATATAAATTACTATAAATTTTTTCAGTTTCCTATCAAGAGCAGTGGGCCTTCTTGGCCATTGCAAAAAGCATACTTGTAGCATGCATGTAGCTTTTCTCCAACTAAGGGCACCATGCCTGGGAGGGCACCAAACAGTACAACTCTTTCCTACAAAGGGAAACATTTTTGCTAGCTAGGCCATCAAAGTTTCCCGCTAAGAAAAACAGTCATCCTAGGCCGCCACAAACGGAATAGTTTCCTACAGAGAGTGTAGCTTTTTCCAACTTGGTGCAGCATGCCTACTAGGGTACTAAAGAATGTGACTCTTCAACACAGGGTAGCAGTAAAATGCATAGCTCTTTCTTACAGAGAAAACATTCTTTTTAACTAGGGACACCATGCCTGCTAAGATTCCAAACAGTGTGGTGCATCCCTACAATTTTTGCATGGCCAAAACATTTTTCTACCAAGACCAACAGGTCTCCTGGTCTACCGAAAAAGACTCTGCTCTTTCTTACAAAGAGCATAGCTTTTTTCCAAGTATGGGCACCATGCCTGCTGGTATCTCAAGTGGTGCAGTTCTTTTCTACAAAGGTAAACATGACTGCTAGAGTACAACAGTTTCCTACCTTGAGAAATGGTCTTCCTTGGCTGCTGCAAAAAAAAAACGAAGCTCTTTTCTACAGATTGCATAGCTTTTTCTAACTAGGGTGCCAAACAGTACAGCTCTTTCTGACAAAGGGAAACTTGCCTGCTAGATCACCATGAAAATCATGGCTTCCTCTGCAAGTATTGTATGCTTGCTAGACCACTACTACTGATCTTTCCAGACAGGAAATGGATGGAAGAGGATGGTTGGGTGTCATCTATAGTCCATGCCATGTATCTGCCAATTTGTCTGGCTATGTGACCATTAGTTCCATAACCCTTTACCTAATGTAACGGGCCAAAAACGGCCAGCGCTATTCTCAAAACTCACCAATTAAGTTTCATTATTTGTTCATTTTTTGTCTAAAACATAGGTTATGACCCCTTATTGGAATGAGCTCGTCGAGTTCGTTCCAATGAGGGGTCATAACCTATGTTTTTGAGACAAAAATTGAAAATAATAGTTATTCAAGAATTTTTTTTTTGCAAGTGTCGTCTGCTTTTCATGCTAGGTAAAGAATAAACTTACTGCGTTGCACACAAAGTAGCAAACCTCAAATTCCAGTGCTTTGACAACCAAGTCTATGAGTGAATACTAGGAACTGTGCAAACAGTTATCTGCTACAAGTGATTGGAAAGCATAGACAATAAATAGTGATGTGGTACAAACTACTGACTATCCCAAACATATCGCATTGCACACAATGCACCATAACTTTCAGTCCTTCGTCCAAACAATTTCCTGCTACCAGTAACTGGAAAGTAACTGGAAATCACATACATTACATAGCGATACATTAGAGCCAAAACGGTTAACTGATTAATCGAAATTGATTAACCAGTGATCAATGTCTTGATTGATCAAAAAAGTAATTGATTAACCATTACTTTTGAACTACTGTATTATATGGGTTAACAAAGGAACAAACTTCCTCCAAAACAGGTAAACATTGCCACACATCTTTTTATGATGCGGAGTAAAGCATGCAAGTTACATGTTGACATGCTTGTTCACTTGTATGATCATTTATTGTATCAGTAGCTGAAAATGGTCATTCTTAACACTTTACCCAATGTGGGTAATAGACGATACTTGCAAAATAAATTCTTGAATTACTAAAAATTTTCAATTTTTGTCTCAAAAACATAGCTTATCACCCCTCATTGGAACAAAAACATAATAAAATTTGAATTAAGATTTTTTTATAACAGCCTGGCCTGTTCTGTCCATTTGGGTAAAGGGTTAATGCTGCAAATCATCAATGGTATGGCAGTTATTCAGCTACCTATTAGGGCAAGTGATTAATCGGTTAACCAAGGTTAATCCATGTGATTAAGGCCTAAAAAAATAAAAATCTGTTTCTCAAGCCCTCCCACATGGTCCTTTTGGCTGCCGCATGCTCTCATTTTATAACCAATGTAAACTTAAAAAAAAATGAAATTTAAATAGTTTATGTCTGATATCTTATCCAAGTTAAAAAAATTGATAAATTTGTCACTTGAGTGCAAGAAGGCTTTGCAATGCTTTAGCATTGCAAAGCCTTCTGGCTCTCAAGGGACGAAATACACCACCACCCATGCTATTTCATAGATTATGAGGCCTAAAACATAAGCCAAGAACATGAACTTTTGATGGCAAAGAAATAATTACAGAAATAAAAATAAAATAAAAAACCAGTCCCCCTCATGAAATTTTACAAATAATGGCCTGAGAAACAGAAGATCTACTTTGTGTGGCCTAATTGATCAAGAAAACTCTTTAACTGTTTCAGCTGTACTACACTTGTTCTTAATTGTCAGCGCCACCCCCCCCCCCCAACCCACCCCCCCCCCCCCCCCCCCCCTTGACCTCGTTTTACATCTGTCAAGTGGAAAGCCTCCACTTTAATAGTGGCAGTGTGTATCTTCATCTTGAATCATACCCTATCCAGTTTGTACCCTCTGTACCTCACTTTGAAGGAGTGGTGTTATCACGGCACTCCATCCTAGGGACACACACTTTTATTTTCACACATCCAGTACAATACATGGACCACCAATACACAGACAGATACATTACCTAATGACACATCACTTCCACCACTATTATGATGAGCAAGCCACCAAAACCTTATTTGAATCGCACAGCCATAGATGTCAGCAACAGAAAAGCATGAAAGCAAGCTTCAGTTCTCATATGTCTGTCGTTACTACTATTAAATCAGCTATTGGAAAACAGTGCAGTGGTGGAACTGCTTTGAGAAACTTTTGGACAAATCAAAATTACATATAAAGGCCTAAATATTATATCCCAGTGAAAATAAAAATATCCAATTCTGTTAGGACTTTTTGAGGACTTTTTGCAAGTTAGAACTGTGATATTCCGATCCGCAAATATATGCAACTCAAATATGTAAGTTTTCTTTCTTAACCCTGAAAGTATTCAGCAATACTTTCATAACCCCCAAAATATATGACGTCAGTCCACCATAGCCGATTCTCAAGATAGGCTATCTCAGTACAAATCAGTTTTCCATAGAAAAAGCGAGAACTATAGCATGACCCCTTGTAAGGAATAACACAGCACTGATTTTTATGTGCTCCATTTGATGTGTATATCACATTAACTTATGTATTGATTTTCTTGAACTTGAACTTGGTTGAATTCAGGACAATTTATTTTATTTGGGGGGGGGGGGGGGGGGAGGGGGGAGGGAGTTAGCGACACTTTTGACAGCCAGGGTCACCTTGTGTTGGACAGTTTTACAGGGTGGAGAAAGCCCCCAGAGTACCCAGAGAGAACCATCAAGCAGTGGCAGCCAACTGTCAGACTCCCCAGCATACTAACTCCACACATGCAAGGTTAGCATTGGTTGAAGACAAGTGCACCATTGACATGCAGTACGCCTTCATACACAATGCCACTGTGCCCCAATGTGGGCAATTGGGATTGAGTGCTTGCACAAGGACACAATGCAGTTACCCTTGGTGGGGATTGAACCATAGACCTTTTGGTTTGAAGTCTAATGCATTAACCACTGAGCCACTGCACTCCCGAATTCAGGGAAAATATGGTATAAATAATACATTCAATTAAGAATTGAATGCAATTTTTATAATCTTTATTGGAGTATGAACGTGTGGGAATGGGTATAATTTGTACCCATTCCCACACGTTCATACTCCAATAAAGATTATAAAAATTGCATTCAATTCTTATAATTACATTCCGTAACTGTTTAAACTACTTTTTACCAAACAACAAATGCCACAGTTGGGAAATGTCACCAAAGAAACAGCAGCGGAGTTGATCACTGCGAGAGGCGTTAAAAGTTAAAAACTCGCCCAAACACTACCCGAATTGCATTCTGTCAACTGCGCTCTACCGTAAATGCAGGTCATAGTTCGACCAAATGTATTCATTTGGTCATGACGTATTCATCCAGCTGACCAATGGGAATTGAGTATTTGGACCCAAAACGTATAACTACATTAACAATGTAATTATTTCCATATGGTTAAGGCTTGTCAAATTTCAATAAATGGTAAAATATTGCATTTTGATCTTGTGATTTGGTTAATAAACAGAGATTTAGAGCGTGCATAATTATACCCCCACTTTTTTTTTAAAAAGTGTGGTATACTGGATTTCACTTGTCCATCCGTGCATCCCTGCATCTGTGTGTCTGTCCATTTGTCTGTCTGTCTGCACTCAGATGTCTGTTCGCGTTATAACTTCAACATTGCTGTTCAGATTTTGATGAAATTTCATACATATGTTCACAATCATGAGGTCTTTAAGTAGCATCAGCCGTTTTGATGTTGGGAATATTTTTTCTGTGAGTTATGGCCCTTTGAATACACAAAAATAGGCTATTTTTTGTCTGTTTGCTTCGTATCTCGGGTTTGGTTTATTCGATTTGAATATGTTCTTTCCAACATATATTTTTGTGAGTTGCAACAGGAAAAAACTGTTGAGCAATTTTGTGAAGGTCTAACTTTAGATTGACTGGACTAAGACTGTAGAGGCATACCAGACTTGATGGGAAATCACTTGCAAGTCACTGATTGTGGAGAAATGGTGTTGTCATGTTTTGAAGTTTCAAATTCTGTATCCTCTCTCCCAAGATATAATCCTCAGCATAGCTCTGCAGACTGAGAGTCCACACGTTTTCACATAACTGGTAGAGTGGTAAATTATTTTTGACATTCACAATTTGTTCACATGTCCTTGACCTGTTACAATTTATGGGAGAGTGCCTATGGGCACTCTCCCATAAATTGCAACAAAGCTAATCTGTAGAGACTAAATGATTCCACTTGGAAGATAATATGAAGCACAACCACAGTGTATGGATCCTTTAATCTGTGGTACCTGAATTTTAGTGTAAAGCCCAAATATGGGCTTCCAGCACTCTCCCAGTTAAATCTCTTTCAGTTACACTGCAAATATAACAGAATAAATGCTCATTTTATCATTGGAATACAGAAAAATGACCACATCCCAGTTAGGCCAAATACAAAAATACATTTGGTTCTCAAGCAATTTATTTTTCAAATCAGTGAGGGAGGGAGGCTTTTTTTTTGGCACTCCCCCATAATTTATAACAAGGCCAGTCCACACAGAATAAGTAATAATTTCACTTCACTTATAATAGGAAACATATTCACTGAATATGAACCTTTTAATTTGCAGTTCCTGCCCTTAATAAAAAAAATCCACAAACTTGGATTTTCAGTTCTCAGCCAGTTAATAAAGGTGTATGAAATATATTTGTGTTCAGTTTAAATTTATCAACCTTTTTTCAAAAAAATAATTACTGTCCACATACTTTGCAGTACAAGTCAAAATAAGTTGTAGCATAACCGCAATAAACTAAGTATACTGTGGCTCCTGCACTGATAAGATCAGAATCTGACATAATTTTCTGGTCTTATCAGTGTAGGAAGAGAAAGATACATAGTTTATAGTGGTTATCCTACAACTTATTTTGACTTGTACTGTAGTTATATTGTACAGAACAGAGCAAACTGGATGTTTACAAAACAAATATAAACCAACACTGTATTTTAATCATGTTTTGTTGAAAACACATGCAAATAAATATACACCAATCAAAAAAAGGTAAAATTTTAAAGTCACACTATTTCATGCTCTCTTTGGAAGACACTGCAAGCCAATAAAAATGTTCAACATGGGTGTTCAATTTCAATGAGGGGTTGTGGGTTCTGTTTCAATGATTGTCTGACAATCAAAACCTTTTTATGCCTATTATGCCCCTGACCTTCGAAGGAGGATTCGGGGGTACGTGGTGAAGCCCTCCATCCGTCCATCTATGCATCTGTCTGTACAAACATTTTACATTGTAATTCCAAGGCGATCGATCAGATTTGGATCTCCTTTGGTATGCTGATAGACCTGCACGGGGGAACGTATATGCATAAGGAATGGGTTCCGTCCAATAATTTTTCACCGGGTTATGGCACTTTTTTTCCCTTCTGTCTGTCTGTCTGTCACTACAAACATTTTGCATTATAACTTCAAAGCCATCAGTCGGATTTGGATCTCCTTTGGTATGGTGATAGACCTGCATGGGGGAACGGATATGCACAAGGAATAATTTTTTCCCGAGTTATGGCCCTTTTTTACTCTTTCGACTTAGAAAATTGTTATGACCCACAATACCTTTAAGGCTACTTTGAACTTGCCTGCGGGTTTGGGGCAGTTTGCATTGCCCTTGTTCAGTTAATGAGATTCTATTGAATAATATTCTTACAATTTTGAGGAGGCTCAAGATCACTTTGAAGTAAATTATTAACAAAAAACTAAATGCATAAAATATCACTTACTCTTCTAACTGAAAATGAAACACGATAAGGCCCCCACAATGTAGATCTTCTGTTTCTCAGGCCATCTTTTGGTAAAATTACATGTGGGTGGGCATTTTTTTATTTATTTTATTTTTTTATTTTTGTAAATATTTCTTTGCCATCAAACTTTCATGTTCTTGGTTTGTTTTATGTTTTAGACCTCATAATCTACAGAATAGCATGGGTGGTGGTGTATTTCGTCCCTTGAGTGCAGGAAGGCTTTTCATTGCTAAAGCATTGCAAAGCCTTGTTGCACGCTTGGGACAAATTTATCAATTTTATTAACTTGGACGATAAAATATCAGACATTAACCATTTAATTATTGTTTTTTTTAAGTTTGCATTGCTTCTAAAAAGAGAGCATGCAGTAGCCAAAAGGACCATATGGAAGGGCCTGAGAAACAGATTTTTTACTTTGTTAGGCCTAAAATAGGGTTCATTGTGATCCTTGAAAAGTCCTTGAATTGAAAAATGAATTTTCAAGGCCTTGAAAGTACTGAAAATTTGTTCATTAGCCTTGAACGTCCATGATTTTGAATGATCAATGCTTCAAAATTTTATTTTCTCTTGCACAGCATTGGATCAGATGGTTAGCCAGGTATCCATATTGGGGGTGGCAGGGGGGGGAGTGGGGGGGGGGACATGGATCTTGGGAGGGGGCTGGGTACAAGTATATTTATTCTGAAAAAATATCTCACATATTGAAGTCTTGAATTGAAAAAAGGTACTAGGGTGGTGTCCCTATCACAGTGGGACAGTTGGGGAATTATATTTTTCAAAAATTTCTCTGGGGGAGGACACTGACTGGGCTTCTCCAGCTGAATTTTAAAAAATATTCTCCAAACCCAGGCCTGTACAAAATGAAAATCAAGGCAACCCATTTATTGGTTAACTTAATTGTTTTAAGGTTACCATTTTTTAGCTCACCTGACTGAAAATCAGGGGGAGCTATTGCAAGCCTGGCATTTTGAGGAGAACGATTTATTCGCTCGCTTACTGCTTGCTTTAAAAAAAATTGAGGAGGGCGAAAAATGGACCTCCTAGCCTTAAAAAATAATGATTACCACAACAGCATATTCCTAAAATTCCTAAAACACAGATATGTGCTATGTTAGTGATCTCCACAATATGGCCACACTGCCCCTCCCACATCCCCGGGCCTTACAAAGGCCCGGAGGTGTGGGAGGGGCAGTGTGGCCATCTCACAGAGACTACCTGGTTATCAGCACCAAATAAAATGTACAAAGCCCACTAGGCAAAATTCATTAATAGTACAACTTCATTTTGCTACTTTTAGCTTTTGTAAGCTTGAGGAGAGCTAATTGCTCCCCTAGGCCATGTGAGAAGAGCTATTTTTAGCCCATCTGCATATTTAAGAATGCCAGGCCTGCTATTGCCATCACTTGGCATCTGTCTTCTGTTGTACGTTAAGTTTTGCATTTCTGTCATCTTTGAAGTCACCGATTCAAACCCATCCAGATTTTTCAGAAATTATCTTTGGGGTATACCCTCACAAGTTTGTTTGATAGAAGATGTTAAGCCAATGGGTTGGGGCAGTGCCAGAAAAGCCCCAGATTCTTCAAACATCTACTCATAAACCACCAGTTACAATGCTTTGAAATCTAGCATACAACTCCCTTATGTACTCAATATTGAAAGTCTCTCAGGCAATTTTGGGTGAAATGTTTGTCTCTCTCTCATTGGTCAATGACTGGTTACTATATTTGAAGTGTGGCTTTGACATTACTATGCTTCTTCAAGTTTGCGAAATTAAAAAAAAATGTTTTAAGGTCTATATTTAGAATAGAAATTCCTGAAAAATAGCGTTAATATTGTTCATTGTGACCAGTGAGAGAGGGATGAAAAATTTGCAGCATTGCAAAACGACAGTCGTGAGGCATGACTTATATTGACTGAAGTGATAAAGTTTACGAAATTATGTGAGAAAAAGCAAATTTAGACAAAATAGATGTCGTTAAAGTTGTTACGATGTGATTTACACAAATGAGTGCCGTTTATTTGATCAAAATTAGTACAGTATTTGTGGTTTTCTAAAAATATCATTTCAGGAAGTGTCATACCTTGTTCTTTCTTTATTGTATTAATATTTGATGATGGTACCTGTATTTAAGATTTTTTGGTGAAATGTTTGTCTCTCTCTCATTGGTCAATGACTGGTTACTATATTTGAAGTGTGGCTTTGACATTACTATGCTTCTTCAAGTTTGCGAAATTAAAAAAAAATGTTTTAAGGTCTATATTTAGAATAGAAATTCCTGAAAAATAGCGTTAATATTGTTCATTGTGACCAGTGAGAGAGGGATGAAAAATTTGCAGCATTGCAAAACGACAGTCGTGAGGCATGACTTATATTGACTGAAGTGATAAAGTTTACGAAATTATGTGAGAAAAAGCAAATTTAGACAAAATAGATGTCGTTAAAGTTGTTACGATGTGATTTACACAAATGAGTGCCGTTTATTTGATCAAAATTAGTACAGTATTTGTGGTTTTCTAAAAATATCATTTCAGGAAGTGTCATACCTTGTTCTTTCTTTATTGTATTAATATTTGATGATGGTACCTGTATTTAAGAATATTGATCAAACTACTCCGGTGGATTTTTCCATTGGTAATGTAGTTAATGCAATTTTAAAAAATATTGAAATTCTTATATTTACAGGATGAAGATGGTCAGACTGCTCTACATTATGGTAAGTAAAGAAAGGGTTTGTAAATACAAAATTATTTCCAAACATATAACCTTTTAGGCTTCAGATTAATTTTATGTAATAAGTGCAGTCGAACTCTGTTAATTGAATAGCCTCTTGGCCAATGAAAATTATTCAATTAACAGGAGTATTCAATTAACAGGGATTGTGTCACATTCGTGTATTCTAGAGATAAACATAGCTTTTATTCTAGTATATTTTGTTTGACAGAGCTCCATGAGCTCTGTCAAACAAGATATCATAGATTAAATGCCTGTATTGGATGTACTGAGGCAAAATAGGTTTATAAATGAAAATTGAGGCAAGTCAGGGTAATTTCTTGACAGGTTACAATATTTTTTATTCAGTTAACAGGAGTTTACTCTGTAACCTATATTCAATTAATAGGTCAAATTTGTACTGGAGGTATGGTAAATGGTTTTGTGTTGGGAAATTATATTCAGTTAACAGAGTTATTCAGTTAAGAGATATACAATTAAGTGGGCTCCACTGTACTGTATGTACATGTACACAGCTGCAGATGACTTAACAGTGTTTCTACATCATTGTTGGTTGCCTGGACAGCAGCCAACAATGATGTAAAAGCACTGTCAAGATAAATGCATCCCACCAGCAATGTTCCCCAGGAAGAATACACTTTGGACAACTTTTTCAGAGCATGATAAAAGGGGCAGTTTATGGATGTATGGGGACTTAAGGGTTAAACATACTCAACTGAGGTGCTATGGTTGATTTAACTCTGAAAGTTCTGTTTCCAACTTGGTAAATTTTTATTTCTTTAGAACATGTGCCTCAACACACAGTCTTCATGTAAATGTTTAAGACACATTCAAAGTTCACTGGCAGCCTATGTATGCTGCCAAAGTTCTGCTTAGGTACAACTGTAAGACATAGTAGAATGTATATAAATTTGGTTTATTCCTGTTTGTCCCACTTTCTGAATTTAACACCTTCTGATTGCACTTACCGGTTCTCCACTTTGCTTAACCCTTTACCTAACATGAAAAGCAGACGACATTTGCAAAAATAATTCTTGAATAACTAATTTTTTTCATTTTTTGTCTCAAAAACATAGGTTATGACCCCTCGTTGGAACGAGCTCATTCCAACGAGGGGTCATAACCTATGTTTTTGAGACGAAAAATGAAAAAAATAATGAAAATAAATTGGCGATTTTTGAGAATAGCGCTGGCCAGTTTTGGCCGTTACGTTGAGTAAAGGGTTAAGACAACATATTATAGTTGCTTTCATAATTTGGACACAACCACAATTGCATTAATCAGCCAGGTATAGTTATATTATTTGCCTTTCAGATTAAAAATGCAAGTAAACACGCATCCTTAATCAAACTTTAAGTCTGTCGTTTTAATGTGAATATTGTGCAGCTATCTTATAAATAATGTGACATTAGCAGGCATGCCACTCAGGACTGCTCTCAAACCACTTTTACGGATAAAGGAGATTATTACTTTCCAAAGTGTGATTTACTGGGATTTCTGGGTTTGATTATAAATGATAACTTCACAAGTGAATTATGCAATCAACAATTGTGTCATGTATCCGTGCGTGCAAACGAAGATGCTTTGCCGTGGGTGTAATGGGGACTTCATTGTTTTTTTTAACCCTTTACCTTGCATGAAAAGCAGACAACACTTGCAAAAAAAATTCTTGAATAACTATTATTTTCATTTTTTGTCTAAAAAAAAAAAAGCACTTGTTACTCCACTCATCAAGAAACCATCTCTTGATCCTGACAACCTGAAGAATTATTGACCAGTATCGAATCTCTCTTTCCTGTCTAAATTGTTGGAAAGGGTTGTTGCTTTGCAACTCAGAAATCATCTGCATGAAAATGATCTTTTAGAGCCTTTCCAGTCTGCATATAAAGTCAACCACAATACAGAAACAGCCTTACTGCGAGTCAACAATGACATTGGTAAATCAGTGTCTGAGGGTAAGGCTGTACTGCTTGTTCTCTTGGATTTGTCAGCAGCATTTGACACAGTCGACTATGGTATTCTCATGCAAACATTGACACAGCATGGCATATGTGGAACTGCCTTATCGTGGTTTGCATCATATCTAGAAGGTCGCAGTCAACAAATATATATCAATAAGATCGGTTCAGAAAGCAGGACGTTAAAGTGTGATGTTCCTCAGGGCTCAGTTCTTGGACCACTCTTGTTTACTCTGTACACTTCTTCTCTAGGTCGCCTTCTTAAAAAGCATGGCATATCATATCATCTGTAAGCAGACGACACCCAACTGTACATCACATTCAACCCATCTGTTCCAAGTGACTCATTCACCGCAGTCAGTAACATGGAAACTTGCATAAATCTCGTGCGGGATTGATGATAGACTTTAAACTGAAAATGAATGACTCTAAAAGTGAATCCTTAATGATAAGCAGGGTTTGCTTGCCAACACCCCCTGTTACATCAATTCTGGTTGGAAACAGCATCACTATGAAAAGTGAATCGGCCAGGAATATTGGACTGATTATGGACTCCAATTTAAAACTAGACATCCATATCAATAAAATATGTAAAAAATGCTACTGGTAGCTTCGTAATGTTGGAAGACTGCGACCTTATCTTAACCAGTCAGCATTTGAAAAACTTGTGCACTCCTTCATCACCTCACAACTAGACTATTGTAATTCAGTGTTAGTGGGGCTGTCCCAGTGTCTGATTCAGAAGCTTCAAAAAGTTCAGAATACTGCTGCTGAGATAATTACTGGTACCAAACGCTCTGAACACATAACACCTATTTTAAGACAACTACATTGGCTTTCAGTTAAACAGAGAATTGGTTTCAAAATATTGATCTTAGTATTCAAATGTATCCACAAACTGGCTCCAGTTTACCTACAAGAGGTCCTCACTGTATATAAACCATCACACAGTCTCAGATCAAAAAAACAATTTCAACTAGTTGTACCTTTTAGTAGATCTAATCTGGCTAATGATCATGTGTTCTCCATCGTGGGTCCCAGATTGTGGAATTCCCTGCCAATTAGTGTCAGAATTTCAGAAACTGTCGATGTTTTCAAAAGAAATCTTAAAACTTTCCTATTTCCTGAAGCATTCTCCTGAACCTCTCTAAGAGGCAACCAAAACAGATGTGACTCTTTATTTCAGAAACGTGTATTTTATTTTTGTCAAGCGTTTTAGAGCACTATTTGTGGTTTTATGCACTAGAAAATCAATTATTATTATTATTAAAAACATAGGTTATGACCCCTCATTGGAATGAGCCCGACGAGCTTGTTCCGATGAGGGGTCATAACCTATGTTTTAGGGACAGAAAATGAAAAAATAATGGAAATTAATTGGCGATTTTTGAGAATAGAAATATTGACTGCATTTTATAACCGCAGTTTCTGTTAATTTTGTCTCTTGAGTGCATCAAGGTCCATCTGCAATGCTAAAACATTGCAGATGGCTCCTTATTGCACAAAAGGGTTAATTTATAAATAATTTGTAAACCAGCTGTGACATTTTGTATATATTTAGCTCAACTTTACAACGTCAAGTATGAGCTTTTGGGATAGGTTGTGATCCCTAGAGATCACAGTTCTCACCTGATCAGTTCCAAATTTCATACATGGCTTTGGGGCAAAGTGAGGATGGGAAATATTGAATTTTGTTGAAAAACTTGGCTGCCAGTGGCCATCTTAGATTTGGCATATAAATTGTCAACAATTCCATTGGCACACCCTATAGGCCGCATCTCTTACCCGATCAGTTTCAAATTTCATATGTAGCTTTGTTGTGATGTCTAGATGGAAGTTATTGAATTTTTCTGAATTTTGTTGAAAAAAATGGCTGCCAGCAGCCATCTTGGATTTTGAGCTTTTGGGATAGGTTGCGATCCCTAGAGATCACAGTTCTCACCTGATCAGTTCCAAATTTCATACATGGCTTTGGGGCAAAGTGAGGATGGGAGATATTGAATTTTGTTGAAAAACTTGGCTGCCAGTGGCCATCTTAGATTTGGCATATAAATTGTCAACAATTCCATTGGCACACCCTATAGGCCGCATCTCTTACCCGATCAGTTTTAAATTTCATATGTAGCTTTGTTGTGATGTCTAGATGGAAGTTATTGAATTTTTATGAATTTTGTTGAAAAAAATGGCTGCCAGCAGCCATCTTGGATTTGGCACATAAATTGTCAACAATTCCATTGGCACACCCTACAGGCCGCATCTCTCACCCGATATGTTCCTAATTTGATATGTGGCTTTTGGGTAATGTCTTAATTTGTACAAACTTAATCTGAGCCCCATAAAACTGCTGTATACCAAGTATCCAAAAATTCTAACCAGTGGATTGGAAGAGGAAGATTTTCAAACAATATCCCCCAGATTGCATCAAGTAAGAAATCAGCCCATCGGTTCTGAAAAGAAATTTTGGATGGGACCAAAAGTCTTTCCCCAAGCAGAACAACTGAAAATGTTGCCCCTCAAATTTCTCTTGAATAAACTTTAGTGTGCATCTAAAAAGGAAACTGAATACCATATATCAATTTATTCCATCCATCGGAGGGGAAGATTTTTTTAAAATTTAGGGCAATCTTCCCCTACCCCATCATCATGGTGGGAGGGTCAGCATATCAGTTTCCACAAAACTGAATTGCCCCTCCCCAGTCATGATTGACATAAAAGTGTATTGGAATCAGTCCAGCAGTTTAGGACAAGAAGATTTCAACATCACCTTTATGGTGGATGCCAGATGTGGGACACTGGACAAAGAGTGCTCAGTATAGTATCGATCAGCATATTTTCAGTCAGATGGGCTAAAAGGGTCCATGTAAAAGGGTCTGGGAATCAAATTTTCAGATTGTTTAACCAATATATCTTTTCTTAACCCTTTACCTAACGTAACGGCCAAAACCGGCCATCGCTATTCTCAAAAATCGCCAATTAATTTTCATTATTTTTTCATTTTTTGTCTCAAAAACATAGGTTATGACCCCTCGTTGGAACGAGCTCGTTGAGCTCGTTCCAACGAGGGGTCATAACCTATGTTTTTGAGACAAAAAATGAAAAAAATTAGTTATTCAAGAATTTTTTTTGCAAGTGTCTTCTGCTTTTCATGTTAGGTAAAGGGTTAATAGTAACAGCACAATGTGAAAATGATAAAATTCTGTCTCTCAATTTTTTAATTTCAGCTGTCTCATGTGAACACATAGATGTCATTAAACTGTTATTAGCATATGGTTGTGAATCATCCTTAGAGAACTGTGATGGGGAGACGTGTCTAGACATTACCACAGATCAAAATATATTGACATTGCTAAATTCAGTTCAAAGGTGAAGCACAAATGGACATTTTAAGTTGCTTAATGATTGAGATTTTGAACTGATATTATGTATTGCTGAAACTTGAGATTTGTTCAGGTACCTACTAGTATCTCACTGAGCAAAAGGAAAGTGAATGGCCTGTCACTTCCTGAGCTTGCTGCTACATTGCGTACTGCACTGTGATTATAAAAGCACATACTGGGTTACGATCCAGTTGAAATTTTCTGTCCACAATCCTCCTCACAACACTACAGTGGAGCCCACTTAATTGGATATCTCTTAACTGGTAGAGTGCTAAATTATTTTTGGTCCTTACAATTTCTTTGTACATCTTTGCCTTGTTACAATTTATGGGAGAGTGTCAATAGGCACTCTCCTATAAATTGTAACACGACATATCTTAACAGATAAAATAATATTACTTCAAATGTAATATTAAGCACATCCACAGAGTATGAAGCCTTTAAATTGCAGTACTGTCATTTAAGAACAAAGCCCAAATATGGGCTTCCAGCACTCTACCAGTCAACTGAATAACCCTGTTAATTGAATATAATTTCCCAACACAAAACTATTTACCATACATCCAGTACAAATTTGACCTGTTAATTGAATATGGGTACCCTGTCGAGAAATTACCCTGACTCTCCCCAGTTTTTCTTTCTTTATAGACCTATTTGGCCTCTGTACATCCAGTTCAAGCATTTAAACTATTATATCTTGTTTGACAGAGCTCATGGAGCTCTGTCAAACAAGATATAATAGAATAAATGCTGAGTTTATCACTAGACTACAGGAAAGTGACACAATCCCTGTTAATTGAATATTCCTGTTAATTGAATAATTTTCATTGACAAAGTGGTTATTCAATTAACAGGGTTTCACTGTATAACCCTTTACTCAACACATTGACTGCATCCGCCCACATAATTTACAAATTGAGCAATTGGGAAAAAAAGTGGCTCAGTGGTTACCTCAATGGGCTTCAAACCAAAAGGTCCATAGTTTGATCCCTGCCTGGGGCGACTGCATTGTGTCCTTGGGCAAGACACATAATCCTGATTGGCCTCATGGGGGTGCAGTGGTGCTGTGTACTAAGGTGTACTACACGTTGATGGTGCACTTGTCTTCAACCAATGCTAACCCTGCTTGTGTGAAGTTAGTACATTGGGAAATCTGACAGTTGCTTACCATTGCTTGGTGGTTCTCTCTAGGTACTCTAGCTTTCTCCACTTGTAAAACTTGGCCCTGAGGTGGCCCTGACTGTTGAAAGTATCATTAAACCCCAAATAAATAAATGAAGTTGAAAAAAGTATTTTTCAAAATGTTTCAACAAAACCATATCTTGTGACCCCACATTGTAACAAGCTTTTTGAGCCAATGAGGGGGGTCATATGATATGGTTTTGTTAAAACTTTGTGAAAAATTTGTAAAAAAATTATTAAGCTGGCAAATTATTCAAATCATTGTGCTAACATGCACTCACATGAGTAAGTGAAGAAGTTTAAGTAGGGTGCTTGGGGACACAAAGCATATGAGTTTTAGCCAGGACCGAAAGGTGACCAGCTCAAAACATAATAGTGTTGGTCTGCCAGTCCGTCTGTCTGTCTGTCCATTTGAATGATTTGACATTCTAATTGTGATCAAATGTACCTAATGTATTATTTTTCAATTACTGTTGGTGTGTATTACTGTCTGTTTGAGGTTTTATATGGGTTTTTTTTTGCTTAGGCTAGAGTAGTATGGTAGTATAGTTGTGATCTATACCCCTGTTTGTAAATTCCTGATCAGATACTTGCCGCTTTCTGAGCAGCAACCCTTGTTCTAGATCCATTGAACTTTGAAAGCATGGAGTGTCTGACATTCTATACACCGGGACATGATTTCTTCCTTGTTATTGAATAGTTGCTCAATCTGTCAGCAAAAACTATGAAATCTTCAGGAATATTTAGGTAACAATAAGTTTGTTAAACTCCTTTACTCGTCAGGGCTTGCCTTGAGTCGGGGCTAATCAGCCCAGGCCCCGAGATCAGCCCCGAGGAGCACTTGCTGGGGGCTTTTTTTCAAGCCCCGACATTTTCCACAAAAAAATACTAACAATAATGGACAAAATGGAAAATCAGCCCCGAAAAGGCCCCAACCTCAATATGTGGGGCACTTTTTTTAGGCCCCGACCATTTTACTCAAGGCGAGCCCTGCTCGTGTGGTAAAGGGAGTATATAATCAATCATATTTTGTTTTAACCATTTACCTAACAAGAGAGACAGATGGTACTTGCCAAAAAATTCTTGAACTAATTTTTTTTTTTTTTATTTATAATGTTTTTTAGACAAAAAATGATTAAAATAATGAAAATTGAATGGTGATTTTTGTGAATAATGCTGGCCATTTTGGCTGTTAAGTTGGATAAAGGGTTAACAGGCTCAAAAAGATCTGTCAAGTAGGATATAATGAATTAAATATAAATATTGAGAGTACAGGAATAACAGTTTTTGTCATATGACTCGTCCGTTTTGTTCACTTTAAAACATTTGATATTTTGTTTTCATATTAATCAGTGATAAATAAGGCCTTCCGTCAATTTCATTTGTCAATTTCAAAACTAGACAATTTGATTGGCTGAACAAAATACAACTGGGCCACATTTTCATAATTTGCTTAATTTGAGTTGGGAGCTTTCATTGGTCAATTTCAAAACTGGACTATTTGATTGACTTAACAAAATACAACTGGGTCACATTTGCATAATTTGAGTGGGAAGAATTTACGTTATCTGTCCTATTTAGGGTGGGTTATATTGTATTAATCTTTTACCTACAAGAAAAACGCCATTCATTTTTTTTTATATTGTCACTTTTTGCTTCCAAAACATAGGTTATGACCCCTTATTGGAATGAGCTCGTTCCAATGAGGGGTCATAACCTATGTTTTGGAAGCAAAAAATGAAAATTTTTAGTTATATGAGGATGTTTTTTTCCAAGTGCTGTCTGCAACTCAAGTTAGGTGATGGGTTAAAAAGTCATACTAAGTGGCTAATTTGTGCGTGTGTGTGTCATATGATAAATAGAATATGAAATGAGCGTTTTTCTCATATAATATTTATGAAACTCGTCCGATTTTTCCGTTTGGGCTCGCCAGAGGCTCGCCAAAACGGAAAATTCTTAGACTCGTTTCATAAATATTATATGAGAAAAACACTCATTCCATATCCTCTATTTATGATGCACTCAACTTTCGATTATAGAAAACATCATGTGAAAATAATAATAGTCTTCCCTGCATTGAGATCACTGTATTGAGATTGTTATGAAATTGCTTTTATGTATCAATGATATTGTTGTTTATAAATGATGAATTATGTTCGAATAAGACTAAAATCCTCCTCCTCTGATTGGTCGAGAGCATGCTTAGTATATTCTATGTTTACGGCTCAAGTGACAAATGATACCATCTGACATCCCAATGCAAAATATTTGAAGTGACGTCCGTTTCGTAATTGCTTCACCAACGGATTGACGATCAAGACACTTCATTTTTCTGGATTTTTTTCTCGTGCAGCAGACAGTGTTCCAGATGAAGTGTTGTTTATATTAGAAATCGATTTACGATTTGAACTGAGATGGAATGAGTTTATCTGGTTTATTGATTATTTATCCAGTGCTGTTGTGGGACACACAAGAGGTTTATTTACTAAACCTGTGATCGTTAAAAGTTGCCTTGAACAAGGCAACTTTTAACTATTACATGTTTAGTAAATAAACCTCTCGTGTTTCACGATGTAGGCTTTGGGTTATGAGTAGTGTCTTATTGGAACATATACATTATTGTGATGAATTGACGGTAACATGGTCTGAGGTTTATGGCTCGGAGCATATGTTCAACCTCGACGCGTCGCGTCTTGGTTGAACATAAGCTCCGAGCCGCAAACCTCAGATCATGTTACCATCAGTTCATCATAATAGTTTATACTGTTAACTGATATAATAATAGGTATATTAAATACCGGTATACTATATGTTAATATTTGATACATTTATGAGGTTTTCCAACAAAAGTATTTGGGAACTATATTTTATCACAGCAAATTATTAACGTAGAAAAGAGCAACGATCAGCTGTGGGCCTTTTTGCTTCAGTTTGAAGCCTAATCAAGGTGAATACCACTATTTTATCGATGAAAACTACCACTTTTTTTTTTAAACATATTAAAGAAAATATAGTATTTTTTAGTGGATACTGAAAATTATCTCATTTGTGAGTGAGACAAATGTTTATTTTTAAACATTTGTCTTGGTCACTCTTGAGATAATTTTCAGTATAATATCCTCTGTTTATTCAGTTTACCAGGCATCTTCTACATTACTCATATATATACATTGGGGACCCATTTAACTGGTAGAGTGCTAAATTATATTTGGGCATCAAAATTTGTTTACCAGTCTTTGCCTTGTTACAATTTATGGGAGAGTGCCTATAGGCACTCTCCCATAAATTGTAACAAAACAAATCAATATGCAGTAGCCGAGAACGCATCAAGGATGTGGTAGCCGAGAGCATAACGCGTTGCACTCGGAGCCCAACGTTTGCAAGTTCGAACCCCAGTCAGCGAAATGTAACGTAATGCAATACCGTCGTGGATTCAAAACCACACTGCTTCTCCATAGTGCCATGATCAGAGATGGTATTATGCATGTCCTATTGGGTGAGGACGTAAATGGCTGTCCCGTATGCAGTAATTACTGTGCATGTTAAAGAACCCTACTGTGGCAAAAGAGCTGCAGCTCGGCAAAATTCCCCCGATTCTCCCATTGTACATAGTGTATATAGTGTACTTCATTACCTGAATAAAGAACCCCCGCAATGAATCAATCAGGGTCCTCCAAAAAATCAACGGAGGAGTGACTGTACAAATGCATTGAATCGTGCAACTACCAAAATAAAACGGGTGTGAGATGCGAACTGCAGCTTCAGTCCAAAAAGAAAATACCTGAGATGATTCTGATGATGTGGGGTTCTCACTGGGTGCTCCGAAAAATTAACGGAGGAATTTCCAAATAACATAACAAAACATATGGACTAAGTAATTCCACTTTAAAGATAATATGAAGCACATCCACAGTATATGATGCTTTTAAGTTGCAAGTACCTGCACTTCAGAATAAAGCCCAAATATGGGTTTCCAGCACTCTTCCACTTAATTTGAAAAAAAGGTATCACATAATAGAATAACTTTGTTAGATGCAAATAATTTTGAAATACCTAATCATTACCTTACCTATAGCACATATTTGTTAGGATAACCTTTGGTCTTTGAAGATCTTTAACCCTTTACCCGAATTTAATCATTGTTTTTTCAATAAATTTAAACAAAACTATATCATGTGACCTCTCACTGGAATGAACTCAACAATCTCATTCCAGTGAGGGGTCACATAATATGTTTTTTTAATATTTTTTTCAACTGCTTTATTGTATATTATGCTCAATTGTATTTTATGGAGGAGGGGGGTGCAGCCGATTCATTAGGTAAAGGGTTAAATCCAAAATTTATTTTCAAGGCCTTGAAAGTACTTAAAAATGGGCATAAAATCCCAAAGGTCCTTGAAAATACTTGAAAACGTTTGTGGTTAGCCAGTACTCTAAAGCCTTTCTAGGAACAACTTTTGAAGCACCAACAAAGAACAGAGGTGAGAGAAATATTCTATTGATTATCTTGTAACTTTTTTTAGCTGGTACTGTACCCTATTGTTGTAATTCAGATATCAAAGTCCTTGAATTTGGTGTAGAATGGTCTTTGAAAATTGAAAGTCTTTGAATTTGGTACAATGTTGTCCCTGAAAATCTTTGAATCTCAAAAGGTCCTTGAAAATCCTTGGATTTTGTTCCTCAAATTGTAGGGGTACCCTGATTTGACCTGTGCATTGCACATACATTGTATCGTAAATCTCAGCTTATTGAATAAAAAATATTGTGATCTGCTGAAAACTTCTGATGGTACCCAAATATTCCAGCTTCCTGAATCTCTTTGGCATGCTTACTTGCCATATAAATAGTTATTCACTTATATCTTGTTTGACAAATCTTCATGAGTTCTGTCAAACAAATTATAATAAAATTTCACCAGAATTCTCTGTGGGAACTCTGGGAAGTGAAGCAGTGTTTGTATATTGTGATAAATAAGCTCTCTTTTACTTGTAAAATAGGGCCCAGCCACCAATGCCTGTGTGGAAGTCCTCTAAAATGGGCAACAATTGGCTGGGCTTGCCTTTATGTCCATGTTGTGGTCACAATTAGCCATAGTGCAGAAATATGTGACCCCCTTAAATTCTCAGATTATTTTTTTTTACTATAATAAATACCATATACACATGGACAGAGGAGATGACTTAACCCTTTATCCAATGCAGACGATATCAAAATTTATTATTTTAAATATCATTTTTTTAAAAATTTTTCAAAAAATTTCAACAAAACCATATCATGTGACCCCTCATTGGAACGAGCTCAATGAGCTCGTTCCAATGAGGGGTCACATGATATGGTTTTGTTGAAATATTTTGAAACAATTTAATTTTTTCAACTGCTCAATTTGCATATCAACTGCTCAATTTGCATATTACATGGGTGGATGCAGGCGATTTGTTAGGTAAAGGGTTAACAGTGTTTCTAAATCATTGTTGGCTGCCTGCAATGATGTATAAAACACTGCAAAGATAATTGAGTTGCATTCTCAAGGAAGTTGTACTTGAAAGCAACTTTTTCAAAGTAGAAAAGAAGTAGCAGTTTGTGGCTGCTTGGGGACTAAACACCAATAAATCAATAAATATCACCACAATGCAGGAAACTTGCCATGGTCAGCTAAAATTGGATAATCTGGTTAATTGATTATATTTCATTAGCAAAGTCCCTATTTATAAGTTTCCGATGTAATATATATTGTCTGCTTCACATTTTGGGTGGGAACATGACATTTTTCACTTCAGCAAAACTATTTGACATCAAAGTTAAACAATTATTTGTATAAGATAAGTGTCCATTTGCAAACCTGAAGATAATGGGGTGGTAGGGTAGTTTGAGGAGATTCCCCCATCCCCTGACCATGTCTGTAGGAAATTTTTGTTGTCTGGTGGAAAATTTTTAGGATGTCTGAACACTAACATTTTCTCTGAATTCTGCTAATCTGAAAACAATTATCCATTTAACCCTTTACCTAACATGAAAGGCAGATGACACTTTCAGACAAAATTCTTGAATAACTAATTTTTTTCATCGAAAATATAGCTTATGACCCCGCATTGGAATGAGTTCATTCCAGTGAGTGGTCATAAGCTATGTTTTTGAGACAAAAGGGGTGCGGTGGCATTGTGGTAACCGATTCTCGTTAGATCACCAAAGTTAAGCAACGTCGAGCCTGGTTAGTCCTTGGATGGGTGATGATCTGAGCGATCGATTTGGACTCCCACGTTGTGTCCTTGGGCAAGGCACTTCACCTCGATTGTCCATCCACATGGGGGCATGATGAAGCTGTGTACTAAGGTGTACTGCACGTCGATGGTACGCATGGTCTTCAAACAATCTACCCTGCCTGTGCTGCAGTGCAAAGTTACGATGTTGCGGAGCTGGCAGCTGCTCGTCATTGCTCGGTGGTTCTCTCTGGCTTCCTCCACCCGTAAAACTGTCACTGGCACGATATGACCTTGGCTGTTAATATGTCATTAAACCCTAATAAATAAATAAATTTGAGACAAAAAATGAAAATATAATGAAAATTGAATGGTGATTTTTGTGGATAGCGCAGGCTGGTTTTGGCCGTTACATTGGATAAAGGGTTAATGAAAACTCAATTTTCATTATGAAAAAATACCCTTATGTGCCATATAGCCTTTGTATTGCTGACTCATTCATTCATTATTATTATTTTGAAGAATAACATTCGTTAAACGAAAGTTCTTCCTTATAATGATAATAATAGACAGATGTTTTAGGACTGTTTCATTTATTGTTTTAAAGAAGTATATTGAGTTAGGTTTTGAGGTCCTACCTGGAAACATTGTCAGAAAAGTTGATCTTCTGCCTTCACAACTCAGAGAGTTTTGAGCTTCTAACTTCAGACCTGTCCAAAGTAGGATGAGTAAGATATTATAATACAGTCAAGCCCACTTAATTTGATAGGGAGTGCGGTGGCTCAATGATTAGAGCATTAACCCTTTACCCAACGTAACGGCCAAAACCGGCCAGCTATTCACGAAAATCGCCAATTAATTTTCATTATTTTTTCATTTTTTGTCTCAAAAACATAGGTTATGACCCCTCGTTGGAACGAGCTCGTTCCAACGAGGGGTCATAACCTATGTTTTTGAGACAAAAAATGCAAAAAAAATAGTCATTCAAGAATTTTTTTTGCAAGTGTCGTCTGCTTTTCATGTTAGGTAAAGGGTTAAACTTCAAACTGAAAGGTTGATAGTTCAATCCTGACAAGCAGTAGCTGTGCAAGACACTTAATCTTGATCGCCCATTTTGGGGGCATGGCGGTGCTGTGTACTGAGGCGTACTGCATATTGATGGTTCACTTGCTTATAATTAAACCATTTTTCTGTTCATGCATTTTCAGGCAAAATTATTGGCTAAATAAAGTATTTCTTTTCTTTCTTTTCATAACACAATGAAACGAAAAAAAAACACATTTAGGTTCACCCTAAACCACCCCCCAATGTCTGTCTTAAAGATTACGTTGCAGAGTGTGAATGGAAAAGAACCCCTGCACACTCATATTGTTTCAACATGAAAAGTAATTAATATTTATCTCATCATATTGAAAAGACTTGCAAATGCAATTTAAAAAACAATGAAATCCTTATCATGCTTTTTATTCCATGTTCAATTTGTTTATATGCAACAGGTCTGGTGATTGCCTGCGTTCATCATTTTACCCAAATCAAATGTAAACAATGGCCAGTCATAATAATCCACAAACAAAACTCACGCAAACAAAACTTTCCAATTTCCAAATAGCCTGAATGAAGTCTCTCTGAGACAAAGCTCAGCCAAATTCATGTCACCTGGGTTTATAATGATCTCCACATTTACAAACTGTGTTTTCAGTTTCTATCTCAGAAAATGGTCAGAATCAGAATTAAATTTAATTCAGTGTTGCTTTGAATGACAGCACCCTCATGTCAAGTGGAAAAGCAGATTGAAGTTTTGTGTGGGTGTGACCTATGACATTCCTTTTAACTTTATGCAATTCATTGGTCAATAAAAATTTTAATGACAAAAGAACATGTTTCAGTGAAATGTGTCGTTATTTCAAACAGAATTTTAGAAAACTATGCCTTTTTATTCAGTTATCACTTGGAAGCATAATGCGACCTGGTTTTTATTTTAATTCCACAAAGTAGAGTGTGTTTAATTTTATTGCCCCTCAAGTTTAATTATAAGGAATGATCGCTTTTTTCTGTCTATTTCTTAAGTTATGAACCCCAAAAAACAAAGGCCAAACATAGTGTAAATGGGCTAGGCCCATTTACACAGTTTGGCTTTTGTTTTTTGGGGTTCATAACTCAAGAAATAGACAGAAACAAACGATCACTCCTTATTTAACTGCTGCTAACTCTGTTTGTGGAGCATTAGAGTCTTGGCAATTGTTTTCTACTGGTACTCTCCTCAGACTCGAGCTTCCTCCACCCATAAAACAGTCTGGCATGATGTGATATTGGCTGTTGAAAGTGTCACTAAACCCTAATAAAACTTAATTGGATATCTCCTTATTGAATAACCCTGTTAATTGAATATAATTTGCAAACATAAAATCATTTACCAAACCTTCAGTACAAATTTGACCTGTTGATTGCATAAACACTATAGAATAAACTACTGTTATTTATTTATTTATTTGTTGGTGTTTAGGGTAACATATTTCTGCACAATCGTTAATTGTGACTACAACATGGATGTAAAGTCAAGTCCAGCCAATTGTTCATACCCAAGTTGCCAATTTTAGAGGACACCCCAGGCAGGAGAAAAATAACACTTCAGGCTTCTTAACTTGGAGAAAATCCCCAATGGTTTGTATGACACCACTTAACACAAAGAGCCCTGTCTGAGAGTATCTCTATTGGGTTCAGCCTAACTTCCCTTTCATCATTCTTAGGGTCATGGTGGCTCAGTAGCTAGAGGTGCAGGCTGCAAACCGAGAGGTCCTCGGTTCGAATCCCACCTGTGGCAACCGCATTGTGTCCTTGGGTAAGACACTTCACCCCACTGCCCGCGTGGGGGCACGGTGACGTTGTGTACTAAGGTTACTGCACGTCGATAGTGCACTGTCTTCAACCAATGCTAACCCTGCTTGTGTGGAGTTAGTATGTTGGGGAGCTGACAGTTGCTCGTCATTGCTCAGTGGTTCTCTCCGGGTACTCTGGCTTCCTCCACCCGTAAAACTGTCACGGTCATGATTAGCCATTGTGCATAATTATGTCACCTTAAACACCAATAAATAAATAAATAAATAAATAATCATTCTTTGGGGTTCTAGGGGATCACTTGCTGAGCCTTTTGAGACAGCAAAAATCATAAATTAGAATAAGAAATAAATAAAGATCATCTGATCTATGTTATGTTAGCATTGTCACATTATCTCCCTTATTAACTCGTCTGCTGGATGAGTCAATAAGGGAGATAATATGACCATGAGAATACAACATATTCACCCCTTTGCTGGATAGACTGTCAAGAGAGTACATAAGGGTCACTAGTCCAATTCCCTCCCATAAGATAGTTTGATAAGTTTATGCACAAATACAGTAAAATCATTTGTCCATTTTTAGCTCAACTTTGACGAAGTCAAATTTGAGCTATTGTCATGGCCCGTCGTCTGTCGTCCGTCTGTCCGTCTGTCCGTACATCAACAATTGGCTATGGCTCGGGCTAGAGGTCGTATTTATGAACCGATCTTTACAAAACTTCTTGTGTACCTTTGTTATGACCCTGGGACGGGAACGAGTGTTTTTAGGTGTGGTCCGAAATTCAAGATGGCTGCCAGCGGCCATTTTGTACCGATGATGCAAAAATCAGTTTTTTGTACAGAACTTCTGTATGAAAGTTCTGATTTGAATAAAGTTTTGTATAAATGTTTAGTACCATGGGATACATCACATATAATACGGGTTTTTTTCTCGTGCGTAAATTATGCAAATTAGACTGACTTTGATTTATTTAGTGTTACTTTCAGAGCTGTAAGTGCCAAGCTGCTATGGCTCGGGCTAGAGGCCGTATTTATGAACCAATCTTTATGAAACTTCTTGGGTACCTTTGTTATGACCGTGGGATGAGAACGAGTGTTTTTGGGTGCAGTCCGAAATTCAAGATGGCTGCCAGCAACCATTTTGTACCGACGATGCAGAAATTTTTTTTTTGTACAGAACTTCCACATAAAAGCTCTGATTTGAATAATTTTTCGTATGAATGTTTAGTACCATGGGATACATCACATATAATAAGGGGTTTTTTTCTCGTGCAGAAATTATGCAAATTAGATGAACTTTGATTTTTTCAGTGCTACTTACACACTGTAAGTACACATGTCAATACGGCTCAGGCTAGAGGCTGTATTTATCAACCGATCTTCACGAAACTTCTTGGGTACCTCTGGTATCACCTTGGGACGAGAACGAGTGTTTCTGAGTTCGGTCCGAAATTCAAGATGGCTGCCAGTGGCCATTTTGTACCGAAATTAGGTCTAATCAGTTTTTTGTACACAACTTCTATACGGCTTAGGCTAGAGGCCGTTTTTATGAACCGATCTTTACGAAACTTCTTGGGTACCTTTGTTATCACCGTGGGATGAGAACGAGTGTTTTGGGGTGTGGTCCAAAATTCAAGATGGCCACCAGCAGCCAGTTTGTACCAAAATTAGTGCAATCAGTCTTTTGTACAGAACTTCTGTATGAAAGTTCTGATTTGAATAAATTTTTGTATGAATGTTGAGTAACATGGAATACATCACATATAGTACAGGTTTTTTTCTCGTGCAGAAATTATGCAAATTAGATGAATTTTGATTTATTTAGTGCTACTTATACACTGTAAGGACACATGTCAATACAGCTCAGGCTAGAGGCTGTATTTATAAACCGATCTTCACGAAACTTCTTAGGCACCTCTGGTATCACCTTGGGACGAGAACGAGTGTTTCTGAGTTCAGTCCAAAATTCAAGATGGCTGCCAGTGGCCACTTTGTACCGAAGTTAGGTCTAATCAGTTTTTTGTACACAACTTCTATACGGCTTAGGCTAGAGGCCGTTTTTATGAACCGATCTTTACGAAACTTCTTGGGTACCTTTGTTTTCACCTTGGGACAGGAATGAGTGTGTTTTGGGGTGCTTTTGTTATCACTGTGCTATGAGAACAAATATTTTGGGGTTCAGTCAGATCCACTCTGGGACTCTTTTCTAGTGACTGTCACCCACCTTTACAATACTTTACCTATGCATTTGTTACAGGCTACGGCCAGTATTTATGTACAGACCGTTACAATACTTTATATGTACCTTTGTTATCAGGTCATTACCTAGATGTTTGTCATTGCTGTGTTACATACTGTACATGTACATGTCTTGACAAGTTGAGCTACAGTGTCATTGACACTTTCATTTTTTGGTGGGTCTTGTGGTTTGGTTTTCCGTTTGCCACAAAAAAACTGCACCAAACCAGAACAACCCGCCCCCCCTCCCAAAAAAACCAAACCCAAAACAACCCTGCCCAGCCCTACCCGACAACATCAATTCTTTTTATTATTGGCAGTTAACAACACTTTTGACAGCCAGGGTCACCTCGTGCCAGCTAGTTTTACGGGTGGAGGTGACCGGATTACACAGAGCCGGAGTACCTGGGAAGAATTACAGAGCAGCAACAAGCAACTGTCAAACTCCCCAAAGTACAAATTCCATACAAGCAGGATTAGCTTTTACTGAAGTTGAAGTGCACTATTAACATGCAGTACACCTTAGTACACAGCACCACCGAGCCCTCACACGGACAGTTGAGATTAAATGCCTTGCACAAGGACACAATGCAGTTGCTCCCGGTGGAGCTCGAACCATGTTCCTTTCGGTTTGAAGTCCAATGCTGTAACCACTGATCCACTGTGATCCCAACAATATCACTTGGTTATTCATTTAACCCTTTGAACCCACAAGTTTTTTCAGTCCCGGATCGTGATATGACATGAATTCATAAAATGGATAGCTGATCAGTGAATTTGTATGGTAGATCAACCAAGATTTTCAACATGCAGCCACAAGGCTGCATGTTGAAAATATTGATTGGTCTTTCCCCAAGTAATGAATATACCACAGACTCTTCCAATTAATGACACTGAACTGGTATGGATGATACCATCAGTGTTCAAAGGGTTAACAATATTATTCTGTACAAGCATTGTATTCAGCAATTTTATTGCAGGACCACTTTTTTCTCTTCAGTCAATTCTGTATATCACTTTAATGTTATTTTGTTACAGTGATTGTTTTTTTTTAATCTCTTCACAATGTAAAGATGTAGTTTTGAATAAATTTTATTTATTTTGTAATAAAAAAAAATTGAAAGTGATGGCAATACCGTGTTCATTTCTGCAATAAGAGTTGAAGTAATTTGGCACAGAACTGAAAGAAAACTGTTTTTATTCTGGTTATGCACATCAAAGAATATAACCATTTTATGTTCCAAATTACAAACGATTCAGTGAGCTAATGTTGAATCCACTCTATTATAATCAGATATTTCTTAATAGAATACAGTTGAAACTAGAAGTCCTGCCACTGTTCTGTGCACTATTTTGAAGTAATACCAAGTTGAGTAAGTGCACCTTTTGTCCCTATCAAGCTGAAACTCCCCCATTAGCATAACTCAATTCCTGTAGAAAAACAGTGTGCCCAACAATTCTATACTAGTAAATCATTAACATCATTCCTAACCTCTACAGGGATACAAGTGTATGCAATGACATAAATAGATATTAAAATTTGACTGCATATATAGAATGAACAGAATGGATTACTACTTAATCGCAGCGCCATATATTCTCCACTCAAACATATTTGTAATTGTTCATAACAGCACGAGAAGCACTTGCAAACTTTCATCACATGGACCACCGGGTACAACCCGGTGGTCCATGTGATGAAGGTTTGCAAGTGCTTCTTGCGTCTTGTCCTCAGAAACTGTAAATAATTTCTGAGTGAAAAGATTATCCCACAGCGATTTAGTAGTACTCCACATACTGTAGTCTCAGTATTTTCTTTCTGTTTGATCGGTTTCACTACCGATCTCACTAATAGCCCATTATATTTTGCTTTGCACAGCGCAAACGTTTTTGAGTATTTCAGACTAATTCATTCTTCTGTGGTAAGGAGTGCATTAACATAACGAGCATTTTCTGCGCTAATTTTGGCAGGATTTCTAGCTTCAACTGTAGTTTGTCAGTTGAATATTATGTTTGAACATAAATAGACAGAATGCAATATGTGTTTGAATGGGTGGGTGTTTTACACAACGAGTTGGAATGGTGTAGTCATATTTGGCGAGAGCCGAAGGCTAGAGCGAAATATGACTATGCTATTACAACGAGTTATGTAAAACACCCATCGATTCAAACACACATCACAGTCTGTGTTTATTATACATCCCATGCATTAAAATTCATTTAAATAAAGAAATTTTAATTCCTATGTTTAAACCCAAAGGTGAAGAGTCTGTTTGTTTTGTTTGAGGCTGTACTGATCAAATGGATCGATAAAAAATCAAAACAACCTTTTGGGAACCAGTCTAAATTACATTTGTTATCTTTTCTATTGGGCGTGTTTGTTGAAATTTGTATCGCTGTTTCACTTTGGCTGGTGTCCATTCACGCCTAACCATTTGGTGGCTATTACTGTTAGTAAAAATATAAGTACATATTTGGGCAGATTTGCAAAACAGCTGGGAGAAACTTTTTTAAAAGAAGCTTGAAGCATGTCAAGATGTCAGAAGATTTACTGAAATAAACTTAACTAATTTAGATATAAAGGGATCTGCAAATGAGACGGCCAAGGGACTGGGTTAATGTTGTGGCTGGAAATGATTGGGTTTTTTTTAAATATTATCTCATTTTTGGTTAACTAATATTTTGTGAACCGACTTTATTTTGCTTTGGACGTTTTCATTTTCACACCACGTGATAGACAATCGATAATTGTATAATAGAATTTGGAAACTTTTCAAAGCGTAACGAACAACTCGATGGGAAATGAACTACTATAAACGGTGCTTGGAAAAAAGTTACAGCTTGTGCATCACCGGTTGAATACAGAAACATTTATGTCATAGCTGCCATTCCATTAAATACAAGGATTTAAAGTTTAATGGAAGCGTAATAAAACCATTTACCACCCCTTTGCATTTTGTTGATAATTGCATTTTGTAAATTTCCTATTAATTGAATGAAAGAAAATGTTTCAATCTATCGAAGAATTGACAAACACCAAATTCCCTTTGTTTATAGACCTATTAGACCTCAGTGCATTCAAATAAGAATTTAATATTTTATGACTTGTTTGAAAGAACTCCATGAGCTTTGTCTTACAAGATGTAATATAATATACATAGAGATTAATGTGCATGTCCTATGATTTGTATCACATTCGGGGTGGTGTCCAGAATGGGATCTCAACGAGCCGGCTTTGTCGGCGAGTTGTGATCCCATGTTTGGATACCACCGAGAATCTGATACAAATCACAGGACATCCACATCAACATGATAATTCTAACAATTCTATCATATAAACAGATTAAATCTTAACCCTTTACCCAATGCAATGGCCAAAACCTGCCAATGCTAATCTCAAAAATCGCCAATTAATTTTCATTATTTTTTCATTTTTTGTCTTAAAAACATAGGTTATGACCCCTCATTGGAACGAGCTCATTCCAATGAGTGGTCATAACCTATGTTTTTGAGACAAAAAATGAAAAAAATTAGTTATTCCAGAATTTTTTTTCAAGTGTCGTCTGCTTTTCATGTTAGGTAAAGGGTTAATTTATTTTTAAACATTTTTGGGACATTATGTTCGGTCGATCACTGAAACGCACATAGAATGTATCCATGTGCCTGTTATGATAGCCTGTAGTGCTACCGGAAACGAGTCATCTATATGATATGGAATCAGAATTTCTCGTGGTTTTCAGGCCAAAATCTATATGATTGTTAGATAAAGTTTATCATCAGAATATAGGGAAATGACACTATTATTAGCTCACCTGACTGAAAGTCAGGGTGAGCTTTTCTGATCACTTTTCGTCCGTTGTCCGTCGTCCGTCGTCCGTCGTCCGGCATGAAGGTGGTGTTTGGGTCTTTTTCTTCCAAACCACTGGCCGCATGTTAATGAAATTTCATGTGAGTAGGGGTTATATAGCGGCATTTTGATTTTTGGGCAAATTAGGTTTCGGCTCATATTGAGCAGAGGGGTGGGGCAAAAATGCTCCAATTCTTAAAAAATCTTCTTCTCAAGAACCAGCAATAGCAGAGACTTGATATTTGGTATGCAGCTTCCTTTTGAGGTGTAGACTCAAGTTTGTTCAAGAGAAGTTTGTAGGTCTATACTTGGCGATGTTATGGGAGGAGCAAAAATTTTGGCCCCACCCCAAATTTCTATTTTTTAAACCGAGAGGCCAATTTGAACCAAATTTTATGTGAGGGCTTATTGGGTCATAAGTACCTAATTTATGCAGAAATTTTTTTTCCTGTAGCCCCATGGGAACCACAGGAGCTAAAAATAGAAAAAAATTAAAACGCCTATATCTCAAAAACTGCACGGCACTGAGAATTTTTATTTGGTGTGCAGCTTCCTTGGGACCAACAGAAAGGATTGGTAAAAAAAAATTGCCATCGGTTTTATCATAGGGTACAGTTTCGGGACTTTTGAAAAAGTGCTGAGTCAGCACTTTTTAACACTGTAGGCAATGGGAAAAACATTAAAAAATCTTCTTCTCCAGATCCAGCAGGCAGAATCTTTTGATATTTGGTATGCAACATTGTAGGGTGGATCTGATTCAAGTTTCTTCAAATCGGCCCCCTGGGTTCATATTTGGGCTCAGTATAGGAGCCCGATTTCGAACTTAGTGCATTTCAGGCAAATTTCTTAAAAAATCTTCTTCTCCAGATCCAGCAGGCAGAATCTTTTGATATTTGGTATGCAACATTGTGGGGTGGATCTGATTCAAGTTTGCTCAAATCGGCTCCCTGGATTCATATTTGGGCTCACTATAAAAGCCCGAATTCGATCTTAGTGCATTTCAGGCAAATTTCTTAAAAAATCTTCTTCAGATCGAGCAGGCAGAATCTTTTGATATTTGGCATGCAACATTGTGGGGTGGATCTGATTCAAGTTTGTTCAAATCGGCCACCTGGGTTTATATTTGGGCTCAGTATAGAAGCTCGAATTCGAACTTAGTGCATTTCAGGCAAATTTCTTAAAAAATCGTCTTCTCCAGATCCAGCAGGCAGAATCTTTGGATATTTGGTATGCAACATTGTGGGGTGGATCTGATTCAAGTTTGTTCAAATCGGCCCCCTGGATTCATATTTGGGCTCACTATAGAAGCCCAAATTCGAACTTAGTGCATTTCAGGCAAATTTCTTTAAAAATCTTCTTCTCCAGATCCAGCAGGCAGAATCTTTTGTTATTTGTTATGCAACATTGTGGGGTGGATCTGATTCAAGTTTGTTCAAATTGGCCCCCTGGATTCATATTTGGGCTCACTATAGAAGCCCGAATTCGAAGTTAATGCATTTCAGGCAAATTTCTTTGAAAATCTTCTTTTCAAGATCCAGCAGGCAGAATCTTTTGATATTTGGTATGCACCATGCTTAGGGGGTGAGATTCAAGTTTGTTCAAGCCAAGTCCCTTGGTCCATATCTGGGCTCACTGTGGGAGCTTGAATTGTAACTTAGTTCAAAATGAGGAATTTTCTTTAAAAATCTTCTCAAGATCCAGCAGGCAGAATCTTTTGATATTTGGTATGCACCATGCTTAGGGAGTGAGATTCAACTTTGTTCAAGCCAAGTCCCTAGGTCCATATTTGGACTCACTGTGGGAGCCCGAATTATAACTTAGTTCAATATGAGGAATCTTCTTTAAAAATCTTCTATTTTTTTTTTAGATCCACTGGTCAGAATCTTTGGATATTTGGTATAAGCTTTTCTTAGGAGGATCAGATGCAACTTGTTGAAATCAATTCTCTGGGTTGATATTTAGGCTACCATGTCAGGTGAGCGCCCTCAGGCCCCTTGGGGCCTCTTGTTGTTGATTTAATACCCCTGTTAACGGAATATACTTTTTTTTTAGCTCAGGAGGAGCTTAAGTAATCACTTTCTGTCCATCATCCATCCAGTGTGAACTTTACATTATCAACTTCTCCTCATAAACCACTAGACCGAATTGAACCAAATTTGATATGCATGTTCCTTTACTCCTTATCATATGTCAGTTCAAGTTTGTTCAAATAAAGTTGCCATGCCCCATAAGGAGGGGGTGGGGGAATATGCTCCAAAATTTAAAAACAAATCATCTTCTTATGAACCAGTGGGTACAAGGACTTGATACTTGGCAAGGAGTTTCCTTTTGAGGTGTCAAAAAATAATTGCAAAAATTAAACAAAATTTTCTTCCCCAGAATCTTTTGATATTTGGTACACATCATTGTTACAAGGGTCAGATTCAAGTTTGATTTTAAATCAAGTCCCTCAGTTAATATTTTGGCTTTCTATGGGGGCCCAAAGTTTAACTTAGTGCAATATGGGGAATAATCCACCAGTCAGAATCCTTTCATATTTGGCATGTGACATCTTTAGGGGTGTCAGTTTCAAGTTTGTTCAAATCGATTCTCTGACTTAATAGTTAGGCTCTCTAATATTGATATTTGGTTTACAGCATCTCGGGGAGGGGGGGGGGGGGGGGGTAGTTTGTTCAAACTGGATCCCTGTGTTAATATTTGGGCTTTTTATATTGGTGCTCAAAGTTTAATTTAGTGCAGTATGAGGAGATTTCTTTAAAAATCGTCTTCTTCAGATCCACCAGTCAAAATCCTTTCATATTTGGTATACAACATCTCTACATGGGTCAGCTTCAAGTTTGTTCAAATTGGTCCCTGGGTTAATACTTGGGATTTCCCTTGGAGCCCAAAGTTTAACTTAGTGTAATGTGAGGGAATTTCTATAAAAATCTTCTTCAGATCCACCAGTCAGAATCCTTTCACATTTGGTATACAACATCTCTGGGGTGGTCAGATTCAAGTTTGTTCAAAACGTATCCCTGGGTTAATAGTTGGGCTCTCTATTGGAGCCCAAAGTTTAACTTAGTCCAGTATGAGAAAATTTCTTTAAAAATCTTCTTCAGATCCACCAGTCAGAATCCTTTCATATTTGGTATGTGACATCTCTAGGGGTGTCAGATTCAGGTTTGTTCAAGTCAAGTCCCTTGCTTAATATTTTGGCTCTCTATGGGAGCCCAAAGTTTAACTTGGTGCATTATGTGGAATATTCTTTAAAAAATTTCATCGGATCCACAGTGAAACTATTTTAATATTTGGTATAATATAGCATCTTCAGAGGTGAGTGTGTGTGTTGCAGGGGGGGGGGGGGAATGGGGGGGGGGGGGGGTGTCAGATTCAAGTTTGTTCAAATTGGGTCCCAGAGTTAATATTTGGGCTCTATATTGGAGCCCAAAGTTTAACTTAGTGCAATATGAGGAGATTTATTTAAAATCTTCTTCAGATCCATCACTCAGAATTCTTTGGTATATAACATCTCTAGGGGGATCAGATTCAAGTTTGTTCAATTTGAGGCACTGGCTTAATATTTGGGCTCTCTGAGGGGGTTGGAGGTTACGTTCGACTTTGTTTAAATCCATTCCTTAGTGTTTTTCCATAAAATTTGCCTTTCAAACTGCATTGACATAACAACCCTTGGAGGTTTGGCAGTGCTTGTCTACAGCTGATAGAATTGGAAGCAGTCAGGAAGACTTGTGATAATAATCATCTGACATGGACACCAGAGTGATGAATAATTTCATGACTTCATTCCCCTGTAGTGTTGATGAACCCTGACTAACTGAATGTGGCCCAAAGTACTCCTTTGAACCACTTTGTCAGATGAGAGATTAAGGCCCCTTGGGGCCTCTTGTCTGGAAAAGTGTCTATTCATATAACAGGGTTCCAATGTACAATGGTGAAAACATATGAATAGAGATGGACTGTTTCCCAAAAAAACGCCCTTGGAAAATCGTTTATTGCACAATGCATTGTAGTCATCCCAATCGCCCTGAATGCAAACCACCTGCCCTAAAATAGAAAATACATCTCTGTCTGGGTGTTAACTAGTAGACAGAAATGTCATTTCTACCCCCTCCCCCACCCATACACAAGGGTTACTTTGATGCTTGATTTGTCACTGCAGAGGAATGTTTCATAGAAAAATTTAAATCTGCGCAAGCTGCTTATTGGCACTGACCAATGAGTCAGCTGTCCCATACGAAAATCTCTCAAGTCCCTCAATGTGACAGTCCATCTCTGAATCTGAAAACAACAGTTAGAATGCGATCATATCTAAAATGACGGAAAAAATAAAGTATGCTTGCCAACCAAAGTGAAAGCTCTAGATTCCTTGTGGTAACTAATGGCAGTAATGCATGGGAGTAGTGGTGATGGAAATGGGGTGCGGGATACAGGACCATCCCCCACACCTTCTTTTTCAGATAATATATTCTAACTGCCCACTTTTGATGAAAAAAATACACTTGGACGTTTTTTAAACGGCATTCAATTATTATTTAACCCTTTGTCTAATGGAAATAGCCGATGACATCAGCCTCAAACATTCTGGAAGAACAAAACAAATTCGGGGGTGGGGGGGGGGGGGGGGGGGCTCAAAGACATAGGTTATGACTCCTTATTGTAACGAGCCCATTCCAATGAGAAATCATAATATATGTTTTTGAAGCAAAAAGTGAATAAATAATTAGTGTCCTTGACAAACACACACCTTAATTTTATTATGTTCCTACCAACGATACGGCGTGTTTTTAACCCATCGAATCCTGATCACCGGATCACACTTAGTGGTTTTCCAATTCCGTATCAGATGGTTGGTCTCAGAACAAGGACGTCACTGAAGAACTTTAATCGAGTCCGTCTAGGTTACCAACCGTTTCTAGGTACGCTTCATTTGTGTAAATTAATACTATCGAATAACGTGAATTTCTAATATTGTTCTTAACCAATTTTATATTGATTTCTGGTGTGAAATGTAAATTCCCATAACGGCATATAATAAACAGATCATTATGACAGGAAGGTGATCTGGTTTGTCGCATTGCGTCTCTTTGGTGAGGTCAGATCGCCTTCAGCGGCTCGTGTGATCAGGCGAGCTGACCTCGTCAACTCGACGGAATACAACAAACCAGATCACTTTACAGTCATAATAATATCTGTGTATTCAACGTTACTCGATACAATACAGGCATTTACGCATTAAATCCGGATTACGAGTAAGAACGTCCAATAAGAACGTATCGAATTAGACGTTAAGCGTCCGATTGACGTCGTAGCGTGAATGAAATGCTTTGACACAAAACTGTCAAACATGAAAATTCTCGGACATAATTCAACTTTAATCGCGATATAAAGGCAGAACACTACTCTAGTAGAGTTTTGGGGAATGGAATCAACTACTTTTGTTGAAGTGTCTCCTGTGTTTCAACGGATATAAAGACAGAACGCACCTCGGGTAGAGTTGTGGGGACAGAAATCAACGGCCCTTTTCGAATTTTTTCCCTTCGGCGCTCGTGAAATACAGGAAAAAGTCCACACTGGGCCTTTGATTCCGGTTCTCCGTACTCCATTCGGCGTCCGAAAACAAACTCCACCCTGGGTCGTTAATTTCAATACCCCACCCTTCCCCGAACTCCGCCCTCATTGTGATCGGCCTTAATATCGACGTTACTTGGAGGTGCCCTCTTAAGTGAGCAGCAAAGGTGTAAACAATTGGCTAACCTTTCCTTTACAGTTACAAATCTATCGTAAAAGAACCATAGTTGCTGAAACACTGAAAAACATAAAAGAGAACATGGGCACAGGACAAAATGAGCGACAGACTGGCAGGAAGGAGGATCTATCCTTTATCCCTGAGGGGCTGTAGGATTAAGTTATTAAGGATCCTCCCTTCAAATACGAAATAGATTCACTCATTTTGCTCAAGATACTACTGCATTTGGTGGTGCTAATCAGAAACATTGGTTTGGAAGGGTTAATCTGTCGGCTCTCTATACTGGCAACACAGGACCCAAACCAACGTCTGGGGTAAAAGTGTTACAGTCCAGCATAGGGATACACGATTGGCTAAACTTGACTTTCTATTGTGTTGTTGTCATGACACAGGCATAGCTGCTGTAAGTCACCTTAAACTAGAGCCCCGCAAAGCTTCGAGATTCGATTCGATTTCGAGTCTCAGGTTGCTACTCGCTTCTTTTCGAAATCGGTTGCCTGATTCCTTCCCCTTCCCCTAATCGGTCATCTTCGAGATGTCCCTGATTCAATTCGAGGTTCGATTCGATTTCGAATAACAGACCCAATTAACCCTTTACCTAGCAAATTCGCCGTATCTCCCGCGTAATTTTTAAATTTAGTAGTTGATTTTTTTTTTCAAAAAGTTTAAACAAAACCATATCATGCGCCCCCCCCCCCCTCTGAAAGGGGGGGGGGGGGGGTCACATGGTCTGGTTTTATTTATTTTTTTATGAAAAAATTTGAAAAAAAATAATTAAAATAATAAATTTGGGTATCCTGTGCGTTGGGTAAATAAATAAATAAATAAATAAATAAATAAATAAAAACCAAAAGCAATAATACACACATTATCTTGAATTGAGTAGGACGTGGTGTAATTTTTGTGAATAGCGCTGCTCTGTTTTGTCGTGACGTTAGGTAAAGGGATAAATTACACACTAAAAAAGAATCTCAAATTCGTCACGATTTGACATGACATGACATGACATTTCTGAACCTCGTTCACTAAAATCGGTCTAAGTCGGTAAACCTCGGCTCAGGTCGATGTGTGGTGAAGTCGGCACAAAATTTTCATACCAAATCGCGACTCGTTTCCTGGAGGAAGTTAATGTGATTATTGTCTTTGTTCTATAACAAATCAAAAATTATGGTGAAAACATTAGTCGAAATTGCGATGTGTGAGAAAACTTATTTATTACTTTATCGCAGCGCCCCCTCACTTCGTATCAAGTTGTTCCACAGCCTTAAAACAGCATTAAATGTACGCTTCAGTCAGACGTTGTTGGAGTTACCCTCCTTTCATCATTCGCTTAAGACTGCTTTCATCCATTCGGTAAGAACAGACCCAAAGTCGTGCGGACTGGCTTGGTGCTACGGGAAAACAGTCAGTCAAAACATTCCGAAAGGGATAGAGTGGGAAATTTGTTGAATATGGAGCTAAAAAATACGCATTTTTCTAGACTTTCAAGTCCGTAGGGGCAAATCAAACGAAGGAATCTTTAGTCAAGAGTGATGAATCGCTGCATGCATCCCCTCTTCCTGCTAATTGCCAATAAGACTGCAATGACGGGTTGGTAAAGATAATAGTGTCCCACTCTCCCTGTTTCCCTCTGTCTCTGACACTCCATCTCTATCCCCATCTCTGTGTGCGTCTCTATTTCATAAATACCTGGAAAATAAAATACGCGTATCAACTTTGTCGATCTATTTTGTAAGTATTTTTTTCACATACAATAGCGTAAATTTAGATCCAAATTACACATAATATTTTTGCAATTACAAACAGAGCACACAGCCCCATTTAATTTTGATATTAATAGTTTTTTCAAAATCGTCAATCGCCACATAGATGCGCACCTCCCCAATAAAATTCCCGACTACGCGCCCGTAATATGCGTTTGAAATGTAAATATTTTTCAAAATAGCCATGTACTCCACTCACCCTCGGGCGCACAAAAGTGTAGCCAGGATATAGCGGGCCACGGGGCCAGAGGAGGTTCGTGGTGACGCAAATATCGGGGAATTCAGGGGTGGAAGCCCTGGTGAAAAACAAATTTTAAAAAGTCTGAAATCACCAACTCCAGTAAACTTTCAAAGAGAACATTTTAGGCATGCTACATTTGTTTTATTTAACCCTTCACCTAACACAAACGATATCAAAAATTATTATTTTAAATATTATTTTTTCAAATTTTTCAAAAAATGTCAACGAACCATGTCATGTGACCACTCGCTGGAACGGGCTCGTGGGGCTCTTTCCAGTGAGGGGTCACATATGGTTTTGTTGAAGTTTTTTGAAAAATAATATTTAGCTGGGAGCGCGGTGGCTCAGTGGTAGACCGTTGGACTTATATGTAGAGGTCCCAAATTCGATCCCCGACTGGGACGACCCACGTTGTGTCCTTGGGCAAGGCACTTTATCCCGGTTGCCTACATGGGGCACAATGACATCGTGTACTAACTCGTACTGCACGTCGATGGTGCACATGTCTTCAACCGCCGTAACCCTGCTTGAGAGAAGCTTGAACAGGGTTAGAATGTTGAGGAGCTGACAGTTGTTCGTCGATGCTCGGTGGTTCTCTCTGGGTACTCCGGCTTCCTCCGCCCGCAAAACTGTCACGGTCACGATTAGCCATTGTGCATAAGTATGTGACCTTAACCCTTTACCCAACGTAACGGCCAAAACCGGCCAGCTCTATTCACAAAATTCGCCAATTAATTTTCATTATTTGTTCATTTTTTGTCTCAAAAACATAGGTTATGACCCCTCTTTGGAACGAGCTCGTCAAGCTCGTTCCAATGAGGGGTCATAACCTATGTTTTTGAGGCAAAATATGAAAAAAATAGTTATTCAAGAATTTTCTTTACAAGTGTCGTCTGTTTTTCATGTTAGGTAAAGGGTTAAACACCAATATATAAATAAATAATATTCAGCTGCTCAATTTGTATTTTACGCGGGTAGATGCGGCCGATTCGATAGGTCAAGGGCTAACTTGTTTTTTGTCCTGTCTTTAAAAAATCGCTTCAAAAACATAGCTTATGGCACCTCATTAGTATACAGGGAATCAAAAGCTATAATTTAGAGGCAACCAAGGAAAAATAATGAAATATGAAGGTGCCATTTCAAGATAACTCTGCTGGATTATAACTGTTATACGTTGGGTAAATTAGAATAACAAGTGAATACAAGATCAGAACGAAATAAATATGGAAATGGTAAAGTGCATAACAGTTAAAATATTCCAATTTCACTGCCATAAAACCTTTCCTTCTATGGAACATGTGATAAAATACAAAACATTTCAAGTTCCAACATGTTAAGACAAAAACTGAAGCTGTAAAACCCCAAACAAACCCAGGCATACTAGATCCACAAAAGTTCAGCCCCAAGACATCCCAGTGACAAAACATGGAGTACAGCTAATGATGTTACCGTCAAGGTACAGTTGTCTCGAGACTCGAAAATAAGTCTTCGCAACATCTACCTTACTTTCGACTGGAATAGGTTGCAGAAGGACCGATCCGCACTCTGGATCACGATGTCTCTTTTAATCCTTTGCCCAACGTAACGGTCAAAACCGTCGAGTGCTATTCACAAAAATTACCATTCAATTTTCATTATTTTTCATTTTTTTGTCTCAAAAACATAAGTTATGTCCTCACTGGAACGAGCTCGTCCCAATGAGGCCCATAAGCAATGTTTTTGAAGCAAAACAAGAACAGAAAGAAAAAAATAGTTATTCAAGAATTTTGTTTACAAGTGTCGTCTGCCTATCGCGTTATGTACGGCAAGGGTTAATTTGAATAGGAAAAACGCGAATGATCAGGTTATCCCTTTTTGATATTATGGGAAGAGAAATGTCAATATTTGGTATCCAAGGTGACTTATTGTATTCTCCCCCAAATCCCTTGTTATGCCAAGCTGTTTGAGGGCATTATTTATTTATTTATTTGTGTTTGAGGTCACATATTTCTGCACAATGACTGGCTAATGGTGACAGTAACATGGAGATAAAGTAAGGTTTAGTCAATCGTTTAAACCCATGTTACCCATTTTAAAGGACTTCCACTCCAAGCTTTGGTGACTGGGTCCTATTTTACCTGTAAAACAGAGACTGTTTACCACAGTTTACAAGTATTGCTTCACAATTTGAGGGCATATAACCACAGTAGTTTTTAGAAGGGCAGAGCTGGCGATTGACAAGTGGTGCTCTGTCTATTTTGTTTATCTCTACTGAATACCTACCCGTCATACCTATTACTAAAAAGCTCCCCATAGAGCTCTTAAAGAACCATTTACTCTCGTTACCTGTTCCAATTGTAGGTGTGTGGATAACGGAGACTGGAAGAGAAATTATAGAACGGGATGAAACTTTGACTTGCCCTAGCCCTATGTTTTTTGGAGTAAAAGATAAATAGCTTTGCCTACTTCATGGAGCACAGCATTTACAGTCAGGGCCATGTTGGAACAGTCAACTATTTTCTTCTGTGTGGTCCAAGAATTATGCCTCCATTGAATGGATCCACTGTTAGGGCACTACATATGTAAGGTTCAAATAGATTCATCTTGTTTAAACACTTTTTTCACTAACCACTACTACGCTGCCTCGTTTGCCAGGGAAGGCCTACTGAGGCTGCCAGGCAGTTCAAGACAGTGGAGTATTCATAACGTCAGATGTGTCGTACATTAAATTTAGACGGGTTAGGCTTTAATTTAAATTGGGACAGAACACGTTCCACGTGAGAGAGAGAGAGAGAGGAGAGAGAGAGAGAGCGAGAGAGAGAGAGAGGGAGAGGAGATGTGGCGTACATTAGATTTGGATAGGTTAGGCTTTATTTTAAATTGCTTAAATTGCCACAGTACACGTTCCGCGTGAGAGGGAGAGAGAGAGACAGACAGACAGACAGGCAGACAGAGAGGATGGGAGTATGCAGTTACGAATGTTTGGTTTTGATTCCGTAACATAGCCTATAGGTCAAACTGGCAGGGTGAGTTTTTTCTGTTTTCTGTTCTCATAGGAACACTATACTTTGTTTTGTTTGAAGCATATGTCACGTTAACCCTTTGCTCAACGAATCGGTCACATCCGCCCGCGTAATATGCGAATTCAGTATCTGAAAAAATACTATTTTTCAAAACATTTCAACAAAACCAGTGACCTCTCTTTGGAACGAGCTCGTCGTTTTGTTGAAATTTTTGAAAAATTAAAAAATGAAAGTGTCAATGACACTGTAGCGCAACTTGTCAAGACATGTACATCTATAGTATGTGACACGGCAATGACACACATCTAGGTAATGACCTGATAACAAAGGTACATATAAAGTATTGTAACGGTCTGTACATAAATACTGGCCGTAGCCTGTAACAAATGTATAGGTAAAGTATTGTAAATGTGGGTGACAGTCAGATGCTAAACTAGAAAAGAAATCTTTGAGTCCCAGAGTGGGTCTGACTGAACCCCAAAATATTTGTTCTCATAGCACAGTGATAACAAAGGCACCCCCAAAACACACTCATTCCTGTCCCAAGCTGAAAACAAAGGTACCCAAGAAGTTTCGTGAAGATCAGTTCATAAATACGAGGGCTGTATAGAAGTTGTGACAAAAAACTGATTGGACCTAATTTCGGTACAAAATGGCCAATGGCAGCCATCTTGAATTTTGGACCGCACTCAGAAACAATCGTTCTCGTCCCAAGGTGAGAACAAAGGTACCCAAGAAGTTTCGTGAAGATCGGTTGATAAATACAGCCTCTAGCCCGAGCCGTATTGACATGTGCACTTACAGTGCATAAGTAGCACTAAATAAATCAAAATTCATCTAATTTGCATAATTTCTGCACGAGAAAAAAACCCGTACTATATGTGATGTATTCCATTTTACTAAACATTCATACAAAAATTTATTCAAATCAGAACTTTCATACAGAAGTTCTGTACAAAAGACTGATTGCACTCATTTTGGTACAAAATGGCTGCTGGTGGCCATCTTGAATTTCGGACCACACCCAAACCACTCGTTCTCATCCCACGGTGATAACAAAGGTACCCAAGAAGCTTCGTAAAGATCGGTTCATAAATGCGGCCTCTAGCCTGAGCCGTATAGAAGTTGTGTACAAAAAACTGATTAGACCTAATTTCGGTACAAAATGGCCACTGGCAGCCATCTTGAATTTTGGATCGCACTCAGAAACACTCGTTCTCGTCCCAAGGTGATAACAGAGGTACCCAAGAAGTTTCGTGAAGATCGGTTGATAAATACAGCCTCTAGCCCGAGTCGTATTGACATGTGTACTTACTGTGTGTAAGTAGCACTGAAAAAATTAAAGTTAATCTAATTTGCATAATTTCTGCACGAGAAAAAAAACCCGTATTATATGTGTTGTTTCCCATGGTACTAAACATTCACACACAAAAATTTTCAAATCAGCGCTTTCATATGGAAGTTCTGTGCAAAAATCTGATTGCACCTAATTTTGTACAAAATGGCTGCCATCGGCCATCTTGAATTTCGGACAGCACCAAAAAACACTCGTTCTCGTCCCACGGTGATACCAAAGGTACCCAAGAAGTTTCGTAAAGATCGGTTTATAAATACGGCCTCTAGCCCGAGCCGTATTGGCATCTGCACTTACAGTGCTGAAAGTATCACTAAATACATCAAAGTTAGTCTAATTAGCATAATTTACGTACGAGAAAAAAACCCGTATTATGTGATGTATCCCATAGTACTAAACATTCATACAAAACAATATTGAAATCAGAGCTTTCATATGGAAGTTCTGCGCAAAATTCTGATTGCACCGAAGTCTGTACAAAATGGACGCCAGCGGCCAACTTGAATTTCGGATCGGACCCCAAAACACTCGTTCTCTTCGCACGGTCATAACAAAGGTACCCAAGAAGTTTCGTAAAGATCCGTTCATAAATACGGCCTCTAGCCCGAGCCGTATTGAATTGTTGACAGACAGACGGACGACTGGCCATGGCATAAGCTCAAATTTGGCTTCGCCAAAGTTGAGCTAAAAATGATATTTAAAATAATAAATTTTTGATATCGTCTGCGTTGGGTAAAGAGTTAATAATGAAGCACTTAATTATACATAATTGCAATTGCGAGAGACTTATTTTTGTACCATCGGCAATCCTATCTGCGCACACACCACCCCAACTAATTCGTAATCAAATAACTTTCAAGAACATTAACTTCATTTCCTCGCAAAATGTCCAGTGCGAACTGGAAGTGACAATTCAAACACAATGTTTTCTGACCAGTATCAGTTTTTAACCCTTTAACTAATGTAACGACCAAAAGCGATCAGTGCTGTGCACAGAAATCACCATTCAAATTAAATTACTTTTTCAATTTTTGATGGAAAATATAGCTTATCACCCCTCATTGGAACGAGATGTGTCTTAAGCTATGTTTTAAAGACAAGAAATAAGATTTGTTTATTCAATGATTTTTTTTGCAAGTGTCGTCTGCTATTCACGAGGGTGAGGGTTAATATTTATTTATTTGTGTTTAAGGTCACATATTTCTACACAATGGCTAATCATGACTGCGACAGTTTTACGGGTGGAGGAAGCCGGACTACCCGGAGAGAACCACCGAGCAACGGCGAGCAGCTGTCAGTTCCTCAGCATACTAATTCCACACAAGCAGGGTTAGCATTGGTTGAAGCCAGGTGCACCATCGACGTGCAGTACGCCTTAGTATACAACTCCACCGTGCCCCCACGTGGGCAGTGAGGGTGAAGTGTCTTGCCCTAGGACACGCGGTTGCCGCAGGTGGGATTCGAACCGAAGACATCTCGGCTTGCTGCCTACATCTCTACCTACTGAGCCATCGCGCCCCCGTGAGGGTTGATGGAAGCAAGAACAATATTTCGGATTTCATTAAATATTGATTAAAAGCGATCTAATAAGAGATAATCTTTTAATAATATTATCACACCTGGGAATTCTGCGATAAAAAACACCGAAGATCCGAACTGGATACGGTGTGTGGAGTTTGTTTCCATGACATTAAGTATATGTTTTAGCTTTTACAGGAAAAAAATCTGTTTACACATCATTTAAACGAACAATGTCTGTATTTTATTGAAGGATCGATGCACACACTCAGGCTATTGATAAAATTAAAATAAATAAAAATACAACCCGGCGAACATGTGTGAAAACGCTATTTTCATTTTTTTCAGATGGTTTTGTACCAGGGCATGGCCAGGCTAAACGAGGTGGGGGACAAAATATTTGTTCTGTTAGTGGTAGCACAAACATATTTTCCGAACACTTTATTTCACATTGTACCAGGAAAAACAGAATATATTACCCTTTTAAAATTATACAAGCTTCCCGATTGGTCAGTAACCATGCATCCAGTACCGTACATTTAACTCCAACGGGGGGGGGGGGGGGGGGGGGGGGGTGTATGAAGTTCAACGGGGTGTATGAGAATAACACGTGACATCTAAAAGGGGTGTACAGACATTCTATGGTACACTTCGCCGATTTAGTTTAAACAATATTTATGAATTGTGAAAAATGTATACATCAATTACGCTGGAGGACAGAAAATAAACGAATAACAATGGGTTTGTATACATACATTGCAGGCAAGAAATACAACATGTGATGGGGATTCGCCGATATGCCTTTCATCCATCGCCTCAAACATTTTCGTCAGTGATAATAAACAGTCAGACGCACAAACAAAATGAGAACAATATTGTTTCATGAGAATATTCCGAAAAACTGAAATAAAACGTGTACATACCGCCAATGTCCGATTACTGTCGAGAAGAGGGATTCTGTTGTGGTGTTTCGACACGTTCTGGTTTCGAGAAACACCCAACCTATCTCGTTATATGAATCTGTCTCTTCAGTGAAACTTATTAAAGCACTTGTACAAGTTTGAATATAGTGTCCCCGATTCTTCGAGACATACAACGCACCACTGTATCGAATATTATTTATTTATTTATTTGTGTTTAAGGTCACATATTTCTGCACAATGGCTAATCATGACCATGACAGTTTTACGGGTGGAGGAAGCCGGAGAGAACCACCGAGCAACGGCGAGCAACTGTCAGCTCCCCAACATACCAACTCCACACATGCAGGGCCAGCATTGGTTGAAGACATGTGCACCATCGACGTGCAGTACGCCTTAGTACGCAGCGCCACCGTGCCCCCCATGGGGTGAAGTGACTTGCCCAAGGACACAACGCGTTGCCGCAGGTGGGATTCGAACCGAGGACCTCTCGGCTTGCAGTCTGCACCTCTACCTACTGAGCCCCCCCCCCCCCCCCACTGTATCGAATAAAACACTTATAAAGTCAGCCTGTGTCCCACAATAATAACGACGCGTCTTTTCTCAATGTCCTTGAACTGATGTCTACCAAATGTTTGAGTTCAGTCGAAGTAAAATAGCTCCAAATCGTTTTTGTTCAATGATAAAGAAAGATATGTTTCTTTCAGTTTCTCTAATTATTACTTTTATCAAGGTTTTCGTCATTGCAATACCGTTTGGGGATTATATAATAGAACAAAATTCGACACACTAAAGGGGCCACAGGAAACATGGATCTCAACAGGGTAGTACAGTCCCGTTCACCCTGCTGAAACATCGTCTAACTAATAGTATTCCCCATGGGTGGAGGTCCAGGGTCTTCTCTGTGGAAAAAGATTAACTTTTCATGCCAATCAGGGCACCATGAGTACTTCTGAAGGCCTAAGTATCCCAAAAGTGAAGAAATAACTGTAGCAAAGTGATCCAAGAAATAGCGTGGTGAGAGTACATCAACCAGTTTTAGGGATTTCAGCAAATGGCGTTGTCATTATAACCCCCCCCCCCCCCCCCTCCGGTTACACTGATGGTTTTGAGGAAGAGAAAACTGTCTTTTTGGAGGTCCTCTAAAGGGGGCAACATAGGTATAAATGATTGGCTAAACTTGGATTTATACCAATGTTGGTACTGTTGCGGTCAAGATATAGTCATAGATGCTAAAGTAACCTTAAACACACACACGTCCTTACGTGTCAAGTAATGGCCACTGTACTAGTTCTAGTATAACATACATAGATCACAAAAATTGTGTTAGGATTTTATGCATAACTGTGGACCTATAGGAAAACGCAAGGATTTCATTAGGGGTGTCTAGAGCACGCACCCTGAACGGATTTAGCGTGCATTTACCAACCGATTACGTCCTCGATTAACCGAGGATGTCCTAGTTTCACGCTCTATCCTCAGCATGAAGCTCTAGCTAGGTGAGTGTCCTACATTTACATCAATTACAAGAGCACCCTCACACACAAACATTTACACACCCTCACACACAAACAACATTCGGACATTGGAGAGGAGGGGTAGTATATTAAAAAAAAACCCAAATAATTCTAAATCATTGTCGCAATGTAAAAGTAGTGGCAAATACATTATTCCCCCTTCGCAATGTCTGTTGGGGATGTACCCACACACAAACCCATGCCCTGCGTTCATGACTGTGGGTTAGAAGATAGAACAATCCAAGAAAACTAGGATGTCAATATAAAGTAGAGTGATAAGAAACTAGTGCCTTCAAGGCAGGTGATTTGATTGGGGTTCTGTTGAGGAATCATTTGAAAGCAAAAAGTGGAAAATTAATAAAAATTTGCATAGTATATTTCTTTGAAGTTTACATACTCTTTGAATGAATTTTCAACACATTTGAGAACATATCCACTTGTAATGCATTAGTTATTACAAGTGGATGGGACCTATGCAACGCATGGTTTTTCGATAAGTGACATTTCGAGTTACCTCCCTTATACCACAGAACGCTCCAATCGTGAAATATTTCACCACCACCTTTTCGACTGAGTGATAGAATATCCTATGTCCCCTATGGGGCATAGGACATTCTAGCACCCAGGCGACGACCTCTTTTAAGACACAATAGCCGATTCTCGGTAAAAAACGAAAAATATTTCCACCATTCCCAACGGGTCCATTCAGATATATCGGATAGAAGTACGCACACCTGTCGATTTTTAAGTCGATCGGTCCCGCAGAATATGAACAGTAGTACTGAAATGGTTAACCGGATAATCGGTTTGAAACTAGTTAGCTACCTAACCGATTAGAAAAACCGTCAACCGGTTATCCGAAATATCGATAGTGATCGTCATTCCACGTTTAAAACGTAGTAAATCTGCCGCTTCTCCTTTGTGATAGTTTACATATAGAAGCCGCACTGTATATATTGAGAAATAATCGACTTTGGCGTTCAAGACTTCTTTAAGGATCGGCAGTTTCCGTGAGTACTGAGTAATCGCAAAAACTATTCCGTAGTATGTATACAAACGATTGTTGTCGAGTACTCGACAACGTTCGTTTGTATACACACTACGGAATAGTTTGAGAATACTGCTTTCCAATCCTTATAGTTTTGAACCCATATTCGGTGAAATAATGGCCGCGGATAACCGGATATTATCCGGTCATAGCTCTCGGTTAGTCGGTTACAAAAATGAGCCAGCCGTTTCAGCCCTAATGAACAGATAGGGCACGTCACGTCAAGCAGAAACGACAAACAGATTAAATCAAATTACAGAAAGATACCGCACTCCAATATAATCAGGAGCGTCGCGAAGATAACCGATTCAGGAGGGATGTGGTAGTTTATTCCCGATTGTGATGTCTCAAGTCCCGATTGATAAAATATCCCAGCGACATCATTAAGGCATGCCTTCGCATCGAATGTATGCCTTGGTGATATGGCTGGAATACTTATCAGTCGTGGTTATAGTTAAAAAAATTTTTTAAAAAACACTCCAAAGTTTTTGGAAATTTAGTTCTTTATAAATACATATAATAGCCTTGACCAAATTGGGTCATGCATCACTCCCAATAGCCTACTATGGGTACCACAGGCCGCTATTTGTATGACAGACTAGTGTGTATGATATATATCGTCGCCTCATGTTCAAATGTAGCGGTCATGATACGAGGGTAATTTATCAACCAGCTTGGTTGGTCCGGACCTCTCAGTCTCATGGAAAAACAGTCGCTTTGTTTGCTTGCGGTCGATGGTTCGAGCATCGGCTCCTGCACTTCGACTCGGTATGTTACTGAAATAGCAAATCTGATGTCGTAAGAAAGTCCGTAATTACCAGCAAGAGCGAATCCGTTATCAATATCTAAGACTTGAATCTAGGAGAAACTGTCCCACTGGAAGATAATTAAAGGGTGACACCCCCCCCCCCCCCCACCCCCTTCCCTTCGTCTGTGAATAGATTAGAATTTACGGGCACAAAAACGTTAATATCAACAACGCAGCTGATGAAATCGCACAGATCAGTTCATTGTATCATTATTACACAAACAACCCATATGTCCTCCTAAAACCGTTACACGTCTCGCTTGATGAAAAACAGTTTTCTCACAAATCGGCTAAAACAAGCGTTTCTTATTTCAGTGATAAGAGATGTACAAACGAAAGAAATTCAGTCGTTAACTGAATACCACTTTAAGTTCATTCTTCAAAAATAAATAAAAAGAATATCTCTTTCATTGTGTTGAGATGTTGTTCTCAACATTCTAAAATACCGTACCAAAAATGAACAATCAATTAAATCTGTTGCTGGTGTTCGTGGCGCATTAGGTAGAGATGCAGGTTACGAACAAGGTGGTCACGAGTTCGAATCTCGTAAGATCCAGCTTTTGGTTCGCCTTTGTGGAGTACAATGTGATTTTGTATTTCTGATCATGAGTTGATGTTTTGACAAGGAAAATCATATTAAGATCTTATTGAATCCAATGCATAAATTAAATTAAATCCGCGAATAATTTTGACTGACGCAAACTGTCCGATTCGCTTTTCTGTCTGTTACAGGGAAAATTGAACATAACGATATACTGAAATTAATTTAATGTTCGCTGGCGTGGCTCAGTGGTAAAGACGATTGGCTGTTGATCTTAGGGTCCACCGTTCGATCCAGCATTGAAACATTTCATAAATATTTTGTAAAATATATTATAATTTTTCAATTGATACATTTGAACACACACTTAACAGAAAGCGTGGGATTAGAGGAAGCGTCATTTTATTCACATTCTGAGGTGATCAACGGAGATATCCGAACAGCAATCATGTTACAGCGCATCCAGTTTAGTTCTGTATAATTTGGACATAATTTCCCTCATATTTAGACTAATTTAATACACTCGTACTCTATTAAAGTTTCTGCTTTTATGTCATTGTGATTGTGGTTAAAAAACATAAAACAAAAACAAAGTTTCTAATGCCAGAGATATGAACGAATAATCGTTCACATTTCTATGAAAAGTATGACAGCGAGAACAAATTAGCACAGGTAATCGAGACTACTTTCAACTGAAGGTCGCCTCGATTACCCGATTCCTCCACTTGAATCAAGGGAGTTAACTCGAAACAAAAAAACTTGACAAAAAGCCGTTTCTGGTCGCAAGTTTAGAGAGTATTTAGCTTAAAATCGAAAAAACGTTATCAACTGAGGGTAAAATCACATCACCAAGACGCGTTTTGCGCAGTTGGAGCCTCGATTACCCAAATCGCTTTGTCTTGCATACAGTTGTGGGCGGAATAAATAGAACAGAGCACAGGACAGTTGAAATCAAGAGAGATGTTGCATATTGAATAAGCACAGTATTTGTGAATGATTTGATAAAGACAAATGAATATTTTTATTTATCTAATATTTTATTCGGTTATATAAAAAATAATTATTCATTTATTTTTTAAGTATATTCAACTACATTTTAGTATTCATAATTAAATAACACGAGTGGGGGGAATACTTCGTTTCACAGAAACAGTTATTTTGAGAAGCAAAGCGAAGAAAATGACAATTTTTGTCAGCCTTGAAACAGAATATTTCTCTGTAAATCGATTAACTGTTTTAGCGACATCAGAATGCTTGATGTATTTAACCCTTTACCCAATTTAACGGTAACATTCAATCAGCACTATTCACAAAAACGCCATTCAAAGTTTATCATCTTTTCAGTTTTTGTTTCAAAAACATAGCTCATGAGCTCAACGAGCTCGTTCCAATGAGGGGCCATACGCTATGTTTTCGAGACAAAAAAAATGAAAGTATTTGGTCATTTTAGATTTGTTTTTGCAAGTGTCGTCTGCTTTCCCAGTAAAGCGTTAATGAAATCAGTTTCATTCGAAGCATCACATCAGACGCGAACCCACGACGACAGAGACAAACACGTTATCGCAACCACACGCTCTAACCTACTGCGCCGTGAAAACTGGCATACTTGTTCGCAGTGATAATACTGAATAACACGACAGTGAACTCATGATAACAAATATTGCCATTTATTCAAAACTGATCAGTTCAGTGAAAATTCTTCACCGAGAGATGGAGAGAATAAATCCAACGTTTGCAGTCGCTTTCGTGTGTGAGGGCCTATTTTTGTTGGGGTTTTTTACCGTAGAGAATAATTAGAGTTACAGTCAAGGCAACAGTTGGTTTGAACTTTTAATAAAATATCAAGCGAGATTTGTGTGTCACTGTGAACAATAGTGACTGCAACAGATCAAGTGGGAAAAAAACGCCGGGTTGCTGGCTCGAACTCACGACCTCCAGCACACTGGAAAATGAAACAAACGCTTTAGTTAATTGAGCCACGGGGAATGATCAGAAACCTGAATGCCGCATGCGTATTTTTATTTTTAGTGATATTTAGTTCACAGAACATTGAAACATCCGAACCGAACACACTCCAGTGAGAGCTCTCGGTTCTCAATACAAGGGGAGTTTGCATATCCCATACTAATTGGTTCCTCCAACGAGCAGGGGCGTAGCCCCGGCAACGTAAAATGGGGGTGTATTTCTTTGATGCCAAAGGCAGCAGAAATCCCCCCCCCCCCACACACACACTTCATTTCACATCGTGCTGGGTGTAGAGTTTTATATCCCCAGAGGAGAAGGTCCAGGGTCCGGGAAAATCAAATGAACTTTTCGTGCCAGTTGGTCACTCCGTGTACTTTTTTAAGGCTAAAATACCCAGAATGTGAACTTATTATTATAGTAAAATGATCCGAGAAATATCAGGTGACCGCACATGAACAACTGTTTGTGATTTGAGGTCTGGATGTATATAAGGTTTACATTTTTTAAAGAAAAGCGTGTGTGTGGGAGGGGGGATGTTGGGGATGAATATCCCCCCCCCCCCCCCCCCCCCATCCTGTGACTTTGCCGCTAACGAGACACTGAAGAGATCAAAACATTCATGGTTTTCCAAAATTATTTCAGTGTGCAGACGGATATCTCTTCTCTGGGATGTGCTTACTTTCACCCAGTAAATACAACATTCAACCAGTTACCTCTTGCAAACTGGTTCCCACAACGAGACACTGAAAAGATAAAAAAATAGGAAGTTTTCCAAGACTATTTCAATATGTATCCGGATATCTCTTCTCTAAAATGTGCATATTTCAACCCTTTACCTTATGAATAGACCGCACCCGTAAACGCATTTACAAGTTGAGCAGTTGGAAAAAATTTTTTTTTTAAATCGTGGAGGCACGGTGGCGCTGTATGCTGGGCGTACTGCACGTCGATGGTGCTCTTGTCTTCAACAAATGCTAACCCTCCTTGTGCGAAGTTAGTACGTTGGGGAGTCTGATAGTTGCTCGCCGCTGCTCAGTGGTCATGCCGGAGCTCCCTCCATCCGTAAAAATGTTCGACTCGAGGTTATCCTAGCTGCCAAAAGTGTCGTTAAATCCCAATATAAAAATCACAATATTTCAACAAAACCTTATCACGTGACCCCTCATTGGCCCGAGCTTGTTGATATGGTTTTCTTGCAGGCCCGAAAATAAGCAGTCTGACATTTGCAGAATGAGGCCCCCAGAGGGTGAAGTTGATGATGCTATCCCATACATTGGGCCAATCTATCCTCTGGGTACCTCTTTCTGTTTAGTTTTGAGACCCTGATTCAGATTGAGGTTCACAGAGGATAAATTTGGTGATGCTACCCTGCTCTGCCGGGTAGCATTACTAAATTCACCCTCTGGGAACCTCATTTTGCAGATGACAGTCTGCTTATTTTCTGGCATGTTTTGTTGACATTTTTGGAAAAAAATTAAAAACCATTAATTAAAATAATAAGTTTTGATATCGTGTCCTTGGTTAAAGTGTTAAGCTTTTTAATGCAATATTCGTCCAAGATCCGGATATTAAGTTTCTCTAAATATTCACCCTTGCACCTAATAATTCCAGCCATATAATCTTCCACCAAAGCAGTGTTTTGTCCACACAATAAATCCATCCAACTCGAATCCACTATATACTGTTTTGTTTTAGGTCTTGCGTTAATTTTGAGTATGCGAAACCTACCACTAATATACATGGAATTCCTCCGATTCCACTTTCGAAGTGTTACTGGACTCTGGTATAACACAATGCACTCCTAAATATCTCCAAGAGTATATTTCACTCAAATTATGTCCAAAGATCAACCCACTTAGACTATTGCCCCATTGTTAGCCCTCTGTACTACTTACTCAACTAGAGCTGTGTATTATCCTACGGTTGTAATGGTCAGTTCCTATAATGCTTTGTCATGTAGTACTGTGGGGTGTGCTTTTATCTAATAGGGTAGTATAGGATGGACTGTATGTGCTGGCCTACTGACAGTCGTTATAACAACAAACCTATCTATGACATTAGAAGCCCGGTGACTCATTGGTTACGGCATTGGACTTCAAACCGAAAGGTTCATGGTTTGATCCCTTCCAAGGGTGTCTGCGTTATGTCATTGGACAAGACACTTTATCCCACTTGCCCATGTGGGGACACGGTGACGCTGTGTACTAAGGCGTACTGCACGTCCATCGTGTGCATTGTCTTCAACCAATGCTAACCCTGTTTGTGTTGATTTAGTACGTTGGGGAGTCTGACATTTGCTCGCCGTTGCTCGGTGGTTCTCTCCGGGTAATCCGGCTTCCTCCATCCGTAAAACTGTCCGACGCGATCTGACCCACGAAAGTCGACGGTGTCGTTAAACCCCAATAAATAAATAAATAAGTATAAGACATTATACTGTCCTACAATTGGTATGGGTAGAAGGTTATGTTGTGCCATTTGATGATGTGGGGTATGCTTCGTTTCTAGTATCGTAGTATAGTATGCAGGTGGTCTTATGAACCTTCTGAGACTTGATCGGTTCATTCAACTTCGCCTGTATCTTAATTCCTATTGAGAGTTATTTCCCTTGTGTAACACTAGGGCTTGTATGTTTATACGAATCCTGCAAATTCCGTTATGGTTGACCTCAACAACAACAACTATCGTCTATTTCTGGAATTTATCGACGCAGAGGCTCGATAAAACAGGGACAAAAACTTTCGATAGATATTCCCGCGAATTGTCGAATCGAATTTAAATCGAATGCTACAGTCGGATCGAATACATTTTCCAATACTGAATATTTGCATGGCCCTATTGCATGGTCCTGTTCTTACATGCCATATATATTACACTGAGCTAATCGCTGTTTATATTGTGTTTAATTTCTGCCAGAATCACATGTTAACAGAATTACACACATGTATATATATAGGTATTATATATATATATGGAAAATAAAATATGTATATCAACTTCATCGATCTATTTTGTGTGTAATTTTTCACATTTTTTCAAATCCTAAATTTCACGTTTATTTATTGGTGTTTAAGGTCACATACTTCTGCACAATGGCTAATCATGACCGTGACAGTTTCACGGGTGGAGGAAGCCGGAGTATCCGGAGAGAACCACCGAGCAATGACGAGCAGGTGTCAGCTCTCCAACATCGTAACTCCGCACTGCAGCACTGGCAGGCAGGGTTAGATTGGTTGAAGACATGCGCACCATCGACGTGGAGTACGGCTTAGTACACGGCGTCATCGTGCCCACATGTGGACAACCGGGGTTAAGTGCCTTGCCCAAGGACACAATGCGGGAGTCCGAATCAATCGCTCAGACGGTCACCCACCCGAGGACTAACTTGGCTCCACGTTGCTTAACTGCAGTGATCTGACGAAAACCGGTTACCACAACGCCACCGCACCCCCTAAATTTAACATAATATTTTCCAGATGCTACCACCGAGCTCCATTTGAGTCTCATTTTCAAATTTTTCTCCGTGGAGTGATCGCTGATCGATACGTATCACCTCCGCATCTGGGATACACGCCTGAGATTTACTTGTGGTACAGTGGCGTAGCCATAGGGTGGCGGGGTGCTACCCCCCCCCCCCCCCAATTTTAGTCATGCCTCCCATGTTAACACATAAAGGAATCATCAGGCAAGAAATTTTAATATCTAGCAATATCCTTGATTCTGAGTCCGTTTGTGTCCATAATTTGTGGGTTGTGAAAGGCATCAATAATTAGGCCAAGCAGAGTCAAGGAAATTGCCTGGGCTTTTTGTCTCGATTTTCAAAATTTTTCCCGAGAGCAGACCCTCTCCAACGACATTCGTTTTATACATATTTCCTCAGAGTCGGTTTGTATCTAAGGCAGATGATATATTTAAAAAGTAAGAAACGACTATAAGTATAACAAATAAACTAAACAGAAAACCCAGAAATCTATTCTATTCAGAATTTAAAAGGAGAAAGGGAGAAAGAAGACATTTCCTGGAACATTTCATTGGGGTCATTATGTCCTGGAACGAAAAAGAGAAAAATAATGAAGTTTTTAGTTACACTGATTAGCTGCTCCGCGTTATCTTTCAGTTGAAGGGAATTCAGGCGCGTAGACTTCCACTTGAAGGATTACCTCCCATTTATGATTTCAAAAGTTTGACAAAATGGGGCGATCTCACTTACCCCAATACGTCGTACTATCTATGGCTTAGTAACAGAGAGTACGATGTATCGGTGTTAGCTGGTTTAAAACATAAATGTTCTCGTTTGGATGTTGTTTCTGGGAAACGCCTAGGGGGTACTTTGATAACTTTTTGTGACCTCAGCTATTAAAAAAAGTATCAAAGTGCCAAGACATTTCTCAGAAATTAATTGCGCGTTCCTGGTGTTATAGGCAGAGATGTGGCGACAGGGGGGGGGGGGGGGGGGGGGGTTGGGGTTGGGGGGTCACCCCCCCCCCCAATCCTGGCCAAAACTTCCTGTAGTTGGGAATTCGGAGGGCAAGTCATGAGTAGTTGGAGATGCCATCTATCTGGATTTTAGAGCTTCTTTGGTGACACTGATGTCTCCTTTACTTCCCTAAATTCCAACTCGGTTTCAAATCGGCAAAAATTCCAACTGTTACTATTTACAACTACAGTGTACGCAATATCGAGCTTCATAAATATGTATGATGTCAATCGGTTAGAGATTTCTATAGTACGTTTACTTATCGTCATAACAAAAATCCTCGAAATGCACTTCAAGAAAACCACATCTTGTAGAATCGTTATCCTGAGTTATTCCATCATTCACAGATACAAAATGATGAAACATCGAAAATTGATCATTCCAGCATAAAGTCTCATTTAATGTTAGAAGAGTGTGAATTGCTCAAAGTTCTCAGCTTGAGCATTTGTTTAGCACATATTCAATACCCAGAATAATACTAAATATTAGTAACAGCCTGATAATTCTATCATATATAAATGTGTTGACATTTCAGTTACTAGAATAAATTTTATGCCCTCATTCATGGCTTCATTTTCAATTTTTTTCTCAGTAGTGAATTTCCATCTAGGGAGGGACCGGGGGCGGATTTTCCCCTCCCGACCCCTCCCCCAAGTTGCATTACCCTAACCCCCTCCCCCCATCGGAAACCTCTAGTCACGTCCCTGGTTACAGGCCCAAAATGTTACACCGAGCTTATCGCTGTTTAATTTCTCTCAGAACCACATATTAACAGAAAATAAAACACGCCTATCAACTTTATCGATGCATTTTCACATTCAGTGAAAAAAGCAGTCCTATTTGATACTCATTTTTCAAATTTTCAAACTTTTCTCCCCGGGGAGAAACACGGTCGCCCCGGCGGAGCCCATGGCCGCCGATCGTCACTTAGCGCACCTTCCGAGGGTGGGTGGGTGGGTGGGGGGGGGGGGGGGAGTTTCAAAACATATTTTTCTGAAACTTAGAATGGGGTGGGTGGTCGGAGTGACCAGAAATCAATTTTTTTCCATGGTCTAAACATTTTTTCCTTTCATTCTTTTAATGATTTTTTAGACAGGTACATTCATACATGTTGCTTATGACATTTTTATAGATTTGCAGCAATGATTCAACGAGTCATTAATCACTTTTTCCAACCAGTTTGAACACTTTTGTAGCTTTTTACTCAACATTGTTAGTAGTAGCGAAATCTGAAATTTATCTCCAATAGAACTGCTGGATGAAAACAGAAGAGACTAATTATCACGACATACCAAGGGTATACATGTATATATATCATCGCACTTTCAGGCTGATTATTCTCAACTGACACTCCTAATTTGAGACGTTGCCATGCACTGACATGAACTACAAGTAGGTCAGTGGATAGGTACTCAAAATTGAATTTGTGAAAATAAAATCGTTTTTCAACATCTCATCAACTGTATCATTTGATTAACCTTGCCTCATAATCCAAACTGTAAATCCCCAATACTGTGAGGATATGAATATACAGACCACAAACTTGCAGAACACTCAACATACTTTTTTTCAATACAACGTGCTCATCAACATCCTGTGACGAATGTGGACAAATAATACTGGACAAAATATAAAAAAGAGACGACCTTGTCAACATTTTTAACCCTTTACCTAACATGGAAAGCAGACGACACGAGCAAAATAAATTCTTAAATAACTATTTTTTTTCATTTTTTGTCTCAAAAACATAGGTTATGACCCCTCGTTGGAACGAGCTCGACGAGCTCGTTCCAACAAGGGGTCATAACCTATGTTTTTGAGACAAAAAATGAAAAAAATAATGAAAATTAATTGTCGATTTTTGAGAATAACGCTGGCCGGTTTTGGCCGTTACGTTGGGTAAAGGGTTAAACTGAAGTGAATAGCGAGTAGGACTGTGAATATCCATCAAAGGGGTGGGAGTTGCAGGGACGTGGTGACGGGGGGGGGGGGGGGGTGTAACCCTCCCAATCCTGGCCAAAATTTCTTATAGTTGGAAATTCGGAGGGCAGGTCATGAGTAGTTGGAAATTCCATCTATTTGGATTTTAAAGCTGCTTTGGCGATGCTGATGTCTTCCTAAAATTCTAACTCGGTTTCAAATCGGCAAAAAAGTTGGGTGGGTGGGTGGTCTAACATGTCAAACGTTAAAAATCATCATATGTTCCTGGGGACCCCCCCCCCCCCCCCCCCCGATCTTCCTAACAAAAATCTTGGCTATGCGCCTGGAATTCAATGAAGTATAAAAAATAGAATTTATTCATTTTAAAAAAATAACAAAAATAAAGAAGTAAATTAAAAAATAAGATAAAATGAAATAAATTTAAAACATATATATAAATAAAATAAAAATAACTACTACTCCATATGTATTAAAATAAAACAAAACAAAATAAAAAAAAATTAAACATAATTGATAAAAAACATAAATGGCTGAAATAAGTAGTTCAACAAATAAAAAAAATATTAATAATTACACACATTTTTGACATCAATAAATCAGCGGACTCTGGCGGAGCATGTCAGTATTTTTAATAGAATTCTTGAACAATAAAATAATTTTAAAAAATCGTTTTATTTATTTATTTATTTATTTATTTATTTATTTATTTATTTATTTATTTATTTATTTATTTATTTATTTATTTATTGTCTTTGATGAATTGGTCAGTGCCCACATTATTCTAACAATGACCAAGACAACAGAATGACAAATGGTCCAAATCCGCCTTACATTCCGTTGACTGGTCGTAATCCACGCGTGGGCAGTTGATTTGCCGGGAAAGAAAAAATCATCATCAGCAAAATTTTAATTAATGAAGCATCGGGTTGTACCCGATGCTTCATTAATTAATTTTTTTGATGATTATTCCTATATTTAGTGTTGGAATCAAATATTATTGCGTCCATGAAAAGATTGCCAACCTGTGGAAAGTGACCAGTCCACATACTGTACTCAAGGAACAACTTTTATTTTTTCTCTTCTCAAACATACATTACGATCCCTTGGATCGAGCTTGTTCCAATGCGATGTCTTAACCCTTTACCCAACGAATCGCCCGCATCCGCCCGTGTAATATGCAAATTCAGCAGTTGAAAAAAATATTATTTTTCAAAAATTTCAACAAAACCATATCATGTGACCCCTCGTTGGAACGAGCTCGTCGAGCTCGTTCCAACGAGGGGTTCCATGATATGGTTTTGTTGATTTTTTTTTTAAATTTAAAAAAAATGGTATTTAAAATACGTTGGGTAAATGGTTAAATCATGTTTAAGTTGAAACGCAGAGAAAAAAAAATGATTAGGGTCTATTTGTATGATTATTTTGATACAGTGTTAGGCAAGGGGGATATAGGAATAGAATATTAGAATGTTGAATTAAATATATAAAAATATATTTCTTTACCTTACATGGCCGGACATATTTGAAACAATTTTGTTTTTTAAAAAATAAAATTTTTCATTTTTTTTTCCTTCAAAACATAGCTTATATGAATTCTCATTGAAACAATATCGAAGAGCTCGTTCCAATAAGTGGCATAAGGTATGTTTTGGAGGCGCAAATTTAAAAACTAATAAATTAAAATTGTGATTTTTGTGAATAGCGCCGGTCGGATATGGACATTACGTTATATGGTGAAAGTTAAACAGAATATTTTCATGGAAAACTATACTTTTGAATTTCGGGGTTACCATAAGTCTGCAAACACGACTCGATTCAATAAAACCAAAAAAAAAAAAAAAAAAATGAAGTTTATCAGAAATATATACTCAGACTGTGGTACATTCTCACCAGTGTTCGTTGTGGGGTTATCACGGGAACATATGGAAAGAAGGATTCGAGTGGAACGACTCACACGACAGAGTTTTTCTCATAAAATTTTGCAGACTTGTCAAGAGTTTTTTAGGCGTGTAGTTTGTAAGATATTCTTACTACTGACATGGGCGGAGACAGCTGCAATTTTGAAAGAAGGAGATTATGTCTTTTAAACATTCATTTTTCAAACATTTTCCACGCCTAGTAAGAAGACACCCTTATTAAATACGGAGATCAAAGCAATGCAATTTCCGTCAGCAATAAGCGATACAATACGAAATTTTTTTTAGGAATTCGCTCCACTACCAAAGTTATTTACACACTCGAATTATTGCAAATAACAGTCACGGAAAAAGAATGACTTGCTAAGAGAGATGCGCTCTGGTAGTTTCTTCACCCCCCCCCCCCCCCCCCCCCACACACACACAAAAGTCCAGTGATATTCTGCGGTATAAAATACATTTTGTTTGCGGAATTCTCGTAAAAATTATTTCGATTCTAGTGAACGGTCATCACCTGACATGCTTTGAGTTTACAAATACTCTTTATCGAGTCCAGCCAGGTCAGTTGACAGAAAAAAACCTTGCAGTGTACTTGCTGGGTTACGATTTCGAATAGTTGATGGGCATGTCAGATTGCACCTCTAAACATTTTTTCGTGGCCCCCTCAACCCATGCCGACCCTCAGCCCGCGTTCAAGGAGTGCGTGTTTCAGTACAGCTAAAAACTTAAAATTTACTTCGTACTTCCACCGAAGCAACACGCGAAATAAATAAATAAATAAATAAATAAATAAATAAATAAATAAATAAATAAATAAATAAATAAATAAATAGTATTCCCTGAATGAACTTCAAAACATTTCTCTATTTAACTTTTTTCTGCCTCAAATGCCTGTGCTGACGAAGTGACTTAGCCCCGCGATGTTCGTATGTAAGAAAAAAATGTGGCTAACATCAGGGACGCAGGAAGCACTTCAGGGAACGGGAGGGGGGGGGGGTAGACCCCGAGAAAGGGGCATTTACTAGCACTAGCAGCCCCACCATGACATGCCGAAATATGCATATCTCGGGGGCCCAAGGCCCGAGATGGAGGAGTTTGAGAGGAGATGCCCCCCTCCCGATGGGAGGGGGACACCTCATCCCAAACTCCACTAATTCCCCCACTGAATTTTGAAAGCCCCCCCTCCCCCCCCCCCCCGAGAACGAATCTGTAGTGTATGTTAGCTTTACTTCGAGAATAAATTATTGAAAAAAAATGAGTGACGAACCTGGGAAGGGCATTGCCTGTCCCCTCTCGCCCCTGTGGTTCAAAGGCAGGGAGGGCAGCTACCCCCGTGCTTCCGGCACCCCTGGCTAACATCTTGATTTATGTTTTTATGTCAATTTGGAATTAAAAAATATGCCTGTTGTACAACTTTACGTGTCACAAAACTAGCCACTGGATGAATAGAGATGACATTTCCATCGGAACTTCATTATCTTCCTGGCGGCTATACATTCATAACACTAAAATAGAGCAGACGCATACATCTGACAATGAATTTTATTTTCAGTAAATTTAACGGATTTCGTTTTTTTAGAGTGGATAATTTTTCTTTTGAATAAGTTATTAATCCTTTGAGACTTTAATTATCCTGACGTTCAACCGCCATAGGGAATTCAGTTTTTTCAACGTTTTTCAAAATGCGACTTCAAACGTCGGAAAGTACAAATAATAAGATACTTTTCATATTAGTGATTATCTGGTTGATGGTTAGATTATTTTTGGAGGTCTGAATTTGTTATTCAGAACTTGCTTTGTTTCAAATTATTGGAGAGTGCCCAGAGGCACTCTCCAATAATGTGTAATAAAACAAATTTATATAAACAAACTATTATTTGTGTTTGTCTGAATATGAAATATAAGCAAGGAAAGTGATGGCTTTTGCTCTGGTATTCTCATTTTTTTACAGCCCTGATAGTGGCTTCCAGCATTCAACCAGTTAAGAAGTCTTGATAGCAGGATTATATTAGTATTTTAAGCTGCGATAACATTTGGCTCAACGGTTGTCACTGAGCACTATTCGCGAGAAAATAGGAATCAAGGTTAAAACTTTAAAAAAACGAAAAATAATAACAAAACAAATGACCACAAAGTATCAACACGCTGTTTGATTTCGTACGTCATAAGACATACAAAAGTATCAAAGGGTTAACCCTTTACCCAACGTAACGGTCAAAAAAGGCCAGCGTTGTTCACAAAAATCGCCAATTAATTTTCATTATTTTTTCATTTCATATCTCAAAAACATAGGTTATGACCCCTCGTTGGAACGAGCTCGTCGAGCTCGTTCCATCGAGGGGTCATAACCTATATTTTTGAGACAAAAATAATGAAAAAATTAGTTATTCAAGAATTGTTTTTGCAAGTGTCGTCTGCTTTTCATGTTAGGTAAAGGGTTAGGTAAAGTTATGGCTGCTTTACAGCAGTCTCCACTTGGCTTGACAACAAATTCGAGTAATGCTGACTTCACAGTAAAATATTATGAAAAAGTAATGCTATTTATATACCACATCTTAAAGATAGAAGTTCCTTCGAAGAAGATAAGCAATTTTCAAGAAAAGATAAGATATATTTTTATCTATATTAGCAGTTTACGTACGAAGTTACGATACATAATCCACTGCTATTAATCACGTCATCAATTTTAAAAGCATTGAAATCCCAACATGCGCGTGCAGTAAATGACGTGACACTGAAGCAAGCTTCCTAATTAATTAACAGAACAAGATGAGAGATAGCGTAACGTCCTAACACAATAACCATTTCCATCATTTCCATCCATTAAAAATTTAATAAGTTTTTCAAGCAAGCAGGTCATTGTAGAACGAAAAATGTGGAACTGAACGATAAAAGCTAAGGAAGTGTCACAATATGCCAGTTATGTCTGTATCCTTATTCACCTCTTTAATCGCGTTAGGTTCAATTTATCTATTCTCGTCCAGCATTTCGCTCGCGCTAATGAAATCATATTCGCACCGAGTGCCCCTTTAGATGACACCTTTTGAAAATGTCAGAAATAACAATCATCGTTAATTATATTGCGAGAGCCACAATGATGAAGATTCGCAAAATAGTACGGAAAGACAACACTAGTTGGTTTTCACATATTATGATGGAACCAAAGGGGGCGTTTCCGACCAAGTTCTAAAATAGCCACAGCATATTGCTTTATTAATTTTGCAGAATGGAAAACCGACTTCATAGAAATATGCCGGTCGTGATGGAAAAGGTGGAAATAAAAAAACAAAAAAAAACATAGGCATAACCCGAGACAGGGGAACGTGCCCCACCCCATCCCTTTTTCCACAGGCAAGTCACATGATTACACAACGCACTTAGCATGTTGAGAGTACGCAGAGGTATCAACAGATGCACCGCGAAGGTGACTGATAGATTTGTCTGAGGGTTGGGAGGGGTGGGGAGCGGAGGGGGTGTGCGTGGGTGTAAACCTGATATATCTCAGCTGTGCTTGTTCGAGTTCCGACTAATAGATATACATTATCATGACCGTGTGCATGTCCTATAATTTGAATCAGATTCGAGGTCATGTTTACAATCGGATCGCAACGAGCCCGTTAGGGCTCGTTGCGACCCGATTGTAAACACGATCGAGAATCTAATACAAATACAGGACATGCACACGGTCACGATAATATATTTATCTAACAATCCCGTTACATTAAGTCCGCTGCCCCATTTTTCAATTTAAATTGAATTGAAATTGGTCAAAATTTTGTATTTCGGGAATTATATTTTTATGTGTAATAACAATTCATATATGCGATAGTGCGGTGTTCACCGGAACAAATGTTTTTTTCCGAGTTTTGGGGTGCAAATTAAGTTGATTGTTAGATAAAATATTCTAACCACATCATCAAGGCACCCCTTCGCCGAAGGCATGCCTCAGTCAAATGTACTAGTTGGAACATAAGTCAACCGGGACTCTAGTTATGCAAGGGGTCTGGGGAGGAAGGAGTTTCAGTGACGGATGGACTAAAATGTATGCGTGTGAAGGTGTGTGTGTGTGTATCAAACATGACATAAACATACACAAATTTGATCTAAACTAAGTGTTGAGTTTAGGAAGAGGGACACACAACTGACTAAAATGAATCATTAGCATTTTAAAAAATATGGCAATTTGCCAACTGTCAAATTACCATGTCTTTGAAAATGCCAGTGGTTTATTTCAACCAATTTAAAGTCGTAACTAGAAAATACAATCTGATTTTGTAGTGGTGGCTGTTTGGGGCGGGTATGATTGGGTCAGTGGGGTGGGTGTGTTGGCTAACTATTTTTTTAAAGTTTTGTCTAAAAAATACAACCTATGACCCCTCATTTGAACGAGTCGAACTCGTTCCAATGCCTAGTAGGATAATAACAATAATAATAATGGTAATAATAATAATAATAATAATAATCATGGGTGCTCGGTGGCTTAGTAGGTAGAGATGCAGACTGCAAGCCGAGATGTCCTCGTTTCGAATCCTACTTGCGGCAACCGCGTTGTGTCCTTGGGTAAGACACTTAATCGCGATTGCCCACTTGGGGACACGGTGGCGTTGTGCATTAAGGCCTACTGCACGTCAATGGTACATTTGTCTTCAACCAATGCTAATCCTGCTTGTGTGGAGTTAGTACGTTGGGGAGCCTGACAGTTGCTCGCCATTGCTCGATGGTTCTCTTCGGATACTCCGGCTTCCTCCAGCCGTGAAACTATCCGACACGAGGTGACCCTGTATGTCGAAAGTGTCATTAAACCCCAATAAATAAACAAATAAGTGGTAAAAGTTTCCCTTAACCCTTTAACTAACGTAACGGCCAAAACCGGCCAGCGCTATTCTCAAAAATCGCCAATTAATTTTCATTATTTTTTTCATTTTTTGTCTCAAAAACATAGGTTATGACCCCTCGTTGGAACGAGCTTGTCGAGCTCGTTCCAACGAGGGGTCATAACCTATGTTTTTGAGACAAAAAATTAAAAAAATTAGTTATTTAAGAATTATTTTTGCAAGTGTCGTCTCCTTTTCAGGTTAGGTAAAGGGTTAAACCTCCCCCACCTTTTTGAGCAATGAACTAGGGCCCTACGAATCGCATATTTTCGATTCGAATCGAATCGATTCTATTATTCGAAATCGTATCGAACCTCGAATCGAATACAGGCGTCACGAAGTTTCGACTGATAAAATATTTCAACCACATCATCAAGGCTTGCCTTCGTCGAAGGCATGCTTGGATGATGTAGTTGGAATATTACCCAGTAAGGATTTTTATTCAAAAACAGAAACGGGTACGAAAATTCTGTACTGGGCACGGCACGGGGCTAGCCGCTAGCAACCATGAGCTCATCGTCGATACTGCTTGGGAACTTTAACCCCCTGCACACTGATGTTGAAATATCTAAAGTTCAGGGTGCAAATATTTCCCATAATGCAAGTAGAAATTTAACCAATTCAATCTTGTTTTACAGAGCTCAATGAGCTCTGTCAAACAAGATTGAATTGGTTAAATTACCAGTTGCATTATGGGAAAATGGCTACTTCAAATCTGAATATTTTGACATCAGTGTGCAGGGGGTTAAATTTGCTTACAGCAGTGATAGTGAGTAGTAAAACTGGAATTAGCATGGATGGTGGCATAGGTATACAGTCGCCTTTTATGTTTATGTTACGGAAATTAAACTCAGTCTTTATTTTCAACATCATTTATGTACAACTTCTACATCAGGTATACGTTTTGTGACACGGCTACATACAAGATGACTGATACCAAGCGAAATTCCAGTGAAAAGATTCGAAGGTAAACGAATCGGAAAGCCAATTTCGAAACGAACCGAATACCAACTTAAGATTCGAAATCGAATCGAATATCGAAGCTTCACAGAGCCGGACAATGAACACTGCTGAACAACGTGACAGTGCACAGTAGTGATTAAATATGATTTTCTTTCCCAGAATCGCACTTTATCACGCTCAGTAGAAATGACTTCAAACACGGCTGATAAGACGGCGATCTCGGCTGATATGAACCAAGCTAGAGTTGCCCGCCCCATCTCCCATGATGCGTTACTTGGCGCAACCAGTCTGTTTTCATCGAAGTCGTTCGCCGTTATTCTTGCTCAGGCACTCGACACATTATCAGATTTTATCAATTTTAATAAAATATATATATTATATTATCATTACTAAAAAAGTACCTTTTTAGTATTGATAATATAATATATATTTCATTGAAATTGATAAAAATCTGATAATACGTCGAGTGCCAGTGGAAAATTGTCGTTTTGGGGAGTAGTTGGAAGCTGAGTTTCTGTATGACGATGAATAAATGGTGGGCCTAGCAATAAGAAGGATTAGGGTGAATGATGAGAAAGGGAGCGCGGTGGCTCAGTTGTTGTAGACTGTTGGACTCTTCTATGCTAGAGGTCCTGAGTTCGATCCCCGTCCGGGACGATCCGCGTTGTGTCCTTGGGCAAGGCACTTTATCCCGGTTGCCTACATGAGGGCACGATGACGCCGTGCACTAAGGCGTATTGCACGTCGATGGTGCACATGTCTTCAACAGCTGTAACCCTGCTTGAGAGGAGCTTGAACAGAGTTAGAATGTTAAGCTGAGAGTTGCTCGTCGATGCTCGGTGGTTCTCTCCTGGTACCTCGGCTTCCTCCACCCGTAAAACTGTCCCGGTCACGATTAGCCATTGTGCATAAGTATGTGACCTTAAACACCAATAACTAAATAAATAAATGAATGATGTGGGGAAATTGTACAGAAAATTCAACGCAAACTAAGAATTAGAGTCGTAAATTCGTCAAAGTGGGAGAAGAGTTACAGTTCAGCTATCCGAACGTCGCGGCTTTACCAGTGGAGAAGCTGAGATGTCCGGATAGCTGAACTAGAAGAGCAAAGTTCGGACTCTGTGAAAAGTAAGAGAAACAATAACACTGTCAGAAAACTGCAACAGATCTGAGAACATTTTGTAATTATTTGTTTTGGTTTAATAAATAAATAGGTTTTACTTTGTTAGTTTCATATCAGTCGACATATCAGCCCTCAGTAACTTTACATCAGCCTTCGGTCTCGGGCTGATATGAAGTTGCCTTGGACTGATATCTCGGCCGATAAAAATAGAGAAAAATCGCTTGACGGGACTGGATACGTGAAATAATTCATGAGAGGTGAGGGACGTTGTACAAACACGAGTGCGCGAATGCGCACGAGTGTTTTACAGTATAGTCCCTCGCCTCGAATGAATTATTTCACGTAGCCAGTCCAGTCAAGGGATTACTCTGTTTATTACTTTTCATTATCAACGATAATTACATTATTTAACCCTTTACCTAACGTAACGGAAAAAAACGACCAGCGCTATTCTCAAAAATCGTCAAATAATTTTCATTATTTTTTTCTTTTTTCTGTCTCTAGAACATAGGTTATGACCCCCTCATTGGAACGAGCTCATCGAGCTCGTTCAAATGAGGGGGTCATAACCTATGTTTTTGAGACAAAAAAAATGAAAATAATAGTTATTCAAGAATTTTTTTTGCAAGTTTCGTCTGCTTTTCATGTTAGGTGAAGGGTTAAAAAAAACCAAAAAACAATGAAGTCCCCATTACACCCACTGCAAAGTGTCTTCGTTTGCGCGCACGGATACATGACACAATTGTTGATTGCATAATTCACTTGTGAAGTTATCGTTTATAATCAAACCCGGAAATCCCAGTAAATCACACTTTGGAAAGTTTAAAACAAAGTAATAAAACAAAGTAATAACATCTGTCAGGGACGTGGCTAGAGGTTTCCGAATTGGGGGGGGGGGGGGGGGGTAGTGAATTTCCAACTGGGGAGGGACCGGGAGGGGAACCCCCTCCCGGTCCCTCCCCCAGTTGGATATTCACTACGGAGAAAAATATTGAAAATGAAGCCATGAAAGGGGGCATAAAATTGATTCTAGTAACTGAAATGTCAACACATTTATGATAGAATTATCAGGTTATTATTATTTAGTATTATTCTGGGAATTGAATATCTGCTAAACAAATATTCAAGCTGAAAACTTTGAGCAATTAACACTCTCCGAACATAAAAAGAGATCTTATGCAGGAATGATCAATTTTCGATGTTTCATCATTTTGTAACTGTGAATGATAAAATTAACTCAGGATAACGATTTGACATGATGAGATTTTCTTGAAGTGCATTTCGAGGATTGTTTTTTAAGTAAACGTACTATAGAAATCTCGTACCGATTGACATCATGCATACTTATCATATGAAGCTCGATATTGCGTACACTGTAGTTGTAAATAGTAACAGTTGGAATTTTTGCCGGTTTGAAATCGAGTTGGAATTTTGGGAAGTAAAGAAGACACCAGTATCACCAAAGAAGCTCTAAAATCCAGATAGATGGAAGTTCCAACTACTCATGACTTGCTCTCCGAATTTCCAACTATAGAAAATTTTGGCCAGGATTTGGGGGGGGGGGGGTGATACCCCTCCTCCCACCCCACCCCCTGTCGCCACGTCACTGCTTATTGTAACCCTCGCATTTGGCTGATTTAAATTGATTGGTGCTCATTTTTAACATAAATATTATAGTTCACTTTTAAAAATAGGTCTGGTGCTAGACGTATTAATGAATAATTCAAGATTATTAGAGCCAAATTGATGAAGAGAAAAATGGCAAGTTGATGTAACGTGAAAATTGGCACCCCACAGGACAACACAGAAGGCGGTGGCGGTCGTCCCGTTCAAGAAATACGCTTGTATTGATTTGGGAATGCATGTCAAGATGTGGTTTACTTTGTTCTGACATTCATGGAAAACCTAATTGAAGTGGAATGCACTCAATGACCCGACGAGTAAGATAGACCCACGACGAGGGCGTTTCGTTTAATCACCATAAATGCATCTTTTAGTAAATGATTGACCAAACAGCTGTCGTAATTAATCAACCATATCTCTGCTTAATCCCCCCACAAACAAATTTAGATCCATTTATTATCGGATTGGCAATTTTCTTATATTTTTCTCGATATAAAACGAAATCATTCACGAAGATTACAAAAGGAACACAACACTGTATTTCAAAGACCCTGATTGGAGCTTTATTCTTCTTCGTCGGTTGTTTTTTTATGTTTTTAACCCTTTACCTAACGTAACGGCCAAAACCGACCAAAGCTATTCTCAAAAATCGCCAATTAATTTTCATTATTTTTTTCATTTTTTGTCTCAAAACATAGGTTATGACCCCTCGTTGGGACGAGCTCGTCGAGCTCGTTCTAAGGAGGGGTCATAACCTATGTTATGAATTATTTTTGCAAGTGTCGTCTGCTTTTCAGGTTAGGTAAAGGGTTAAGTTAGACCTGGAATCGGATAGGATGTGCAAAATGCAGGAGCAGATAGCGTTAGCACGTTGTAGTTGTATCAGTTTTACATTTTTGTTGTTAAAACATTGGCATTATTTATTGGTGTTTAAGGTCACATATTTCTGCACGACGGCTAACCATGACCGTGACAGTTTTACGGGCGGAGGAACGGCGAGCAACTGTCAGCTCCCCAACATACCAACTCCACACAAGCAGGGTTAGCATTGGTTGAAGACAGGTGCAGTACGCCTTAGTACACAACGGCACCGTGCCCCCACAACGCGGTTGCCGCAGGTGAGATTCGAACCGAGGACCTCTCGGCTTGCAGCCTGCGCCTCTACCAACTTAGCCACCGCGCCCCCATTGGCATTATAACTATCACCGGGTGAGAAATTGGCGGTATGGACCGCGGGTAATTTCCAATGGCCTGAGGCTCAATAATTATCAGCCTGGTGACTAATAACGGTAGGCTTTCCAATAAATGAAAATTACCACTTCCGAGATATCGCCGTAGTAATGTTACAGAAGTAGATAACTATTTCCTGGAAAGAAACTAGCGCCGAGGGGTGGGGGGTAGTAAGGGGTGGGGTGGGGGCAACTGCCCGGGAATTTTTGGTGTATCAAAAAAGTGTAGGTTGACCTATAAATACGTCTGAGCTGAAAGCTGTGGGAAAGCTTTTGGTACGGGCCTCCGACGCTGATGGAGGTGGCAAGAGTTCGTAGTTGCATTACTGACCAGATTCGATTCATATAAAAAAAAAGACACTTGTTCCAGTTTGTTGGGTTTCCATCGGTCTTTCCTGCATCGTGGTGGTCACGATTGCCTTTGGAGAAAAATGCACCAAACACACTGAAATACAGGTATTAAATTACCCAAACATTTGTTCAAGAAGATTAGTAAGGCGGTCCCACTTTTTTTACTAAATTGAATATAAACCGTCTGTAGTATCTACACTACCACAGGAAGACACGGATATCTCGTTTTTCAGAGGTGGAAATCGAGGACAACATCCACAGAAATCCGCTCTTAGAGAGAGAAACCCGCTCTTAGAGAGAACATGTCCCAAATAATGTATTTCCTTTGAAGCGACCTCACATTTGGAGGGTTTCAATTTCAGATTTGCTTTCGGTAAAGTGTGACCGGAGAACTAGTCACAAAGATATTTTGTTTGGTGACTTCACGTAAGATACGAAAACTAAATATCTTTACACAAGAACGAATTTACTAACAATCTACTGGACTACCAGAATACACGTGACGAGAGTCAGGTAACTAACTCTGTGGAATATACTTCCTTTTCAATCGGTTCTCCAGACTAAATTTTACAAACAGTTCACATATAGAATAAATAGGTACTAGGGCCGGTAATCAGATTTAACCCTTTACCTAACATGAAAAGCAGACGACACTTGCAAAGAAAATTCTTGAATAACTATTTTTTTTCATTTTTTGTCTCAAAAGCATAGCTTATGATCCCTCTTTGGGACGAGCCGACGAGCTCGTTCCAAAGAGGGATCATAACCTATGTTTTTGAGACAAAAAATGAAAAAATAATGAAAATTTATTAGCGATTTTTGTAAATAGCGCTGGCCGGTTTTGGCTGTTACGTTGGGTAAAGGGTTTTAAACCACGAGTAAGATAAGGGTTTGAACAACTCGGCTTTCAGAGTCGTTAAAACCCTTATTCCACGAGTGGTTTAAATCTGATTACCGGCCCTAATACCTATTTGTTTTACTTATACCATGCTCTTAATAAATAATCGACTTTGTCACTTAAAATGGAGAAAAACGACACTTTCTATCGCAAACACACGGGTTTGTGTTGTTCACATCTGCGCCGGTGGACAGTACAAGACACCTCGTCAAGTTGATTGAATTTACTTTGCTTTTCAGTCAAATTATTATTAACATTCTTAAATTTTATTTTAAATATTTAATGTAGGTATTTTAAACTTAATAAGCCATTGCACGAAGTAGATAATACCGCAAAGCGTCGTATGTTGGAATGAAACATTGAGAAGTGTGAATGTGTCGAAGTCGGCAAATTGCGTAATGTCAAAGGTCAAGTTGGATGAACTTCTCACAAAACGTGTAAAAAAATTTACCGCGGAAGCTTTGCACCGTTGGTGGGGTTAAAAGCTAAAATTTAACATTCGGGATTTTCACAGGTAGTAACATAGGTGAGCATGGTATAAAAAATTATTTTCACACAATGTGAAGAAAATACTAATTAGCCGTTGTTATGGCAATAGCTTGTTGCAGCCTTTTTTTAACCAATGTCCAATAAGAAATTATTTCAATCACCATGAACAGTTTAGCTGTTAGTTAATTAGATAACGCCGATTTTTACCCGGCGAGATAATATGCAACGTCTCGCAAAGCTCATGGTCCCTGACATCACTATTATTCAAAATAAGGTTCAAGCTATTGCATGCCCGAAACAGATAAACGGGAAAGATGTGTCCAGACTGATATTCACACAAGTAAGCCAAAGTCTCCATTTTTCCAGTTCGTCAATTTGTCTGCCAATCTCAGCTTTCGCAGCCGGCGTCAATGTCCTCTATAAAAAATGACGTCTCACTGGGGCCGCACTACCAATTTCTGTTTTGTGACTAGATATTCGATTTAGCAAGCTTCGATAAATCCTTTGCGAAGCAATCCCTTTTCTTGCATACAATTGACAAAAGCTCCTTTTTCCGAACGTTTGTTAACCCTTTACCCAACGTAACGGCCAAAACCGGCCAGCGCTATTCTCAAATATCGCCAAATAATTTTCATTATATTTTCATTTTTTGTCTCAAAAACACAGGTTATGGCCCCTCTTTGGAACGAGCTGGTTCCAATGAGAGGTCATAACCTATGTTTTTGAGACAAAAAATGAAAAAAATAGTTATTCAAGAATTTTGTTTGCAAGTGTCGTCTGCTTTTCATGTTAGGTAAAGTGTTAAATCTGCATTGGACAAGTCGACAGCAAGGGACTCTGATTCAGCAATATAATTGTTATCATTATTAGAGAAAGTACTATCTATATAATTTACCGCAGCTTCAGAACTAATATTAGTTTGAATTTATCATTCCTGCAAAAGAGATGATTTAATGTTTGGACAGTGTGAATTGCTCAAAGTTCTCAACTTGAGCATTTGTTTAGCACATAATCAATTCCCAGAATAATACCAAATAATAATAACCTGATAATTCTATCATAAATGTGTTGGTATTTCAGTTACTAGAATCAATTTTATGCCCTCTTTCATGGATTCACTTTCAAAAGTGCTATCGTTAGTGAATTTCCAACTAGGAGGAGGGACCGGGAGGGGGATTTCCCCCTCCCGGTCCTTCCCCTCGTTGGAAATTCACTACCCTACACACACACCCATTCGGAAACCTCTAGCCACAATACTTTTACTGCAACGACATCTGTAATATCCAGCAAAAAACTTTGATATATCGTGATAATCCTTACAACGCCTACAGCATAGATTTCAATATTTCAAATAAAATACTGAGATAGATTGCCATTCCTGATTAATGTTCGTGCTCCGTGTTTTCCAGAATTCCTTCTTTCAATATATATTGGCGTTCCATACTATTCAATAGGTTGGAATATTTGTGTAGTATCAGTAACTGTTGTTATGGGTAATTCATTCGGGAATTCACCGTAGCCTATATCTGTTCCCGGGTTTCATCTTTGCAAGCTAGATTTCTAGCCTCGAACGAGCTTATTTTATGATTTTGATATTTTATGTGCTCGTTAAATATCCGATTATAAAAATCAGAGCACCTGTGCTCCAAATTGGAGCTACATCTTTGCCTATTCGATTATAGCTTTCTTGCAACAAGATTTATGTGTAGATATAACTTTTCGCGAGAAGATTCAAGATTGGTTTCTACGATGAAACCCATTTTTTGTTTGATTTTGAAAATCACTCGGGAATTGCAAAATAATTCAAGCCAAAACGATGGATTAAGCCGAGAATTCTCCATCAAATACGACCGGGTCAGGGACGTGGCGACAGGGAGGGGTGGGCCTGGTCAAAATTTGCTACAGTTGGAAATTCGGAGGGCAAGTCATGAGTAGTTGGAAATTCCATCTATCCGGATTTTAGAGCTTCTTTAGTGATGCTGATGTTTCCTTTACTTCCCAAAATTCCAACTCGGTTTCAAATCGGCACAAAATCCAACTGTTACTATTTACAACTACAGTGTACGCAATATCGAGCTTCCTAAGTATGTATGATGTCAATCGGTTTGAGATTTCTTTAGTACGTTTACTTATCGTAATAAAAAATCATTGAAATGCACTTCAAGAAACTCGCATCATGTAAAATCGTTATCCTGAGTTAATTCCATCATTCACAGTTACAAAATGATGAAACATAGAAAATTGATCAGTCCTGCATAAGATCTCATTTAATGTTAGGAGAGTGTGAATTGCTCAAAGTTCTAAACTTGTTTAGCACATATTCAATTCCCAAAATAATATCAAATAATAATAACCTGATAATTCTATCACAAATGTGTTGGCATTTCAGTTGCTGGAAATTCACTACCCTACCCCCCCCCCTCCCCCAACTCCCATGGGAGGTGTAGATAGTTGTTTGCCGGGAAGAACTGTGGGTTATGAGGTAATGAATGTTAAAAGTAATAATGATTCTGAGACTTGAATTACAAATAGTCTTTCGTTATGATCTCCAGCTTTCGTATAACGAAGGTGAGCACAAATACTTGATATAAGAAATATAATTGTAACTTTTAGCATCAATAACATTACTCGATGATTCAAGTTTAACCCTTTACCCAACACACATGATATCAAATTTTATTATTTCAATTATTGCTTTTTTTTTTAATTTTTCAAAAAATTTCAACAAAACCATATCGTGGGACCCTTCAATAAGGCGTCACATGATATGATTTTGTTGAAATTGTTTTGAAAAATATTGTATTTTTCAACCGCTCACTTTGAAAATTACGTTTTCCCCTCCCGGTCCCTCCCCAAGTTGGAAATTCACTACCCCACCCCCCTCCCCCAAACGGAAACCTCTAGCCACGTCCCACAGTAGAGGGTTAACAACCACGCGTGAAAATATTTTGCAGTTCATTGTCTCGTGAAATTTTATACCAGAAAGGAGGATGCAACCTCTTCTCGCTTAACTTCTTGCATTCTGCTGGCGGGTATTTCTGCCCAGGACAGGATTCTCTTGCCTCTGAAATAGGTATAAAATGGGCACATTTAACAAAATTTCCTCCTTGTAAATTAAATGATTTTTTTTCACCAGCGATTCTTTCAATCAAATTTAGATGACTTTTTCATCAAATCTAGCCAGGACTAGATTTAGTGAAAAATATTCTGAAAATACTTGTTTTAATAGTTAGCCCTGTCTCCATCTCTGATTGAAAACACGAACAAAAATCCCTGGCATATCAAGGGCGATAAGCATGTGCCATTTACTGACCGAAAGACAGGCTGACTTCTTCAGGTATCGCGGAACCAAATATTTGAATTAGAGTTAACCGCCTTAAAATGTTGCACTCGGAAATGATGCAATCTCTAAAAATAAACAGCCTTGGGAAAATATATTGTTTCGATAAACGTTTGAAACATTCTATTCACATCTTGCATTATTGTTGAATATTCCTGATAAAAAAGAGGGTGATTTGATGACTTTTGAACCTAAAAAATACAATTTACTTTTTGTGTGTTTTTGTAGGGAATTCCCTGAAAAATATGTGCACGTGACCGGTACTTCCCTTTGTGTCAGTTTTTCTCTCTTATTTGTTGCATGACCCTCAGTTTTCAGATCAGAAAAAGTTGTCTGAAGGGCTTCTTGACAGAGATATTTGAATGCCAAAATTAAAGTGATGCGATCATATTTTTTTCCACCTGAACGTTATAATGGTCGCCTATGGGACAATATTTAGTTCCGTGATACTATATTCAAAGTTTCTCACTTTCACAAATTAGGGAGAGTTTAGAGGTTACAATAAATGGACTAAATGATTTGCATTGACGACGGTGGTAACGATTTCCTGTCCCCCAGCTCATCACGCTCAGTTTGGGGGAACAGTATAAATATTGCAACGTGTGTAATACAGTCATACGCCATTGAAAGTGTCAGTGACTGTTTGGAAATGTTTTGTGTCTAAGCATAGAATTATTACAAATTGAACAGCAAGTTTCGAAAAGAACGTTTAAACAGCCAACAGTCTATTAAGAGGGTGTAGCGGATGAATGATATTATGACCTATACAGAATAGAAGTTACAAAGAACTAGCGAAAGCGAGCAGTGGTTCTGATATGTTTGAAATTCTGAGAGCAGAATTCTAGAGTTTGTTTGGCGAATATTACTCGCTGATCTGATGTGCTTTCCTGTTATGCTCTGTTGAAAAGGAAAGGAATGATTTCGCGCGCCGAAGACGCGCAGGGACGGTATAGGGGACAAGCCCCTTTCGACCCTCGTTGACTGTAGGTGATTCGTTCTCACATGTCTAGGCGTGTTGAAGGAGGAACTGCTTCGGGTACTCGGCCGGTGTCACCAGTTGCGTCGTGATGGTCTCTTGGCTGATGTCGGTTGAACCCTTGGATGAGGACCAGTGTGAGAGGTTGGGTCCTCTCACAAAGGTACTACCTCTCCCCGAGGGTGCAGTCGATCTGGATTTTCGGGCAAGTATAGTCTGTCGCTTCGAGGATGATTATGAGTGATGGCCATCACTGGCAAGTATAATCTGCCTCAGGCTGTCTCTGTTTGGTTGGACTCTTTGGATGAAAACAACAACGACCCCTTTCGGGGACCACCAAGAAGAAGAAGACCCGAACTTCCCTGGTTCGGGGGCAGGCCTGCATTGTAATCCTATTGGGATGGGACAAAAAGATGCGCAATGCGCTTACAAAAAGGGGCAGAGGCGGGACGCAGGACCAACGCTTGCCTCCCTTAAAGTGGTTGACAACTTTTAGGGATGGAGCGGAGGATGTTCAGGAACCATGGGGGTGACTGTTTCCATAACGGTTAGACTGTCTGTAGTGGTTATTGGGGTGCTGGTCAAAAAACATCTTCTGTGTACCTGCTTAAAAGAAGAAGGTAGAATTAGAATCTGTTGAAAAGCGCTCAGCCAGCCCTTTTATATTTCCGACATTGTATAACATCAAAGTATTTCTTGACAATATCAAAAGACACAAAGTTTGGTCGTCATTATAACATAGCTTGACACTACCAAAGTCAGTTCATATACACTTTCCTGCTATATGTCCCGAGGCCTGATATCCAGAAAATCAAAAAAATTTTGTATGAATGTTTAGTAAAATGAAGTACATCACATACAGTACGGGTTTTTTTCTCGTGCAGAAATTATTCAAATTAGATGAATTTTGATTTATTTAGTGCTACTGTAAGTGCACATGTCAATACGGCTCGGGCTAGAGGCTGTATTTATCAACCGATCTTCACGAAACTTCTTGGGTACCTTTGTTATCATCTTGGGACGAGAACGAGTGTTTCTGAGTGCGGTCCAAAATTCAAGATGGCTGCCCGTGGCCATTTCGTACTGAAATTAGGTCCAATCAGTTTTATGTCACAACTTCTATACAGCTCGTATTTATGAACTGATCTTCACGAAACTTCTTGGGTACCTTTGTTTTCACCTTGGGACAGGAATGAGTGTGTTTTGGGGTGCCTTTGTTGTCACTGTGCTGTGAGAACAAATATTTTGGGATTCAGTCAGACCCACTCTGGGACTCAAAGATTTCTTTTCTAGTTTAGCATCTGACTGTCACCCACCTTTACAATACTTTTCCTATACATTTGTTACAGGCTACGGTCGGTATTTATGTACAGACCGTTACAATACTTTATATGTACCTTTGTTATCAGGTCATTACCTAGATGTTTGTCATTGCTGTGTCACATACTATACATGTACATGTCTTGACAAGTTGAGCTACAGTGTCATTGACACTTTTATTGTATAATTTTTGTCAGTGTGAAAAATGAAGTAATCCGCATACTTGGACGTGATGTTCAGCTATGATTATCAAAACCTAAACCTGTTGCGTATTTCCGGTATCACGCAACATCATATGTATACCCATGTGTGCAGGAGTTCTAAAGTTGACTATTTTCGGAAAATTCTAACTTTTAGGGCTATGGGGCTGCTGTTTCTTTCGCGAGCTTTTGGACTCAGTCTTCTTGGATGAGGCGTCTTTTCACTTTACAGAGTAATCTCACGAATGTCTCGCCATTTATCTTCTTTTTTATCGATAGAATTGACTTAGTTCAGTAGGACCTTTTATCAATACCCTTTAACCCGTCACCACAGTATTGTAGGAGGGCGTGGAGCCCATTGGATAGCGTGTCGGCCTTGGTGATCGAGAGGTCATGAGTTCGAATCTCGCTAGAGTCACTCGCGTTGTGTCCTTGAGCAAGACAATTAACCTCACTTGCTTGAGCGGGATCACGGTGGCACAGTGTGCAAATGCGCATATCACGTGGATGGTACACACGCCTTCAACCACTGCTAACACTACTTCTTCCGGTTAGGAAGTTGGAGAGTCTGACAAATATTCGCCACGGATCGGTGGTTCTCTTCGGGTACTCCGGCTTCCCCCACACGTAAAACTATCTTCGACACAATATGACCTCAGCTATTAAAGTGTCATAAAATACCAACAATCCAATAATGATTATCAAACCAAACCATTGTCGCGCATGTTCAGTAGTAATGCCACACCCTTGCTTATTATTGGGTGATAGAGTAAACTACCACCTTGCGACGTCATTGTCTTGGTGATATGTAGTGTATCGTGCGCATGCGCACACGTATATCGGAAATGGCACGTGCCTATCGGTGCCAATTATAAGAGATTCCAACTATCGAGCCTTGGACCTTAGTAGTATGTGATGTTGACCTCTTGCCCTTTTAGCAGGTTCTCGCGCAGGTTCTCATCTGACGTCATCAGTCACATGACCGGAAGGGGTGGAATGAGGTTGTCATGGTAGCCCGCGTGAGCGGCCATCTTGAGACATCATTCCTATGGTGACACGTGGTACCACAACGCATGGGCAGCGCGCGTTTCTAAGGTGATGCAATCTCCCACCAGCCATTTTGACTATTGGCGCCACCATCTTGGTTGTTAGGGATAGCACGTGGTTGCTATGGAGCCCAATGGCCTTCTTGTTCGACAAGGGCGTGTTCTGAGGGTATGATCGATTCAGCAGGAGTACATCGAATCGCCACAAACAACCCAACGACGACCCAAACCTCCCCCAACGGACGTTTTATTGGACCGAATCCCCACCGAAACTTACCCAAACGGACTTTTGTGAACATCGCCCCCACGAGTATAATATACCTATGGGGAGGGGCCTCAATGAGGCCCTAACGCATAGCTCTCACGGCCTCCCCTGCCCTCTTAGCCTCCACCTCATGGCCTTCCCTGCAATGCCCTTCCCAGGCTCGTCACTCAAATGTTTTCAATGATTTATTCTTGAAGTAAAGCTAAAATACACCCCAAATCCATCATGGGAGCTTCCAAAATTCTGTGGGGGAGCTTGGGGGAGGTGCCTCTTCCCGATGGGAGGGGCACCTCCTCTCAAACTCCCCTATCTCGGGCCTTCGAGACATGCATGCTTCGACATGTCATGGTGGGGCTTCTAGTGCGAGTAAATGCCCTTTTCTCGGGGTCTAACCCCCCCCCCCCATGCCCCGGAGTGCTTCCGGTGCCCTTGATCCTCAAATACTGCGCATCACAATATCATATGTAGCCTCAAATACCTAGATGAGTCGAATAGAGGAACGAGTAGTAACTCTTTCGAACAACTTCTTGATAGCTCATTTGCTCGATAAGATTCAGATTGTCTGAGCAAAGCTTGTTCCAGTCACTGCCCGATTGACTATTGGATTCGTTCTAAAGAGCCAAACAGGTTATCGAGTCAGAAAATAGAATCTGTATGGAGCGACAGTGGGCCGGGCTTAGATAACTGGATCGACAAATCTTAGAAGCTGCATAAGGCCACATATACCGTACTACCATACTACCGCCACAACACCACATGACATAGCATTTGGCAATACCAATAGCAACCACATGATAATAGGACACATTAACCATTTAACTAGCGTAACGGCCAAAACCGGCCAGCGCTATTCACAAAAATCGCCAATTAATTTTCATTATTTTTTTTCCATTTTTTTGTCTCAAAAACATAGGTTATGACCCCTCTTTGGAACGAGCTCGTCGAGCTCGTTCCAATGAGGGGTCATAACCTATGTTTTTGAGACAAAAAATGAAAACAATTAATTGTTCAAGAATTTTGTTTGCAAGTGTCGTCTGCATTTCATGTTAGGTAAAGGGTTAAATGGATTGGGAGAACTAATGAGGACAATAGACAAACAGGTAGACAGACTGTCCACACCATACTAAAAAATCAAGCACACCCCTATAACACCATATTACGTACTCTACCCATAGAAACCATGAGGAAGTATAAAGCAGTAGACCAACGGTGGTACACTATATACTACCGTGTTATTCCACTACAAGAAGCCCGATGCAGGGGAGAGAGGTGGGGGGGGGGGGGGGGGGGTGGCAATTGGATTTCTTCGGCATTTGGAAGTTCACAGGTAGTAGTTGAAAAATTCTCACTCAATGGAGGTGGGGGGGGGGGGGCTGGGTGGCAAATAGATTTCGTAAAAGTTGGAAAGTTGGCAGTCGGGCCAGGGCGGCTGAACAGTTGGATAGTCAGAGGAGATACACCTACCCCCCCCCCCCCCCCCCCGACACTCTTACTTTCCTTGGGCTTCCACCACTTTTGATTACGCCACTGAAACAGTTAAATCCTCTAAGGCTCCAAACTGCAGTTAAAATGCGCAAACACTTTTAAATAAAATGAAAAAGAATTTGATTACTTCAAATAACCTCTCGCGTACAATTAATTTTAGACATTCAGAATTGGCTTATAAGATACAAATTTGTTTATTTTTCTTGAGGATATTTTTTTAACCAAATTATAAAAGAACAGGTAAATCAAACATTTGGAAGAGCGGACTTTGAATAAATAAGCGTTGGGAGTTTGATTGCTGGTTCTAGTGAAATATTTGGAGATGCAATTGTCAATCTGAATAAAAGTATCACTCATCTATTTACTGAGCAAATACCAGTATTAATTTGGCTCCTACTTCACGACGTTTGATCGATGATTTCACATAAATTCGATATTAAAAAAATATTAACCTTCTATCAAACACGAATAGCACATGACACTTGCCGTAACTTTCAAAAAGATTAACATATTAAAAATTTCCCTTTTCAAGTTCTTACACTCTGAAATCAGTTGGGATAAAAATCAACACAAGTCAACAGGGTTGAGTGAATAGGAACCCAGCTGGGTTCATATTCACTCAGCCCAGTTGATTTAGGTTGATTTTTTACCCAACTGATTTTAGAGTGTAGCTTGTGCCGAACACCCGTGACATTGGTGAACAAAGATAAATTGACAGAGTTGGGGAGCTATTTCTTTATTTCTTTGGTTTTAACCCTTTACCCAACGAATCGCCCGCATCCGCCCGCGTAATATGCAAATTCAACAGCTGAAAAATATTATTTTTAGAAAAATTGCAACAAAACCATATCATGTGACCCCTCTTTGGAACGAGCTCGTCGAGCTCGTTCCAAAAGGGGTCACATGATATGGTTTTGTTGAAATTTTTTGAAAAAATTTAAAAATGATATTTAAAATAACAAATTTTGAAATCGTCTGCGTTGGGTAAAGGGTTAACTACACTTTCAATAGCCAGGGTCATATCGGATTAGGGCTACCCTGGTTTCAATCACACCATTGCGTACAGAATGTACTCGCGGTTAGTTAACCCTTTACCCAACGTAATGGCACAAAAAGCGGCCTACGCTATTCTCAAAAATCGCCAATTAATTTTCATTATTTTTTTCATTTTATGTCTCAAAAACATAGGTTATGACCCCTCGTTGGAACGAGCTCGTCGAGTGGGTTGATTACATGCTCTTGTCCAAAATCAACATGTAGAAATGCTATCTGAAGGAGACTTCTCATTGGATGTAATTGATGAACCATACATACAAATGCTTGTGGCAAGTAATTACAATTTGATTCTTCTATTTATTTGATGACGTCATCGATGCCGTCATTGGTCAGGTGATTTCTGTCATATTCTGTGGCTTCACAATGACGTCACTGGTCACGTGTCTGTTGCAGTCGCTGATCACGTCATCGGTCCACAACAACGACCTTGACCTATAGCGATGAATCAATGACATACATTACCTTGACAACATACTATTTCCAATAATGCATTGCGATGTGACGTCACACATAATATCACTTTCGATATGGCGTAACAAAATAGCTGCTTGCAGAGTACATTATGACATCACTTTATTTTGAACACAAATATCGTCGGATAGGTATCATCTAAAAGATATCTTCCAAAAGGTATCCTTCAATATGTATCCACAAATTGTCTCAACTGGTCCCCAAAGTCCTTAAATCATCATTGTCTTCAGTCTCCAAATACCCAAATGAGGATGTGAGGGATAATAGATTATACCTCAAAGAGATATTTTCTCAAGGCCCACATAATCTCATACGATGAAAAATGGTATCTATAACCACTGGCGTATCGGGGCGTTTCTGTAAGTGGGATTCCGTATGTGAGACGCCATAAATGGGATTCTTACCCGATTCTGTGCATCTTTTAGTCCCGTTCGTACGACCATCAATGGAAGAGATAATTGGTGTTAGTAGTGGTAGTTGTTGACATGCATAGGATTATGTCCTAACTGCAATTGGGGTTCACATAGTACTTAGTTGCTTAGCAAATATGAGGTGTCATGAGTGGTTGCTCTATTTGTTTACCCTTTACGATTCAGTAATCCAACCAATAATAACCCATTAATAATAGGCCATCAAAAATACTAGTCCCCCAAACACTGGTCTTTACTTGTACCCATATCTGTGGTTTTCACGTAGTACCCCCCCCTCCTCCCCTCCTCCAAAAAAAAAAAAAAACCCCAGTGTGTGCCGCATGTGGTTTGTAAAGCGATCTGATTGGACGATGTTGGGATAGAAGATAACTCGTAAACACATAAGAAGGTGATAGTTGATTCGGAATTCATTTGGATCGTTTTAGGTGGTTGTCGGGTCGATTCGGGTAATTTGCGGTTGTCGTCGCGTCATTTTCGGTAATTCCATATACTCCCAGTCTCCCATTGAATCGAACACACCCTTAGAACACAGCCCTTCTTTCTGGAAACCTTCCAGGCTAATATCAATAACGTACCACCACAGAAAGCCAAGATGGCCGCCTCCATTATACAAAATGGACGACAGAAAGACGCATTACCCTAACAACCGGAGCTGTGCATATGCACTCGCATCACACATCGCCATGGCAATGACGTCACAACATGGCCACCCCAAAGGCTATCATGACACCACGTCATACCCATAATGCACCAAGGTATGACGTTACACGAGAATCATCAAATGAAAATCACCAAATGAGGGTAGTGCGGGTGCATGTCCTACTAGCCACATATCCTTCGTTTTACCATCTCACTATACTCCCAAGTATTGGTCGGGCAACTGCGACGTCTGCTGGATCGTTTCGGAAGCACCTGGCAGCCCTTTCCAAAGTCTGCCTGACACAAAACAGTAAATCATCGGAATATTTTGCAAGATTGCATTATCAGTTTAGAAGAGACCGCGACATTTACGATTAAAGCAGACTGCCAACAGCAAATTAGTTCTAAAGGTTACCAGATGCCATAAGATATCTTGGGTTATATGAGTTGAGAAAATCGATACCCTGCCTGCTGCGACTCAGTTTTGGTAATGAGAAGAGCGGATATTAGGTCTTTATGAATTATATGAGACCAGTTGACACTAGGTGTCTCACATTCTGGATAATTTATTGCACATCACGCAAACACACGTTTTTATTTTTTTCCCTCGATATGTCAAGGTGTCTTCCGACATGAGGTGATCCTGAATGTCTAAAGCGCCATCAAACCGCAGTAAATAAAAACATTTCAAGGTATCTAATCAAAGCTGTAAATAGAAGCTGTGGCTGGCACCACTGAAAGCAGTTGTCAAGACATCTAAGACTAGCCACACACGGCGAACAGGAATCCTATATATCGGCGAAAGATATGGGAAAAACTATAGCCACATTCTTTTCAATCCTGTCTTTAACTCAATTTATCATTCTCATGGCGAGTCGTAAAAATGGAATCGCCCTCCTCTGAATACAGGCGATGAGGTGTCGAGGGGTTCGACGGCGGTTAGTAACTCCCAGGTCCGGAAATTTGGGGGCCTTGCCTACGCGGATTAGAAATCTGAAAATCAAACTTTCACTTTATTTTGCAGGTAAGGAAATAACCCGCAAAAGACTGTTTAGGTTACGTGTGGGTTACGTCAATTGTAAAATACGCGTACGAACTACAGTTTACGACAAAGTAATACAAAATATCATTTTCAAATTACTCTCGCATTTTTCACCAGAAAGACTTTACAATCTTTCGGAACTATTTCGACTCAAAGGTTGAGTATTTCATCCAAATATGAACAGAATGGCATAGCGTTTCCATTTTAAAGAATTTCTGCCAAACTAAATATCAACAACTAACGTGCGATCTCGCTTCAGCGATATCGCGCGTTATGTGTTAATATTTATTTAGGCGGAAATCCCTTTTAGACGTAAACAGCATGACCGGGGTAGTTAGAACAGAGAAGACGGAGAAGGGTCGTAACGGCCTTTTCTCATGGGTTACCACCATCATATACGGCGTAACCTACCAATGGGTTATGATATAAGCCCTTTATTTCCAGGCTTGATTTTGTGGACATAAACAATTTCAAATCAAGCCACCAAAGTAATGTAAAATTAAGCTGTGGAAATTAGCGATGTGGACCTTCGTTAGTGGACCAGTCCATAAAATATAACGTTACGATACAGTTCGGTACCCGGGTGTATGGTCCGTTTTTTCCCATTGCACCGGTCCAAGGAGGTCCACTACAATGTTTGCGTGTTTTAACCAATATAGGGCTTTTTGATGCCCACGCTCCCCACCCCTCCCATGTGTGTATGCGACAGTGGAGGGTGAGTGCAGGTTTGTAGTGGATATCAGTCATGCTTGATTAACTGCCAGCAAAATGAAGAATTCTATATAAGGCATTATGGATTGACCCTTTGAACCCCAGAGGCCGCCTTTTCCGGTCCAGTAACATGATACTTCATAATTTCATTAAGTAGGTTGACTTTTGAGTGAAGGTGTGGTGTAGACCAATCAATATTTTCAACGTGCAGCCCCAAGGCTGCACATTGAAAATATTAATTGGTCTACCCCCAAATAAAGAATATGGACTCTTACCGTTGATGCCATTGAACTGATATGGAAGATACCACTAGAGTCCAAAGGGTTAAGTAATAAACGACTTTTGAATCTTCTCGCATCCAGGGCACGATATATATCACTTCTGTCTTTACTCGTAATGGGCAGCCGTCTCCTGTCTGGAACGACTTGATGCTTATACTGTGAGGGAAGCTTGTTCCCAGAACTAATAGTCCAATCGCCATTGCAGTAACGCGTGTTTTATCGTTTAAAGTTTTTTTTCTCTCGGCGGATTGCGATCGTCTAGGGCATAATTCTAAAGAATCCACCGGCTGCCGTGACGAAACTTCAAAGCCTTGAGGAATTTTTAGAAGTCGGGCAAAAACAAAGATGGCTGTCAGAATGGCCGCGATTTTAACAAGAAGGCTATGAAGTGGGAAAAAGCATTAGCACTATAATTATATTTTCTGGATCAGATTATATACTGTTCATCTGAATGTTCAATAAAGATGGCCGCCAAGACGACGGATCAAAATTTTCGGTTAATTCCCACAAATAATCCTCAGTAAATAGAATATGATAGCACAATCGACCCGAATACGTATTTACCCAATTGGGTTCATATTCACTCAACCCAGTTGGTTTGGGTTGCATTTTAACCCAACTGATTTTAGAGTGTAACATGATTATTCTTTTCAATTGCAACTTGGATTGCCTGGTGAAAAATGCTTTTGTCGGCGTCCTCGTGGTTAGTTGCCATGTCCTGTTTATCTGTGGCAACTCCGTTAATGATGTCTGTTGGGGTTGTATTGAGACTAGTTATGAACAAACTGTGTTTGGTTATGTCTTCAAAGTCGAACTTTTTGAAGCAACTGAAATGTTTGACAGTTATATCTATCAACTGCTTCCTATTTTCAGTAACAGTAAGCGTCAGTTTTTGGGTTAGTAGAGGTGACTATTATAATCCCTGGTGGTGAGGGTGTGAGATGGGGAAATCTCACCCGAGGGCAAGATATTTGGGCCAGACACGAGGCTTGCCGAGTGTCTGGACCAAATATCTTTTCCCTCGGGTTAGATTTCACCATCTCACACCCGCCCCCACCAGGGATAATTTTTCTCTCCCACCAAAACAGTCTGACGTCATCAAATGTAATTCAGGGGCACGTGCAGCTATATCGAACAATTTTGTTGTCCATTTCTGAAAAAGACCGATGTGCTTATCGGAAAGAGCGCACAAAAGTTCTGGATATATCACAGGTATATACCACAAAATTAAATAGGAATGCCGGCAAGACAGGGGTTAAAGATTTGTAGCGAAATGGACATTTTATACATTCCGATGACGTCATATCATGAATGATGCAATGTATTCGCATAAATTTTTGACGGGAATTTCGTGCAACTCGCTCCACTCATAAAGGCGTTCATCTAAAAATTCATATAAAAGAGTCAATTGTCCTTTGGTTTTGCAGTTCGTCTGCTAATATTTCCGAAACATGGCATCATGTTTGTTTACAGAACATGCGATAATTGAATAGTCCTGCGCTCATTAAATATGCTAATAAGCCAATATAGGTGGTCAGGTGGGCGGGGTGAGATAGCTGTCACGTGGGTGGGATGAGACAGGCATATCTCTCCCAGCTGTCTCACACGACTTTATAATGTCTCAGTACCTTAGTGGTGGGAGAAATTGTATTCCGCTTGAACTTTCAACAGTTGTCAGCACTCCTCTTAACCATTGTGCGGCATTTGCTACAGGAAATTTTGTACCTATCAAAGATAACATTGGTGTCTTCTTACAAGAGGCTTTACTTCACATGATCCTGAAATTTCTCAACAAAATCTTTCACAACACGAAAGGTATGTTTTGATGCCAGATTGGATAACACACGATATGACCAGAAGAAGAAGACTGCTGATGAATATCTTAATGATCAAAATGTGAACCGACATCGAAAAAGTTACGAAATTCGTAGTATACGTTCACGGTCTCTTTTTTTTTGTTGGTGACAGTGTTGCGGCGTAAAATTCCTCAAAACTGCCGGCTCGGCAGCCGACGGAATATTGTTTCTGAGTGTCTCAACTTGCGAAAAGAGAAAACTTTAACCCTTTACCCAACGTTTGGTCAAAACTGTTCAGCGCTATTCACAAAATTCACCATTCAATTTTTATTACTTTTTCATTTTTTTTGTCACAAAAACATAGCTTATGACCCCTCATTGAAACGAGTTCGTTCCAATGAGGGGTAATAAGCTGTGTTTTTGACGCAAAACCTCAAAAATTAGGGCTTCAAGAATTTTATTTGCAAGTGTCGTCTGTTTTTCGTGTTCATAAAGGGTAAATCGCAAGATACGTTCATGGTCACCTTTTCATATTTTTGGCGGCCATCTTTTTGCTGTGTAATAGAAAAGATTTCCCAAGGCTGCCGACTCGACAACTAGCGGAATATTGTTGCCGGATGTCTCAACTTGTGAAAACATAAAAAAAAACTGTATACGCGAAAACACACAGCCAAAAATCGGGGTTTGGCGACCGGTCTATAATCTCCTAGTTTTTCAGATTATGGGCCGAGATGGGAGGCAAATTCTAAACAGGAGCATCGTGTGCCGATATAGCGATAATTTGCCACATTACAATGACCCTCTGAACCGTGAACCGATCCAGCTAATATATGTACCAATATAGCATGGGTGGTCCGGTCAGAACCGCGCTAGAGTTCTAGACCGGAATTGGACCGGTATTTGCGGACCAACCCGCACAGCAACACCAGGGAAATAACGAAATTATTTCACAATCATAGGCCATTACTAAGGAATTGTTTGTTTGTGGGGTTTAATTACACTTGATACAACCAGGGACACATCGTGTCGAACGGTTGCACGGGTGTAGGAAGCCGCAGTACCCGAAAAGAACCACCGAACAGCGGCGAGCAACTGTCCGATTTTTCAACTCACTAACCTAGATTAAGCAGAGTTAGCAGCAGTTGAAGGCAGTGCACCATCGACGTGGACCTATGAACACAGAGTCACCCTACAAACACATGGACAGTCGAGATTAAGTGTCTTGCCTAAAAACACAGCACAGATGACGGGTGGTCAGGATCGAATCGTCCATAAATACGACCTGTAGATTGTGCTAAAGGTTTTCGGGTTTTGGGCTCGGGCAGTCGTCACGGTTGACAGATCGCGACCAAATGGGGAAGTTCTCATCTAGACATCATACAGAGTCAGTCCACCACGTTACAATGAAACCCCTCCATATTAAATATGACCTGCAGACTGTGCTAAAGGTTTTTGGGTTTCGGGCTTAGGCAGCCGTCACGGATAACAGACCATAACCTAAAAAGGACGTTCTCATCTAGATATTATCCTACCAAGTTACAGTGAAATACCTTCATAAATACAACCTGTAGACTGTGCTAAAGGTTTTCGGGTTTTGGGCTCGGGCAGTCATCACAATTTACCGATCGCGACCAAAAGGGGACGTTCTCATCTAGACATGACCCCAAACCTGCATATGAAATTTCGTGACGATCGGACAAGAACTACGGGGTGTAGCCTGTGCTAAAAGGAAAATGTGAACAGACTCACAAACTAACAGACCAAGACTTCCGCACGCGTGATGGCAATAGCTTATCTTGACTTTGTCAAGTTAAGCTAAAAACTGAACCGAAACAAGAGTTTTTTCTTGAGACAGAATCTCACAAATCAAAAGCTCCAAGCTCTACTCTATAGAGAGGGTTAAGTTACACGAATAATTCTAGACATCCGCTGGCAAAAGTGTAAATTTTTGCAATCAAATGTGATAAGTTCTACAATAACGGAGTAATCCATTCTATTTATTTAGCCATCGGCGTTTAAGGTTACGCGTTTCTGCGCAATGGCTAGTCGTGGCCGAAACATGGATATAAAGTAAATTTCAGCAAATCGTTTATACCCAAGTTGCTCATTTTAGAGGACTTCCACCACAAGCATGGGTTACCGTGTCCTTTTCTGCCAGTAAATAGTTTATCACAGGAAGCGAACACTGCTTCAATCATGGGGTTCCCACGGGGAAGAATAATCCATTCAGGTTTTCTTTTCAAAATACATAATAATAATAAATAAAGTTTAGAGCCATGAATCCGCAAAATTCTGCGCTCTCAGGCTTTACAATGCTCTGTCAGTATATAGCAAATGCGTTATATGGAACACGGGGAGTATACACTACTAACGCACTCTGAAAACTCTGGTAGAGAAGCGGGGTTTTTAATGCCTTTTTGAAGCTTAACAGCGTCTGTGGTGCCTGGTGGTCGGTCAGCCTATTCCAAAGAGAGGGACTCGCCACGGAAAACGCAGGATGATGAAAATAGTCAAGTTTGGGGATTTTAAAGCGGTTTGACAAAAGAACGTGACTTATAGAAAATATGGGGTCACTTGATCACAGAGGGTATTTTTGGTGTTTACGGTCACTTTAAGCGTCTATGGCTACATAATGGCACATGGTCGTGCAGGTAAAGGCTAACAGACTCAAGGCTATTCGGGGCCATTTCGCGATATATTTCAGCATTTTTCAAGGCCCTACAAGACTTTTCATTGGCCTACGTTCACTAGCCCTTACTAGGACAACCCGTCATTACCCCATCCGCCCACTTCCCTACAAAGGGGAAGGAGTAATGACCGCAGGTCCTAGTTAGGACTACGCCTTCACAAACTCGGGCATATAAAACTATATAATTAAGATTTCGTGCTTCCTCGGGATTTTTATTTCATGAATATTCAAAGATTTTCAAGGCCTCGTGACTTATTTTCCAGGATTTCAAAGCCTTGAATTGATGAATCAAGGCCAATCCTTGAATCCAAGGGCTCCTTGTGATCCCTCTGACAGCAAAACAAGTATGAAGTCAAGAATAAACAATCGCTTAAACCTCTGCTAAAGGCGTGGTGACCGGGTCCTATCTTAACAGTAAAATTATTTATTAGTGTTTATGGTCACGTAATTCTGCACAATGGCTAATCGTGACTGCAACATGGCGATAAAGTAAAGTCCTGATAATCGTTTATACCAATGTTGCCCATTTTAGAGGACTTCCATCCCAAGCATTGGTGACTAGGTCCTATTTTTCCCGTAAAACAGACATTGTTCACCACAGTAAATAAGAACTTGTTTATCACAGTTAAAAAGCACTGCTTCCCCTCCCGGGGATCCCACAAAGATCACCCGATGGTCAAAACAATGCACTAAATGCAACAACAAAAAGAACCGCTACCATATTCCAATCGAGCTTCGTTGACTGGGTTCCATAAAGAGCAGACAAAAGGTGAGGGTAACAAGGAAGATATAACCAAACAAAAATTATGTTCTAACCTTTACTTTATTACATGCAAGATATTGTTGATTATTATAAAATGTGGTAACCTTCACGTGGAATTGCGTTACAAATCGACCTTTTCTCGGATGAGAGTTTATTCTCAACATCAAAGACGATACAAAACAATGACTGAGTGTGATAAAACAATGACCTCATCACCGGTTTATAAAAATGTAAGAGAGAATAAAATTTATAAGAAACGGATAAACACTATAAAAACACGAGCTGTCCTGACAGGGGATAAACATAGGCGTCTGGTGAGGGAAGGAGCCAGGTTATTGGTTCAAATGTGGTTTCATATTCATTCTTTAACCCTTTACCCAACGTAACAGCCCAAACCGATCAGCGCTATTCTCAAAAATTACCAATTAATTTTTATTATTTTTTGTCTCAAAAACATAGGTTATGACCCCCTCATTGGAACGAGCTCGTCGAGCTCGTTCCAATGAGGGGGTCATAACCTATGTTTTTGAGACAAAAAATGAAAAAAATGAGTTATTCCGGAATTCTTTTGCAAGTTTCGTCTGCTTTTCATGTCAGGTAAAGGGTTAAGTGTACTTAGGAATATTGTGAATATTGTTGTTAAATAGTATTGTAACTGAAGAGGTTTTCACCTTTTGGCCAAAATAACTGAGAAACAGGCTGGCGCTAGACACAAAAATCTCTCTTTTAATTCTGTTTTAATTTTTGTCTGAAAACATGACTTATGGATCCTCACTGGAATGAGCTCAATGAGCTCGTCCCAATGAGGGGATCATAAGCTATGTTTTCGAGACCAAAAAAAATGAAAAATTCTTGTTATTCAAGAATTTTTGTCGCCTTCTATTCATGTTGGCTAAATGGTAGGAGTGGTTTCAAACAACCTTTTGGACAACAGTGGTGTCTTCCAGGTCAGTTCAATGACAGCAATTGGAAGAATCCATATTCATGGGGGTAGACCATTCAATATTTTCAACATAAAAAATACTGATTGGGTACAAATGCACTCACTGAGCAGTTACCCTACTTTGTGAAATTATGACGTATTATGTTCCTGGACCTGCAGACCCACCTTAAGTGAACAAAGGGTTAAAACATGAAACAGAAGCAAAATACTCCTTTCAGTACATGTAATGTTTGTAAAGATAAAAAAGAACATACACAAACACAATAGATTTCCGGGCAAGTGTAAATTCACATAAACTATGAAAAGACTAAAAATAAACTCAAAATTCCGATTACATAATCTTCAATGAAGCTCAACACTGGGGGTTATCACGCTTCACTCCAGTTTTCACATTTCTGGAGACAAACCATTTTGGTAAAAGCTAGATTTGTTCACCAGTTGAAAAATCATTTACTACCGATAAATGGTATTAACTCTGTACCTAACAGATTGGCCACACCCCTCCCCCATCCTGCTTAGAATGGAAATTCAGAAGTAGAAAAAATATTATTTTTAAAACATATTCAACAAAACCACCCCTCATTGGAACAAGCTGGTTGAGCCGTTCCAATTGTCTTGATCGATTATGTAATGGGAACAATAATCTGGTTGCTGTGGATAAGGCATTATTTAACACAATGTCAGACATAATCCCCCCCCCCCCCCACCACCTCCCCGAGCCCCTTCCAGCAGGGTATTCACATAATATATCTGACTTATTGGAATAAACTTCAAAATATCTATTATACTCAGACTGGCACTAACACAGAACCAATTAAAATTTATTTATTTATTGGTATTTAAGGTTACTGTTAGCATCTATGGCTATATCACGATCACTCACTTTGATCATGTAAGTGTTTCTTCAAATTTGTAAAGAGATGGTAGTCACTTTTTGACTGCCATCTCTTTCCAAATTTGAAGAAACACTTAGGTGGTCAAAGATTTCAAAATGATGATGAACTTACTGCTGCTGTGGAAGCTTGGCTACAGGAACAAGATATGGACTTCTACAAACGCGACATCAACGACTGGCAGACAAGAACAAGTATACTGAATTAAAAGGGGACTATGCTGAAAAATAAATATGTTCTGTACCGATATTCCAGCTTTATTTATGTAGGCTCAAAACTGTTTGACATCCTCTCGTATGTGTCTTCATGACCACAGCACACATATAACGTCAAGTTTAACCAAGTGTTTAAACCCACGCTTCCCAAGTTAGAAGATTCTTACTGCAAGCGGTACTGTTTTAAGTTGTAAAGATCACTTCCCACATAGTGGCTGCAAAAATATGAATTCAAATTTAACTCAACCTACTAAGTAGCATCTTGAATTTCTCATAAAAGTCTGTCATGGCTGCTGTAAAAATTTAATAGAGTCTGGCATAAAGAAATCACCATACTGAACAACAGTATTTCTGTCCTGGGCAAGAATAGCTGTCAGCAGAAGTCTAGGAGTAAACCAATTGTTTATAATTTTGCTGCCTGCGTGAGAGGATTCACATGCTTTGAATTGGGTGCCAGATACCTTCATACCAATAAAATGAAACTCCTTTACAACAGTAATTCAGAACAGCGTCATTTCGTGGGTTTTGCATGGGGTTCGAAGTTTTGGTACAGTGAAGCCCACTTGATTGGATATCTCTTAATTGCATATCCCTGTTAATTGAATATAATTTCCAAACACAAAACCATTTCTCATACCTTCAGTACAAATTTGACCTGTTATTTGAATATAGGTTATAGAGTAAACTCCTGTTAATTGAATGAAAAATCTTGTAACCAGTCGAAAAATTACCCTGACTCTCCCCAGTTTTCCTATGTTTATAGACATATTTGATGTCAGTACATCCAATACCAGCATTTAATCTATTATATCTTGTTTGACAGAGCTCATGGAGCTCTGTCAAACAAGATATAATAGAATAAATGCTAAATTTATCTCTACAATACAGGAAAGTAACACAGTCCCTGTTAATTGAATACTCCTGTTAATTGAATAAATTTCACTGGCAAAGTAGCTATTCAATTAACATGGTTCCACTGTACTATTATATCAGTTTGTTTGTACATTTAATGACACTTTCAACAGCCAGGGTCATGCTGTGCAGGTTAGTTTTACTGGTGGAGGAAGCCTGAGTATCCAGAGAATCACCAGGCAGTGGTCAGCAACTGTTCTCAATATACTAACTCTACACAATCCCGAGTTTATTTTTTAGTGGGGTTTAACAACACTTTCGACAGCCAGGGTCATCTCGTGTCAGATAGTTTTATAGGTGGAGGAAACCAGAGTATCTGGAGAGAACCACAGAACAGAGGATAGCAACTGTCAGATGCCCCAATGTAATAACTCCACACAAGACAAGTGTACAATTGACATGTGTATGCCTTAGTCCAGAGCCAACATGCCCCCATGTGGGCAATCGGAATGACATGCCTTATCCAAGGATACAATGCATTTAGCCTTCTGGGGATTGAACCAGGGACCTTTTGGTGTGGTGTCCAATGCCATACCAACTAAGCCACCACAAGCAGGGATAGCAGAGGTTAACGGCAAGTTCACCAACAAAGTGCAATACATACACAGAACGACACACCTTCACATCTATAAAAACAATTATTAGAAGGACACTCAGCAATTCATTTGACAACTATCAACAAAAGGAACACATTTTATCGCCAACCAAATTTGCAAGGGGAACCTGTGTTACTATTTCATCCCCTGAGTTCCAATGTGTTCTATGTGCCAGTAGGCACATAGAACACATTGGAACTCAGGGGACGATTTTTAGCTATCGCGAGTGATTCAAATTGTAACTGCGGTGCACAATTTGTAGAAAAATTCCAGTGAAATTTCGCTTGTCTATAAAAATATTTTGTGAACAATTTCTTTTCATTTTCTGTATGGTTTAGTGTAGCTGTAGATGGGGATGTCATAGAACAGGCATGTAATAAATCTTAGTACACAGCGCCACTGTGCCCCAACATGACCAATCAGGATTAAATGTCTTGCTGTGGAACAAAATGCAGTTACTTCTGGTCAGCACTGAATTGCTGACCTTTCGGTTCGATGTGGAATGCTCTAACAACAGAGCCACTGCACCCCCCCTCCCCCCTATTATACAAGTAAACAGGACTTGTTTACCACAGTAATCAAACGCAAGTAAAATGGATTCACCAGAACAGTAAGTCAGAATGTTTATAATACATTTATGAGATGTAATATCATAAGATAAGTTAATGAGCGAATTATGGCTCCTTAAGACCAAGACACAATATGTTTCAGTTGAAACAAAAATCAAATCCTTAAAAACCAGATCAAATGAATTGAAAAATAAATATTTAAAACATTTCCTCTGTGCAATCAACAAACTGATTATAATAAAGTCTGTACAATATTTTATATACAATTTTTTTTTATTAATTCATCTTTGTACGACATTCAGTGCCGCAAGTTTATGGGAGATTCCAAATTATCAAGAACACATTTCCACACAAGATATAACTGAATATGATAACACTGGACGACCATTTCCATATTTATTTATCAGTGTTTAAGGTCACATATTTTTGCACAATGGATACGCATGATCACAATATTGATATAAAGTCAAGTCAAGCCAATCATTTATACTCATGTTGTCCATTTTGGAGGACTTCACCCCAAGCATTGGTGACCGTGTCCTATTCTAAAAGTAAAACAGAGCTTTAGTTGTATTAAAAAGTTGATTAAAGACAGAATAAGGCCTTTAACCCATAATTGGCCTGCAGATTTTTACACATTTTCGCTATACTTTGAAAGTCTATCTCCTGTGGCTTTGCAGTTGTTTCTTGTCAAGTCTTGACTGCCAACAGAGGCAGCCAAGACTTGCCCAGAAACAACTGCCAAGGTACTTAGAAAACAAGTTTTGAGTTTACCCAAACAATGCATGTTGGGGCACCTGTACCTTTGCATTAAAAAGTTATCAAAGTCTTGCACTAAAAAGTTATCAAAGTCGGAATTAGGCCCTTTATCCTTTACCTAACATAGCAGCCAAAAACAAGCCTATCACAGCCTAAAATATCTTGGGACATTCACAATAAAACCATTCAAACATGGGTATCATTAGAACCAGCTCATCGAGCTGGTTCTAATGATATCCATATTTGTGTGGTTTTATAGAAAAGTTTTTAAATTTGTTTTTGAAAAATGTGAAATTTAATTTCTTTTTTAAAAATGCTGTTAGGTAAAGGGTTAAGTGTTAAACATCATGCGTCTTCCACAAAATGAAGAATAAAACTAAAATTTGACACTTTGGAATAAAATAATAATATTCTGTGACTTTTAGCATATTTTCAATCCATAACCCCACCTTTTCATAGGTTTTCCTGGCCTTGATTTTAAAAACAAAAATACCATGACTTTTGAGATTTTTGATGACCTGTATGAACCCTGACCACAGGGCAACAATTTGACAAGCTTGTTCCACTGTGGATCGGGAAGCTATATTTCATAAGGAAAACAGAAAAAATATAAAATAGTTGGCTGGTTTTTATATATATGTCAATGAGTATATGTTGTTAGGGAAGGAGTTATGTGAAAGTCTTGACCTCAACATGAAAGAAATCCAATACACTTATAAAGAAAGACCCAAATAGTTGGTAAAAAACATTCTACAAACTGATGTCTTGCATCGGTTTGAATATACATAAACAAGAAGAATGTTACTAAGGTAACACATGCCCCCCCCCACCCCACCCCCTTGTGACCTTCACCTTGCAGATGCAGCGAAACTATTATACACGACACACCTTCTGACTGTCCTTAACATTTGTAAAAAGTTTAACAATTGTACGATGATTTGTTTCTGAGTTATGGCTGAGACACGAATATTGACTGATTTTTAGTGTGACCTTGAACTGTGACCTTGACCTTGAAGGTACGAACCCGGCTATGGTGTGTGACACATCCTCCCATGGTCCTTTATAATTGTGTGAAGTTTGATGACTGTAGCCCTAATAGTTTTGGAGTTATGCTTGAGACACAATTTGTGACCCCGAACATATGAAGGTCAATTGTGACCTTCACATTGCAGATGCGGTGGAACCTATTATACGCGACACACCTTCTGACTGTCCTTAACATTTGTAACAAGTTTAACAATTGTACTATGATTCGTTTCTGAGTTATGGCTGAGACACGAATATTGACCGATTTTTAGTGTGACCTTGAAATGTGACCTTGACCTTGAAGGTACGAACCCGACTATGGTGTGTGACACATCCTCCCATGGTCCTTTATAATTGTGTTAAGGTTGATGACTGTGGCCCTAACAGTTTCCGAGTTCTTGGCTTGGACACACACACACACACACAGACAGACGGATGGACAGACAGACACACACACACTTCAATCACTATATGCCACCCGACTTAAGTCGGGGGGCATAAAAATGAATCTAAAACTTTAAAAATTTATTCTACCATTAAAAATCTCTCTGAAAGTACTGTCAAGATGGTTAACCCTTCAAATCCTTGTGGTATCTTCCATGTCAGTTCAATGACTGCAATTGGAGAGTCTATATTCATAATTTCAGGGTAGGCCAATAAATATTTTCAATGTGCAGTCTTAATGCTGCACATTGAAAATACTGGTTGGTCTACCCCACACATTCGCTTACCTGCCTTTCTACTTATTTGATTGAGGGCTTGATTATTTTGGGAGGTCTGAATTTGTTAACCAAATTTGTTTTATTACAAATTATTGAAGAGTGCCCACAAGCACTCTCCAATAATTCGTAAGGTTCCGCTCCACAGTTTTCCAGGCATTTCCAAATGTGACATGCCATACACTCTCTTCAAATGCAAATATCCTGTAACTTAGTTATCTAACCCATTACATGTATTACATTTCCCAAATCCACAAAAAACATATAACACTATCTGACTAAGTAGAAATAAACAATCTGAATGTGGGTGGAATTATTTATTGTCAAAGGCAAGACTTCAACCTGAAAAATTGCCCGAAAAAATACCGAAACCAGTCATTTTCAGCCACCTAGCAGCCTCAAAAGCAGAATTTTCCCACCAACCCCACCTACCCACCCCTGGAGCAGAGCATCAGTTGTTTCTAAAATGCAAAAAAAAAATTATATGTTTCCGTCTCATTTTTTAGTTACCTGTCTGGTAACAAACCCGTGTAAAAATTACATTTAAAAAAATAGCCAATTTTTCGAAGCCACTGTTTCCCATAATTCATCTGGTAATTTACCCCTATGTATCAGACTCCAACTTTGGGACCAAAACTTCAAATTCTCTTGTCCAACAAAAAGCCTAATGTAATCATATATCTGATACTAAAAATATATCTCTATTTTACATGGCCTTAGTTTCAACATACACCCTTTGTTTAGAATTTCACCCCTGTGCAATAGTGCGAAACTGTGGAGCGGAACCTAATAGAACAAATTTATATACACAAAATGTTATTTGCATTTGACTGAATATGAAACATGAGCAAGGAAAACAGGCTTTTGCTGTAGTACTCTCATTCTTTTTGAAAGCTCCAATAGTGGCTTCAAGCACTCAACCAGTTAACCCTTTACCTAACATGAAAAGCAGACGACACTTGCAAAAAAAAATATTGAATAACTAAATTTTTTCATTTTTTGTCTCAAAAACATAGGTTATGACCCCTCGTTGGAACGAGCTCGACGAGCTCGTTCCAACGAGGGGTCACAACCTATGTTTTTGAGACAAAAAATGAAAATATTTTGAAAATTAATTGGCGATTTTTGAGAATAGCGCTGGCCGGTTTTGGCCGTTACGTTGGGTAAAGGGTTAATGAAATTATGACATGTCATGTTCCTGGCTGGGAAAGCGGCCTCTGTTTGGAAAGAAACAAGCAGTATACAAATGTTATACACTTCTATTAAAATCAATGGAACATGTATTGTATGATACACTCTACATATATTTGGAATTTACCTTTACAAGATGGACAGTTTCAGAGTTTTTACCAAACAATGGCAAGTCAAATTCAGGGTCTTGAGTCAAATCAAGGCTGCCTATCTACATGTAGTACCCTCTAGAAATGGAAAGTTTATTTATGTATTTAAGGTCACATATTTCTGCAGAATGACTAATCGGGACTGCAACATGGATATAAAGTAAAATGCAGAATGCACTAAATGCATTTTTAACTTGCCCATTTTTGTGGACTTCCACCCCAGGCATGGGTTACCACCACAACAGATTTTTAGCCAGTGAAATTGCAGTTTGTTTAGTACTATAAGCAATCACAGCTTCACTTCACGAGGTCTCCACTGCGAGTAAAGTTTGTTTTAATCCAAAATAAGGTTGAACCGAAACAAAATAATAATTATGTCGAATTTTTCACTGCACAACCTTTTTCATAATTGTCTTTCTGGCGCTCAAATGAAAGGATATTTGTTGTAGTTTGAGCACACAAACATCTTCTGTTTTTAGAGAAAGTTGTTATAAATCTGTGTATTATCAGGTTTAACATTTATTTATTGATGTTTAACCCTTTACCTAACAGAAAAGCAGACGACAATTGCCAAAAAAATTCTTGAATAACTAATTTTTTTTCATTTTTTGTTTCAAAAACATAGGTTATGACACCTCATTGGAACGAGCTCAACGAGCTCGTTCCAACGAGGGGTGATAGCCTATGTTTTTAAGACAAAAAATGAAAAAAATAATGAAAATTAATTGGAGATTTTTGAGAATAGCGCTGGCCGGTTTTGGCCGTTAAGTTGGGTAAAGGATTAATGACACTTTCGACAGTGTTGGTCACCTCATGTCAGACAGTTTTACGGGTGGATGAAGCATGAGTACCCACAGAGAACCACCGTTTTAAATGTCTGACTCTCCAACAAACTAACTTTGCACAACCAGGGTTAGCATTGGTTGAAAGAAAGTGCACCAGCAACAAGCAGTATGCCTTAGTACACAGCACGGCCATGTCCAACCACATGGTTGGCAATCTGGATTAAGTGGCTTGCCCAAGAAAACAATGCAGCTACTGCTGGTGGGAATCAAATCATTGACTTTTCTGAATAAATCCCAAATATTGGTTACGGGGCACTCAAACATAAAGTGTGACCCACTGTATAAACTTGGGGAATCCTATAAGAAAATGTCTTCCAGTTTATGGAACACCAGATCTTCATACTTCAACTGGACTTGCAAGTAATGTAATGTACAAATTCCTACAAATTGGGTGGATGTGCACAGTAATGTGTGTACAATGTTTGTTATCTGCATAAATGGTGAAATTGTTATGCCAATCTGAATTTACACAACTTTTCCAAAAACAAAACAAGCATTTACACTCTTTGCAGCAACTTGCACAGGCAGCCAAGGCTGGCTTGGAAACACTATGAAAGCACCCGAGTCAATATCATATTCTTGTGTTGTCTACTCGTAGACTAATGAACCTTATTTTATGTAAAAAATTTGTGAATACCAGGATAAAAAGAACATCTGTGGAGCATCCTTGGCAATCATACCAGGGAATAGATCCACCAGGGATAAATCGGGAAAGCTGAAAGCAGAACTGCATCAGAAGTGACTTTAATTAGTTGATGATCATAATAAACAACTTAGTGGAGGGTTGAGGAAAAGTTATGCTGGTGAACCAGACACATGGTAGTTATAAATGCTTGTAATGATAAGGACAAACCTGGATATCACTTCACTACAGCAACTATTTTCTACCCAGAATAATCCTCTTCATCTGTCTACATACCTTTAATACTCCATACTTTCATATCTGTTCTTTGTTTTTAAACAGTTGCAGAAACATATTTTGATTAACCCTTTTTCTAACAAGAGGCCCCATGGGGCCTGAAGCGCTCATCTTGAACAGAAGACAATATAAACAGAGTCCAAAAATGAGTCTACATTAAGCAATCCATTTCCATAGGATACACTGTCAATCCTTGAGCTCCGCAAGAGTGACAAAAATAATCCGGGCATCATGCCTCTACTTCAGTTGATCATAATGTAAAATGTAGAGCTCCCCTATGAAGCCCCTTGATACAACCTATGAGGATTAATCTTAGTTAAACACCTCTAGAGGGTACTGAATACAAAATTTTTAATTCTTCAGCAACATGGCCAATTCCGGCTCCCAAAGGGAGCCCAAATATTAACCAAGGCTCTCGATTTGAACACAGTTGAATCTGACTTCCCTAGAAATGTTGTGTACCAAATATGAAGGCATTCTGACTGTTGGATCTGAAGAAGAGAAATCTTAAAGAAAGTTCTTCATACTGCACTAAGTTAAAATTTGGGCTACCGTAGCCAGCCCAAATATGAACCTATGGATCCGATTTGAACAAATTTGAATCTGACCCCCCTAGAGATGTTGTATACCAAATATGAAAGCATCCTGACAAGTGGATCTGAAGAAGAAGATTTTTGAAGAAATTCCCTCATATTGTATTAAGTTAAATTCCAGGTTCCCATATGGAGCCCAAATATTAACCCAGGCACTCGAATTGAACAAACTTGAATCTGACCCCCCTAGAGATGTTGTATACCAAATATGAAAGCATTCCGACTGGTGGATCTGAAGAAGAAGATTTTTAAAGAAATTTCATCATATCGCACTATGTAAAAATTTGGGCTACCATAACGAGCCCAAATATATACCTAGGGATCTGATTTGAACAAACTTGAATCTGACCCTCCTAGAGATGTTGCATACCAAATATGAAAGCATTCTGACTGTTGGATATGAAGAAGAAAATTTTTTAAAATCACCCCCCATATTGAACAAAGTTAAAAGTTGCGCTTCCATAGGAAGCCCAAATATTAACCTAGGGACTTGGTTTGAACAATCTTGAATGTGACCCTCATAACAATGATGTTTACCAAACATTAAAAGATTCTGACTGGTAGTTCTGAAGAAGATATTTAAAGAATATTTCCCATATTACCCTATGCTCCTGTATTGAGCCCAAATATGAACGAATGGGCTTTATTTCAACACACTTGTATCTGACCCCCCTATGAATGCTGTATACCGAATATCAAAAGATTCTGATGATTGGTTCTGGAGAAAAGAATTTTTAAAATTTTTGCAAATATGCTGACTCAGCATTTTTTTCGATGCCCATTACAGAACACCCTAACATAACCGATGGCAATTTTTTTTTACCATTCAATTCTACTGGTCCTAATGATACTTCACACCAAATAACAGCTCTCTGTTCCTTGAGGTTTGGGAAATATGGGCGTTTGAAAATATTTCTATTTTTAGCTCCCAGGGTTCCCATGGGGATGCAGGAATTTTTTTTTTTTTGCATGAGTCAAGTACTTATGACCCAATAATACCACATACCAAATTTGATTCAAACCAGACCATGGGTTCAGAAAATAGAAATTTTGGGCGTGGCCAAAAATCTTGCCCCTCCCATTACTAAGCCAAATATTGCTTCACTAACTTCGTTTGAACAAAGTTGATTCTACACCTCAAAAGGAAGCTCCATAGCAAATATCAAGTCATTGTATACACTGGTTCATGAGAAGATTTTAAAAATATTTTGGAGCATTTTTCCCCACTCCCTCCCTATGGGGCTGGGCATGCAGAGTTGAACAAAAATGCAATGCCCCTTCGGGACCATCATTCACACAAACTTTCACTTGAATTGGCCAAGTGGCTTTGGAGAAGAAGACCAAAATATGGTGTTGACAGACGACGGCCGGCCGACGGACAGAGAGCCATGGGATTAGCTCAGCTTGACTTTGTCAAGATGAGCTAACAAACTAGTCGCAACTGCACATAATATACAAATTGTGCAGTTTCGAAAAATTCCAAGAAAACCATATCATGTGACACCTCATTGGAACGAGCTTAACAAGCTCGTTCCAATGAAGAGTCACATGATATGGGTTTGTTGAAATTTTTTAAAAAACTGGGGGGGAAAAAATAATTAAAATAAATTATGATATCGAATTAGTTGGGCAAAGGGTTAACAATTTTAAATTTATCTTCAAAAAGATAGCTTATGACCCCCTTATTGGAATGAACTCATTTCAAGGAGGGGGTCATCTACTATGCTTTTGAGGCAAAAAAAACTTTTAGCAAGTGTCGTCTACCAGTCATGTTAAATGCAAAAAAACTGTGCAGTTCTTATTGAAAGGCTTTTTTGTTTTAGTGTTTAAGGTCACTCTCAAGATCTATGGCTACATGGCCACAACATTGGTACGAAATCAAGTTTAGCCAATTGTTTATACCTAGGCTGCCTGTTTCAGAAGATTTCCATCCCAGGCATTGATTACCGGGTCCTATTCCAAGTAAAGCTGAATGTGCTTACCACAGTAAACAAACATTGCTCCACTTCCAGGGGTTTCCATGTTGAGAAAGGGTGAGTTTCAACCGATATAAAAATACCACTCAGGATCACCGATCCAATGTCGAGTTGTGACAACAGTTCCTCGCACCAAGGCTAACACACCTATGAAGTTTCATGACTCTAGGTTGAACCACTATCAAGTTCTCATCCGGAAACCAATTGTTGCGATATACTATGTTCAAGGTCACTGTGACCTTGACCTTTGACCTGGTGAGTCCAAGATCAATAGGGTTCTTCCTCGCACCAAGGCCAACACACCTATGAAGTTTCATGACTCTAGGTTGAACCACTATCAAGTTATCATCCGGAAACCAATTGTTGCGATATACTATGTTAAAGGTCACTGTGACCTTGACCTTTGATCTGGTGAGTCCAAGATCAATAGAGTTCTTCCTCGCACCAAGGCCAACCCACCTATGAAGTTTCATGAATGTAGGTTGAACTACTATCAAGTTATCATCCGGAAAGGAATTGTTGCGATTTACGATGTTCAAGGTCACGTTGACCTTGACCTTTGACGTAGCAAGTCCAAAATCAATAGGGTTCTTCCCCTCACCAAGGCCAATCTACCTATGAAGTTTCATGAATGTGAGTTGAACTATTATCAAGTTATCATCCGGAAACCAATTGTTTAAGATTTACTACGTTCAAGGTCACTGTGACCTTGACCTTCGACAGAGCATGTCCAAAATCAATAGGGTTCTTCCTCCCACCAAGACCAACCTACGTATGAAGTTTAATGAATGTGAGTTGAACCACTATCAAGTTATCATCCGGAAACCAATTGTTTACGCCCGCCATTCACCAAACTATAAGTCGAGTTTGACTTCGTCACAACTCGACTAAAAACTTGATGGGAATGTAACCATGGCTAAGAGCCCTGCAAATCTTAGATATTTGGTTAAATCCAAATTGGGCTGTGGATTTCGAATTGAATCGAATCTCACAGCTCTTCAAATTATAAATATTGTACCATCAAACTACCGGAAATATTACCAGTTCCACTCATGTATTCTATCCACAATCTGTTTGGGCAAATAGATAGAAAAAACGCACATTTCAGAATGAAATCTAAGAAGTTTCGGAAGTGCAACAACCTTGAACTCATATTCTATCATCCAGTCTCCTATGCACGAGACTGAATGATAGAAGAAGAGTTCAAATGAAGACACTCGGTAGGTTTTTAAGAACATCATGGCAATTCAAAATTTTCAAATTCAGCGTGACTCAAATTCAATCATATTGAATCGTTGGGATGATTTCAATTTGAATTTTGCAACTTTGCAGGGCCTTACCAAGCCTAACAATGACAGGTGGCATTTAAACCAATGCTAGAAGAATTAAAATGGTGAATTTCCAAAATAACGAGTTTGCAAATAAAACAGGCACTGATTATATTATTAAATGTACTTGTTATCAGTAAAAGAACCTCTTATGGGTTTGAACAGTCACAACTATATTACAATTTTTACAGTTCAGATATATTGAGAATTTCTCCATTATTCCATACTACAACAAACCTGAGTTTCTTTACTTTACAAATTTGTTTCTGATCACTACCATTTTGGTCACTGAAAACCATGTGGATCTTGGAGAAAGATTTGAAATAGAAGATTCGAAAATATATCGAATCAAAACCCTGATTTATAAATTCATATCAATCTTCTGATATTCATAAGGTCTCTTTATAATCATTCATTTTTTTTATTGCTGTTCAATTCCATTTATTTATTTATTGGTGTTTAAGGTCACATATTTCTGCACACTGGCTAATCATGACCACAACCTGGATATAAAGTCAAGTCCAGCCATCGTATATACCCATGTTGCCCATTTCAGAGAACTTCCAACCCAGGCATTGGTTACCAAGTCCTATTTTACCAATAAAACAGAGCTAGTTTACCACAGTAAGTTCAATTCCATTTTAAGCATCTATGGATATATTGAGACCACACCACAAGTATAGTATAAAGTTAAGTTTAGACAATCAATTTTAATTATGATGTTCACTTTTGAAAACTTACACCATAGGCTATGGTTATGGGCTTGCATTATACCAGTGAAGCTAGATGTGTCGACCTCAGTAAACACATGTGGTAAACACAAAGAGAACCTCTTCCCAAATGAGATGGCTGAAGTAGGAGTTAAAATCTATGTTTTTTAACCCTTAACGGCCTGGACAAGTGTCCTGAATTCCCATCAGCCCACAGCCTCTATACATTCAGTGGCTAAGCAGTGATTTTTAGTCAAGTCTTGGCTGCCTGTTAAGGCAGCCAAGACTAAACTAGAAACCACTGCCCCCATAATTTGTCTGTTGTCAACAGGACCTCCTCATGATGGTACGTTCAGGGCACCTGTTCTGAGGTCGTAAAAGTCGAAAACAGGCCTTTAAGGATTACAAATAAAGCTGTGACAATTTTAATTTATTGGACAATTCTTTCTTCTCAAATATGTTTGAGAAGATTATGGCAATTTGTTAGGTAAATAATAAACTCCCTGTTCATCTTGAAACTTATACAATCTGAGGAAAATGAATTATTATTGGAAATACCCAGAACTCCTTGCATGCCGCTGGCAGATATTCCTGTCCAGAACAAGAAATCTCTTGGCAGTAATATAAGTAATATTTGAGCACAGTTAACCAAATTTTCACCTGCAAATCAGGCCTTGATTTGTTCGGTTACGCATCGCAAAATGGGAAGCAAAAATTGTGAGGTGCGATGCAATAGCTAGAATAGGTTAGCAGTTTTTTTTTTTTACTTCAGGATAAAATGTTAGAACACAAAGTATTCTCACAATCGCTGAATTGGATGGTATGATGTATAAGTGCACAAAGTTGTAATGTTTTTTTTATTTATCAAATACTGTATGTAGCTTGTAGAGTGCATATAGCATCTGATTGGTGGCTGGGGCAATCCCAATTGTGTCAAACCGGAATGTCCTGGACACACATTTACATATTTCTGGGATGTATAAACACATGTCTCGTGAAACTGAAAGTACAATATGTCACTTTTCATGTGTTCTAGAGGACACACACAATGATAATGTAGGATATAATTAGATGAGTTTGCAGATATATTAAAGCCTAAATCATAGCAATAGATTTTTTACCTGGTCTTCTCGAGCACTTGAATACTAGTGCGTAACAGAATAAAATAATTTCTCTTCATTCATTCACTTGGAATACTGAGTTTCAAAGTAAGACTAAGCTACAATTCCAGTAGTCTAAACTAAACTAAAGTCCATAATTTAATTTTTTACATACGTCCTTCAAGGATGCACCAACGTAAAGAAATAAATTACGACTTTCAAGTCCAGGTTTGGACTACAATCCCAGATGCCAGGAAATTATGTCTTTCAGGTCAAGTTTTTAAAATTTTCTCACTCCGGATCGAACCATGGTTGGCCCGGAGAGTCCATGAACTGTCAACCTGGGCTACAAAAATGTTGCTAATCAATTTTCGGAAAACAAATCGAGGCCTGCAAATTTTATCTACTTTTTGACCAATGATTTCTTCAGTGAAAATTTCATGTATTGTTCATTAAATCTAGTCATGGCTGCTTTGCAGCAGCCATGATTAGATTTGATGAAAAATATTTTTAAAATACTCAGCAGGTTAAGAGTTAACACGACTAGAGAGGACACCTGCAAAACCATTTCTTGAATGGCTAAACATATTTATCTTTCTACCTCCAAAACACAGCTTACAGCCCCTCACCTGTATAAGCTTATTTCAAAGAGGGGGCATAAGTCATGTTTTAAGGAAAGTATTATTAAAAAAAATTAATAAAATATGAACATCGACTTTTTGTGAATAGTACCAGACAGATGTGACCATTCTGTTAGGTAAAGGGTTAAAACCCTGCAAGAGAGATTTTACACCCACTGATATTTACAATTTCCAAGAAAAGGCAGAAAATGAACGGACAAGCTTTCAGCTGATGGACAATCAGGCTGAATGTTTATTTGTGTTTCACAAGCTGTTTTCTCAGAAATTGATAAGTATCTGTCAGGTACAGAATGTGCAGAGTGAATTGGAACTAAAACACCCATGAAGTGAAGTTTCCACCCACAATCATTATCAAATTCTGTAGAAAAGAAATGTAAGCCAAAGCAAAGTTTCAGCTAATGGACCTGCTAGTTTATGCCGGAGGACCACAAGCTGCAACTCTGTTCATGCTCCATTGACAGTTCTATTGATTTAAATTATTTCTAAGATGAAAATGCTACTCCATGTGTTCTTTTAGAGTAATCCACCCATTCCTTACTGAATAAAAGCAAATTTCCTTTGTTCTAAACCGGTTGAGTGCAAGAAGCCACTGTCATGGCTCTATTGAAAAATGCTTTATACTGTATGCATTAGCTTGTTTGCCCAGCAGTGGAAGACAATTTTTTATATCACATTGTTTGGTTGTAATTCATTGGAGAGTACCTACTGGCACTCCAATAAATTGTAACAAAACATTAATCAACAAAATCTTGCTGAACTGAGCCTCTCTTGCTGGTAGCGTAGTATCTTTAAAAAAAATATCCATGTTCAAATCACCCTTGAATGAGAGCTATTGCTGAAGAAAATTATACCCCCACTGCAATGCTGGACAGATGAAGCATAAATGAATTAAAGTAAGGACCATAAATCTGCTGAACAAATGTGGGCAACCTTTTTATAACATGTGCAGGAGCTTCTTGTCACAAGGATCCCTCATACCAATTACATTGAAATCCATCAACTCACTGGTAAGATATTGCTGCAGATGGACAGACACACAGATGGATGCATGGACAGATGCACTGATGCTTGTAATCCAATATACCTTCCATTCTTCAAGAGTGAGGGTATAAAAATAATTAGCACTCAACCAGTTAACCCTTTGAACACTGGTGGTATCTTCCATGCCAGTTAAATGGCAGAAAATGGAAGAGTCCATATCCATTATTTGGGGGTAGAGCAATTAATATTTTCAACGTGCAGCCATCAGGCTGCATGTTGAAAATATTAATTGTTCTACCACACCTGTTCACTTAATGAAATTATGACGTATCGTGTTGCTGGACTGGGAAAGCGGTCTCCTGTGTTGAAAGAGTTAAAGACTGAATAGACCTATCCCACGTACAAGCTTTATAATTAAGTTTCAGAACTTTGGTGAAGAGAGAGAGCTCAAGGGTTTTCCTTTCTGCCATGTTTTACAGGAAAGAGAATGGCATGCAAGTAGTCTGGATGATTGAATCCGAAGACATGACTTTTCTAGGCCAAGGGAAAATTATTTATTATTTACTTATTGGGGCTCAAGTTCATATATTTCTGCAAAAAATCTAATCGTGACCGCAACATAGATATAAAGTAACGTTTAGACAATTGTTTATACCCATGCTGCCCATTTTTGAGGACTTCCACCTCATGCATTCGTTACTAGGCCCTATTTTACCAGTAAAACAGAGTTTTTTTACCATGGGGGGGGGGGGGGGGGGGGGGAATGGGAAAATAAGACAGTAAAATTCTACTTGGGTGTGGTCACCACTAGCTGAATTATGTTGTGTGGTAACCTCTAGAATATTTCACTCATTCTTTTTCTTGTACTAATGAAAGGACTGACCCTGATTCTTGGAAAGCTCTCCAAAAGAGTTTTCCCAAGACTCAGCATCATGAGCTGATATTACAAATAAGAAAAAGAAGTATGTTAAAATCAAAATCAAGCTTTATGTCCTCATGTAACTAATATCTTGTAATGCTTTTGGAGACATTTCACTTCTTTGAATTGAAAGAAATAAAAAATTTGTATTCATACCTTTGGGCTTTTCAAGCCCCCTCAAGAGTTTCAAGGACTTTTAAGGTCCTGAAAGTTATTATTATTAAATCGAACGACATTCAGGATCCCACAGGAAACCCATAAAATAGTGTCTGACAACTGTAACCTAGTCGCTTGTACGGCACGTCTTAATTTATTAAAAAAGTGAGAGTATAATACAGCAATTAAAAATCTTACAAATATTTAATTAATGTTCACCGTACAAGCTCATCTGTAATGCTGATGCAAACACTCAAATTTTCATGCAACCTTTATTCTGATCCAGTATGGATTAGTTCTTTGAAAATAAAGAAAGAACTAACAACCTTTCTTTTGAAATATACAAACAATAAAAGTTTCATGTGACATACTAAAACCATGTGTGCTTGATATTATTACCACTTCCATGAGCGTTTGTAGTAAATTTTCAGAAGTCTACTTGGGTACTAAAATTATGTTCGACATTTGGCCAGCATGGTGAAAATTGATTTGAGTACTGGTTCCACAGATCCTGTGACATTATTTATTTATTGTAAAGTTTCTTAGAACGACTTGCATTCTGGAAGTGAGGTACAGAAAGAAGCATGGCCTGTACACATTATGGCAGGGTTCAGGATATATTAACTTGGTTCACACTTGAACTGCAGTGACATATCTTTTGGGTATGGTACAGCTTAACCCTTTACCTAACATGAAAAGCAGACGACACTTGCAAAAACAATTCTTGAATAACTAATTTTTTTCATTTTTTGTCTCAAAAACATAGGTTATGACCCCTCGTTGGAACGAGCTCGACGAGCTCGTTCCAACGAGGGGTCATAACCTATGTTTTTGAGACAAAAAATGAAAAAAATAATGAAAATTAATTGGCGATTTTTGAGAATAGCGCTGGCCGGTTTTGGCCGTTACGTTAGGTAAAGGGTTAACTGGTAAAATTAACACTTAACCCTTTGAACCCTGGTGGTATCTTCCATGCCAGTTCAATGGCAGCAATTGTAAGAGACCATATTCATTATTTGGGGGTAGGCCAATTAATATTTTCAACATGCAGCCTTGTGGCTGCACTTTGAAAATATTGATTGGTCTACCCCACACAAACAATTAGCACCAATGCTACTTGATGGAATTATGTCTTGAACTGGAAAAGAGGCCTCTCAGGGACAAAGGGCTAACCTGCCATGTCTTTTCTTGAATTTCTCATAAAATTATGTCATGCTGCTGTAAAGCAGCGGGACTGGATTTAAAGAAAAATTCAATGAAGTAGGAGGCAAAGAAATCATGGATGAGGCTATTCATATTTTAAGGAAAAGATTTTGTGAACAAAAGGGCAGGGATGCTCACACCTCTGCAAGGCAGCAGAGTATTTTGCACAGTGTAGGAAGATCTGGTTTCAGCAGACAAAGTTAAATTATGGCCCTACAGTGGGAGTCTGGTCCTATAATAACAATACAGTGCTTCAAAGTTATTTCAGCATGTTTTTAACCACACATGAAAAACGTGAGTGTAAAGGCAGACAATGAATGTTTTTTTTACGAGAATTATGGTAAGTGGTAATAATAGTTATAACATGATTATACTGGGCATTATGTTTTATTATCACCCCTTTAAGAAAGATTAGCAGGCAGTACTGAAATGGTTAACCGGACAACCAGTTTGAAACCAGTTACCTTCCTTACTGATTAGAAAAAAAGTCAACCGGTTATCCGAAATATTGATAGTGATCATCATTAATGGCTTAAAACATAGTAAATCTGCCGTTTCTCCTTCGGGTTAGATTACACCTCGAAGCTGTGCTATATATATTGAGAAATAATAGACTTTGGCATTAAAGACTTTATTAATGATCGGTAATTTCCGTTGAGTGATGAGTAATCGCCCAAATTATTCTGTAGTATGTATACAAATGAAGGCTGTCAAGTACTCGACAACATTCGTTTGTACACACACAAAGGAATAGTTTCTGCGAATACTGCTTTTTTCCATTCTATATAGTTTTGATCTCATATTTGTGAAATAATGGCCACGGATAACTAGATATTATCTAGTTATAGCTCTCGATAAGTCGGTTGTGAAGATGAGCAAACCCTTTCAACCTTATTAGCAGGCATCCATATTTATTATTGGCTGTTCCACACTAAGACCACTCATATCTGTCTATTAACCATTTTTGCAAGGTCAATAAAGCATAACACCCTCCAAAAATCATGTTATGGTAAAATTATGAACTTGACAAAAAATAATGATCACCATACGAATTATACTGACTACACATGCAAGCAAGTGGCACACACAAGGACAGCAGCATATGAAACATGTAGTCGTGTTCCAATCACCCAAGGTAACAATATACAGTAGATAAAATGTTTTTCTTTTCAATTTCACAACACTAACTAGAGGAACTGGGTGTTTCTAACATTTCCATCAAGAATGTGTCAATTGGTGTGTCTCCAATAAGTTTAAAGAAAAATAAGTGCTCTAAACATTTCAGTCCTATGCTTCGTAATGCTGGTAATCGGAGTAGAAGCTTTGCAAACCGACCAGGCTCATCAGGATAATGTGTCTTGCAGTATTCTTCTAAGGAGGCATAAACTTTTTCACGCAATTGTTCCACCTCCTGTACAGCTGCAAGTCCTTTTGCATCTGAAAGAAAGTATTATAACAGATCAATTTGTAAGTAACAAGAGTTAACCCTTTACATAATGTAACACCAATATTTGGCCAGTCAGCACAAATTACATAAAGGTAGTGACTAAGTGGTTTGAGCAAGGAGCTTCAAACCGAAAGGTCCACTATTGGATCTTGACCAGCGGTAACTGTGTTGCGTTCTTGGGCACGGTATTTAATCCTGATTGCACTGTGGTGCTGTGTACTAAGTCATACCACATGTCGATGGTACACGTGCCTCAAGGAGCTCTGTCAAACAAGATTGAATTGGTTAAATTCTTAGTTATTACAATGGGGCATGCAGTTTGAAAGTTTGTTATTTTGACATCAGCTGGCAGTGAGTTAATCACATACGAGCCATACAAGAAAAGTTCATCAATTTTTAACCCTTGACCCAATGCAGACAATATCAAAATTTATTATTTTAAATATTACTTTTCCAATTTTTTCAAAAAATTTAACCCAAACCATATCATGTGACCCCTCATTGGAATGAGCTTGACAAGCTTGTTCCAATGAGGGGGTCACATGATATGGTTTTATTGAAATTTTTTGAAAAATAATATTTCCTCATCTGCTAATTTTGCAGATTACACAGGAGGATCCCTAAAAATTTGTTAGGTAACAAGGAAACTGAAATTCACACACTTTCAAAGGTCCTACTCGCTTTCCAAGCACTTTCCGACCCTTGAAAAAATTTTAAAATTCATGCATTTTCAAGGTTCTCAAGAGCCACAATGAACGCTGTTACCTAAGGTGAATTATTACTAATTAACCCTTTTTTAACACAAGAAAAAGACAACACCTGTAAAAAAAAAATTGTGAGAAACTAAAATTTTCTTTCTGTCACAGAAGAGACAAATTGTCAGTTTGAAAGAAAATTTGGATATAAAATCAAATCTAACTTAGCGATCATCACCAATTTTCAATGTAAACATCAAGATGATGAATTTGAATTATTTACTTGTTTTAAAAATGTTCACTTTTAATATTTTTAGTTACTATGAAAATTAACAGCAGCATAATTTAATACTGTCAGTAAAACAACTTTTAGGTAAAAATTGTATATAAATTTCAAACGAGATTCTTCAAATTTTAAAGTCGAATGAAATTTCACAAGGGAGACTGAGAGTAGCTTTTTTGAATGAAGAGCAATGTTCTTTGCCTTGGTCGCTTAGTTTCTACAGGGATCCATGGGTTGAAACTTTGCTTTTTCTTCCAAAGACTTTTTAATAGAATAAAAGTTAAGGTTTGGGGTGTGAACATAAAGACACAGCTGCCTTTGTGATACAGTTAAATGGCTATCTCTCAACTGAATATTCCTGTAAAATGAATATAACTTCCAAACACAAAACCATTTATCATGACTTCGGTACAAATCTGACCTGTTAATTGCATATAGGACTGTTAGGACAGAGAGCAAACTCCTATTAATTGAATAAAAATTCTTGTAATATATCACAAATTATCCTGACAATCACCAAATTTCCCTGTTTATAGACCTATTTTGTCTCAGTACATCTAATACAGGCATTTAATCTATTGTAACTTGTTACATGAACTTGCTACATGAGCTCCAAGCCTGAAAATAAGCAATCTGTCATTTGCAGAATGAGGTCCCCAGAGGGTGAATTTGCTGATGCTATCCCATGCAGTGTGCCAATTTATCCTCTGGGTACCTCCTGCTGTTTAGGCATGAGACCTTGATTCAGACTGAGGTTCACAGAGGGTAAATTTAGTGATGCTACCCTGCTGTGCAGGGTAGCATCACCAAATTCACCCTCTGGTGTCCTCATTCTGCAGATGACAGTCTGCTTATTTTCAGGCTTGATGAGCTCTTTCAAACAAGATATAATGAAGTCAGTTTATATCTAAAATACAGGAAAATGACAAATCCCTGCTAATTGAATACTCCTGTCAATGGAATAATTTTCACTTGCAAAATGGCTATTCAATTAACAGGGTTCTACTGTAATGCACTCTACATACTGAGCACAAAACAACTGCTTGATGAGAAGCTGCTTTTCACCATAGTTATCTCACCTGGATTAAATAAAACAATGGCTCTCAGACAACCCAATTCTGTCTTGTCCATTTTAATCTCTCTCATTTTGGAAACCAGTTCCGTTAAAACACGATCGAATATAGTTCCTACGCCGGCTTGGTGTGCACTACTACGATGAACATGAAGTCCTGTAGCTAATAAAATACCATCTTTGACAGCAATAGATCTATGTGAAAATGCAGCTATCAACAATTCATTCCATCCTGGAAGAAGAAAAATAAGCAATGAAATAATGATTATCATTGTGGGATGAGCTTGTGGAAGGTATAATCTATCTAATCAATATCTCTCAAAGATACAGTAATATCACTAAATGTGAGATTAGGCAAAAAAAGAAGAAGATAAAAAGGCATGTTCTTCGGTATTTTTGCTCTGAAAAACAGGGAGGTTGGGTTTTTCTTCACAATGCTATGAATTTAAAATCGCAAGTTAATTCTTATATTTGTCTTTTTGCCTGTTGTACACTCATATGGCTCATGCGTCTGAAGTTGCCAAATCAAACAAGATCAAGTTAGGTCCATCAAAAAAACTTTGTTTCTCTGGTAATTTTCTCTCAAATTCACGATGAGGGAGGGAGGCTTTTTTTTTTTTTTTTTTTTAAATTTTTGTTTATCCACAAACAGTCCTGGTCTTCAAAATAGTTGGAATTAAAATTTTAACTACTTACACTATTATGAGGAAAAAACTTTTTTCCGCAGTGCAAATTTCCCATAGCAGTTAAATTTTTATCCTACAAGTGCAAGATAGTGAAGAGATTTCCAGGTACTAAAAAAAGGAGTGATGAGGCAGCTTTTCAATGATGAGGGAGATGCTTGAGAAACCAGTATTTTTTTAATAGCCTTATATTTATTTATTGGTGTTCAAGGCTTCCTATTTCTGCACAATAGCTAAATGTGTCTGCAGCATAGATAACAAGTCAAGACCAGCCAATCCTTAGTCCAGGAAAACACACCATTTACAAAAGCATCAGTACAAATTTGACAGGGTAATTGAATACAGATTATAGAGCAAACACCCATGAATGAAAAATCTTGTATTTATTTAAATCGTGACCACAACATGGATATGAAGTCAAGTCCAGCCAATCATTTTTACCCATGCTGCTCATTTTAGATGACTTCCACCACTGGCCTGGCACTGGCGACAGGTCCTATTTTAACAGTAAAACAGAGCTTGTTTATCACAGTAAACAAGCACTATTTCATTTCACAGTGTTCGAACGCGGAAAAAAATCTTGTAACCTCTTGAAGAATTACTCAGAACTGGATGACTGTTGAATTCCATAGACCGACTGGGCCTCAGTACACCTAATGTAAGCATTTACTCTTATTACATCTTGTTTGACAGAACAAGTTCTATAAAACAAGATGTGATAAAATAAAGGCTCATTTTATCACCACAAAACAGGAAAATTACTCATAACCCTTAAAGGCCTAATTCCCACGGATCACTTTTTACTGCAAGAGAAAGGTGCCTCAACATGCAGCGTCTGTATGAAGTTGTAGGTTATTTTCCAACTTTGGTATGATTTTCCCCCAATTCAAACCCAAACATTCCTAATCTTAGTCCTCATTCAAAAAAAACTTCAATCCCTTTTTTACTCTCGATGGCCTAATTTTTACTTTGATCACATTTTACTGTAACAAAACAGGTACCTCAACAGGCAGTTTTTAGATACATTGGCAAGTTACATCCCTAGAACATTTTCAGTTGTTTCTAGGCAAGTCTTGGTTGCCTATATAGGCAGCCAAGACTTGCCTCGACATAACTGCAAAGCCACAGAATGTTGTCTGTTGAAGGGTAGCAAAATGCATAAATATCTTCATTATTTAATAGTACAAGAACAATTAATTTAATAGAGATTATCTAGACTGATAAATCTAACTGCATGTACTATACATATAGTAGCTCAGGGACCGATCAGGCCTATTTAAAATACGCTCTAGCCTCGGAGCCTATTTTTTCAATTCATGCGCCAGATTTCAATTTACGGAGTCACACTGCTGTTTGTAACACACACTGCAAGTATGTAATAGCTCTCATCATTTTCATTTGGTACCCTATAGAAAACATTAATCTTCACTGTGGTTTCTGATCAAGTCTTGGCTGCCTATTTAGGCAGCCAAGACTTGATCAGAAACCACAGTGAAGATTAATGCTTGGTAATTAAGACTTAAAGTATTAACTTAAGCACTCTAGAACAATGATAAATGATAATCATATATATAATACATGTAAGAGTGTCTCTCTCGATTATCCATCGAAAGAATATCAAAATATGATCTGAGAAGTTACGTGCCAACTGAGAAGCCTATTTCTGAGATTTAAGAGCCAGGTCCTGATGTTTCAGAACCAAATACGCACTGGCGCATGCCCAGGTCGGTCCCTGGTAGCTTCTGTATTACTGTTCTCAGTTCGATATGAAGCTGACATTCCTTATTCTTTTTGTTTCTTATCCCAAATAAATTCCCAATTGGAGCCTTCATGATTCATATTTTCCCAATTGCATGGACCTCGGAGCCCTTTCCCAAAGAAGGCATTAGAATCCCTGCTCCTTTGAAATTATCTGTTTTTATAGCTTTTTTATAGCTTGTCTAGATAGAAATGGTGTCAATAGCTTTTATAATCCATACTGGAAAAAAGTCTTTGGGTTTGTTTTTCCAGTGAAACTCATTGATGATATTCTGAACAACCAAAACTACATGTATTTCCAAAAGGATTTTCAGTATTCCAACAAACAATTTCAGAAACCTGAGTTCACAAATGCACATTACACTGGCAACCACTAGACTATTTTTTTTATTTATTGGGGGTTAATGACACTTTTAATACAGCACCATATCGTGTCCAACAATTTTCCAGGTGAAGGAAGCCAGAGTACCTGTAGAGCCCACACATGTAGGATTAGCAACAGCTGAAGGTATTATATGTTCCATAGATGTGAATTATAGCTTAGCACAATGTGGGACTGTGTTCCTATTTGGGCAAATGGGATTGAGTGTTTTGCCAAAGGACACAATGCTGAAGACAAAGGTGAGAATCGAACCTTCAACCTTGCGATCTAGGGACCAAAGTTGCAACCAAAGAACTATCCGACACCTGAAACATTTTACTGCTTGCCCCTCAACATTGGGCTTCTGGATCACAGCAAAAAATTCAAATATTTGATGCATACTGGACCTTAATCCATAAGGGCCTGGAGATTTTTCATAGATTTTCGCTATACTCTGAAAGTCTACCTCCAGTGGCTTTGCAGTTGTTTCTAGTCAAGTCTTGGCTGCCTACAGAGGCAGCCAAGACTTGCCTAGAAACAATTGGCAAGGCACTTAGAAAATCAGTTTTTGGGGCCTTTGCATTAAATAGTTATCAAAGTCAGAATTAGGCCCCAAAGGGTTAAAAGAATTAATGCCTTGTAATAAATCTATATTTGGTACATACCTGCTCTTAATAGTATCACTTGATCTTCTAGAGGTAGTTCTGTGAAGTGTGGAATTCGTTTTGCCCATTCTACTAACGTGAACAGTTGCTTGTCTGCTGCCTGGCATATATTAGTGACAGGGTCTTTCTACAAAAGTTTGAAAACAGAAAGAATATTTTAATTATTAGAATATTTAACCTTTTACCTCTATCAAAGATACAGAAATATCAATAAATGTTAGATTATATTTATTTCTCATTCCATTTTTTTGTAAAATTGCATGCGGGCAAGAGTTTTTTTATTTTATTTATTTTTGTAACTATTTCTTTGCCACCAAAAGTTCATGTTCTTGATTTGTTTCACATTTTAGGCCTCATAATCTACAGAATATTTAGGGTGGTGATGTATTTCGTCCCTTGAGAGCAAGAAGGCTTTACAATGCTAAAGCACTACAAATCCTTGTTGCACTGAAGGGACAAATTTATCAAATTTATATGAGTGAAATATCAGACGAAACCATTTAAATTTTTATTTTTTCAAATTTGCATTGGTTATGAAAAGAGAGATGCCAAAAGAACCATGTGTGAGGGCCTGAGAAACAGATTTTTAACTTTTGTACGCCTTACTGGTCTTCAAGGGTACCTATTTCTGCACAATGGCTTATAATGACCGCAACATGGATATAAAGTTCAGTTCAGTCAATCATTTATACTGAGGTTGCCATTTTGGAGGACTTCCAACCCAGGCATTGGTTACCAGATCCTAATTTACCAGTAGAATAGAGCTTGTTTACAACAGTAAACAAGCACTGCTTCATCTGTTTAACACTGAAAACAAGCACTGCCTCACTTCTTGGGGTACCCAGGAGGAGGGAAGAGTTAAACTCTGGCCAAGTCGTATTATGATAAACCATCTGTAGCCGGCATCACATTCAATACTATAAGCAATACCTCATAGGATTTTAAAACGTTGATATATATCGCCAATGTGGAATATCACCCTAACTATATCAGAAGGTAAACTGGTTGAGTGCTAGAAGCCACTACCATGGCTCTACTTAAAAGTGCTGAAAGTCACTTTAATAGCTTTACACTGTATGCATTAGCTTGTTTGATCGGTGCTATAAAAACTGTCTATATAATACTGCTTTGTTACAATTTATTGAAAATAATTATTTTTGAAGAAAATCTTGCTAAACTCAGGCTTTCTCTCGCTGGTAGCAAGGAACTTTGGGGAAAAAAAATAGTTGTTACAAATCACCTACGAAAAATAATTTACCACTCTTCCAATTGCAAGTTTGATAATAGTGTTTCTTTGTTTATTGGGGTTTAACGATGCATTCAACAACCAGGATCATATCATTTCTGACCAGTTTATGGTGGAAGGAAGCTGGAGTAGCTAGGGAGAACTTGGCACCTCAGAGTAGTGAGCAAAAGGCTAGTAACTTTCGGACAGTCCAACATACTAACCGGGGACAAGCAGGGTTAGTATCAGTTGAAAGCAAGTGTACAAACATCGAGCCCTGCGCTTCAGTAAACAGTGCCAGCATGTTATCACATAGACAATCAGGATGGAGTGTCTCCGCCAAGGATTGAACACAGAAGATGCTGGTTAGGATTAGTGTTCAACCGATTACCAAAAATGGCTGCTGACCGATTACTGGTTATTTGAGCTCACAATCGGCCAATTCCGATGCCAATTCTGATTGTAAAACCGTCCCCGACTAGACAAGACGAGGCTCGCAAAGAACTACATTAAATTGAACATATTTTACACTGTTTAGAGTCCATTCACTACTAGAATAAGTCAAGACACGAATAAAATTACCAGTTGCACACACTTGGGCGGTAAACGTGGCTCCGAAATTACCAGTTGCACACACTTGGGCGGTAAACGTGTCTTTCGAGCCACGTTTACCACCCAAGTGCACGCAACTGGTAATTTTTCCTGCGACCTGAGTCAATGGAGTGCAACCTCCACTTTTCCGGTATGAACTGGCGATTGTCGCTAGTATGCTCAATTGTAAGCTTTACATGTCGTTTAACTTGTATATCCGTAAAGGGGCGTCTAGAGAGATTAAAAATACACATTGTGGTGGTTTTTCAACATTTTTGTATGCTATTATTGACATCATTTTACGTTAACAATTGAACAATTGCAGAAGATAATAAAATGCGGTTTATGAATCATCACAAAATGCTTGGCAACAATCGGTTGAACCGATGTTCCAGGAGTCATTGCCATTGTCATCCGATTGCCCACAATCACACGATTGTGGTGGCTGGTTCCGATCATCGGTTCAACACAAGTTAGGAAGGTATTGTGATCATTCGATCTCCCAGTCCAATGCTCCAACAACAAATAAGCCACCGCACCCCCAAGAGATGATAACATTAGTGTTAGAGCTGGGCAGTTTATTGGTTTTCCATTTCGGTTCCATTTCTTGAGGCACACCAGAGAACCGAATTGCAAGACCCAGCAAACGGATTTAATGTGTTTGTGCATATAAACTAATCAAATATCTTACTGGAAGGGTGCTGGACTAATGGCTCAGAAGACTTTGTACATTTTGTCAATAGAGCATTCAATGCTCATGGCAACAGGTACATGTTAATTGTACATATCAACAGGGCTAGAATTTCACAAGTTTGGAGGAAATCAAGAATGATTCTCACAAAAACAAACCATACAAATTGAAAGAATTACATGTAGTACAGTCATTTTCCAACATACACAGGCTTTTGTTTGGTGAATCATGCAGCAAAATGACATGTGGTGCTCAGACATATTAACCTCAGCTTGAGGAAAATCACTTGATTTTGTCTTTAAGATCGAGTGATTGAAAAAAATAATAGTGAGATTTCTTCATGAGGCTTTTTTTCAAGCATAATTCAGTTGATAATGTACAAAATCAACTACAAATGTAGCATTTCATTGACCTTGGTCCCCCAGACTGTTTTATCAAGAACCTATACGAAGCACCAGTGTTGTGTGCACAAGGGAGAATACTCCAAAAATATACTACTCAAAGTTTGCCTAGCACCAAGTATATCCAACTACCTGTTTTACGTTTTAGTTGAAATATTGTAATGAAAAGTGGATATATTTTTTATTTAATTATATCTTTAATGATTTAAGTACAGAAATTAAGATTTTATTTGTGTTTGACATTATTTTTTAGCTTTTGCATACGATAACCATGGAAAATGGATATTATTGGTAAAAGAGGAAATTTTTCAATTTGCCAAAAAGTTGATGGAGCGAACTGGTATGGGTTCATTATCGAGTATGAGACCCATTACTGTTAATTACAGCTTGACAACGCCTTTTCATGCTCCCAATCAGGGTCCTGGTGGTCCTTTGTGGGTTGTTGTTCCATTCTTGGACCAGAATGGCACCAAGCTCCTGAACACTTCTTGGCTGGACTGGACGGGCTGAAATTGCAAGCTGCAACTCATTCCAGACATGTTCGATTGGACTGAGGTCAGGGGATCTTGCTGGCCAGTCCATATGCTCAATCCCCACCATCTGTCGGTACTCCCCGACAGCATGGGCAACATGAGGATGGGCATTATCATCCATCAGAATGAATCTATCACCCACTGCACCTGCATACAATCTGACGTGGACATCCAGGATCTCATCAATATACCGCTGTGCAGTCAATGTACCACGTTCAAGGGCACAGAGCTCTGTACATGCATCCCTACTGATGCTGCCCCAGACCATGATTGACCCTCCACCATAGCAGTCATGCTCAGCAATGCTGGCTGCATGGAATCACTCTCCTGGTCTTCTCCATACCCTAGAATGCCTATCTGTGTGGTCTCGGCAGTACCTTGACTCATCTGTAAAAAGGACAGGTCGCCAATCTTCTCTGGTCCATCCCCCATTCAAATCGGGCCTGCCGGTGGTTCTGGAACAGCGGAATGCAAATACATGGTCTTCTCGATCGGAGACCACATTCGTGCAATCTTGCCCAGATAGCCTGCATCGAAACATTTACCCTGGATGCATTCTGAAGGTCACTGCGAAGCTGGGTTGCTGTGGAAAGCGGTTCCTACAGGCCGGAATGATCAAAAACCAGTCTTCAGCTGCAGATTTTGCCCTGTCTCTGCCACCGCCATGCCATCTTACTGGTGTGCCATACTACTGAAATCTTGCCCAGGCTCTGGTGATCACCGTATGGTGCACACCAAGGGCTTCACCAACCTGACGATGGGTAGCCCCTTGATCCACCATCCCTACAGCCCGCCACATTTCTGCTTCAGACAAATGTCTTCTCAAATTTGCCTTTTGCCAGATTCAATCATTAAATCACAAGGGTTTGTGTTGAAATGAAAATTGAATACCCTACACATGTCATGTACATGTAGACAGTACACAAAAACATCATGAAAATCAAGGGGTACATGCTTTCCATGACTGTCACAAAATGTCTGCCTATCAAGAGAGCTAATGAAAACACTGGGGGACCATCTCAATACATTCCTCAATCATATCCACCAAAAATATCGCAAATATGTCACAAGCAAATTCCACAATGATGTGTCAACTATTTGGTGCTTAGCAAACTTTGAGTAGTATATTTAGCATGTATAAGTCATACAGGTATTTGTTTCTTGCATTGAATTGGAACATGTATCACTTCATTGTCATTATCATTCAACCTTCTTGTAGATTCACCGGATGCATGCTTACGTAAGAAATGACCACATTGTCAAAAATGAGTTTCATATTGTTATCAAAACAGTTGTCGGACACTTCGCTAATTTGTACATTATTGGCAGTACAGTGGAGCCCTCTTAATAGGATATCTCTTAATTGTATACCCTGTTAATTGAATAAAATTTTCAAACACAAAACCATTTACCATACCTTCAGTACAAATTTGATCTGTTAATTGCATATGGGTTGTAGAGTAAACTCCTGTTAATTGTATATAAATTTTTGTAATATGTCGAAAACATTACTGTGACACGTACCAAATTCCCCTTATTTATCAACCTTTTGGGCCTCACTACATCCAGTACAGACATTTATTCTATTATATCTTGTTTGACAGAGCTCTGAGCTCTGTCAAACAAGATATAATAGAATAAATGCTCAGTTTACCTCCAGAACACAGGAAACTGACCAAATCCCTGGTAATTGTATACTCCTGTTAATTGAATAATTTTCACTGACAAAATGGATATTCAATTAAGAGGATTCTACTATATTAGATTGTATGAAAATTTTGTAGGCATGTTTTATGCATAATTCTTGATATATGACTGACGAAGTTACAAACTTGTGCTGTACACAGAGTGCATATATAATGGGATTTCCTTTTTTTGACAATAGAAACTAAGTGACAAAAGAACAGTGAACACCGATTTGTTTCAATAAAATAAAAAAAAAAGAGACTGTGTTGAGAATGCAGGAAAACTGGGAGAAAAAGATAATATAGTACTCTACTTCAAACACAGAGGATTGTATTAAAATTTTAACCCAAGGGAAGCTGAAATCCTAAGATTCATCCTCATGATTGTGAGAGGAGAGATGGGTTCTTATAACATTAGACTCCTGCCACAATCCTGGGAGTTAGCATGTCTGAAATTTGGGGACATTTGTTATACTGTTTGCAGCTTTGCACGAATCAAGCATGATTTGCCTGATTGCGATTGGCAGATTAGCATCAAATTTCTACACCTGATCAACATCCTATTTTATACGTTGATCTGGTCAAAATCTTGTCTTATCATTTATTGGAAAGCTCTCTATATGAGCTCTATATGAGAGCTTTCCAATAAATGATAAGTCATAAATTTGATTAAGTGAAAGTCCTGTTAGCATATGTCAAGTTTCAAGAAATTGTACTGGTCATTATGTCAGGCGTAAGAGAATTGGTGATTGTCAAATACAAATTGTACCAGTCATTTACCCTGATAGGCCGATTGGTTTGACCTTTCTGTTTATAGTCTAATGTTCCTTACAATGAGCCACTTCACTTTCATGCATGTGTTACTTGAAACTTGTCCATGAAAGGGAGATTCCATGTGTACATGTCTGAACCTGAGTTAAACATGCTAGCAGTCGGACAAGTTTCGATGTCACACCCTAGAGTTTTGCAAACTTTTCACTTCAGCAGAATGCCAATATAGATGTCACATACACAGGCTTGAATTTACTGGTGAAAAAGAACTGGCCTTTATAAACAAACACTGCTAAAGTTTTCACGGTTCTACTATGAAATTTGACAACCTAAAAAACTTACAACCCAGTTAAAAACAATGAAAACAAACCTGCGTGTCAATATAGGTATCATTTTTCGGTTCCACAGCCAACTCGGCATCCAATACTCGATCCACTGGCATCTCGTTATTTGCACTACTGGTGCTCTCCACCTCGCCTTCACCTTTCTCTTTGTTCCTCTGTCTTTCTTCTTGGACAGCTGCCAAAATTGATAAATTTGCCTCAATTGACCACATCATCACTGACAATATCACAATGTACTACTGCAGGAGTACTGTACAAAAACGACACAAGTATGTTGCGCACAAGACACACCACAATGAATCGGCTTGTTTCCTAAGGAGTGGAGTTACTTAACCTTTCACCTCCACTCTCTGGTTGATAGGCTCAGAAATCAACGATTTGACGATGAGATCAGACAGGATATAATATTCATTCTCCAATATTTATATTTACTTGAATTTCAGAGAAAAATAGCTCACAAATTATGGTTACTAACTCTTTTGTCACCACCCTCTTCAATGGGAACAAATTGGGAGTCTTGATGGTATAAAATGGCGGCTCCATGAATTTTCATGGAAGATGAATTAATATTTTCACCCTGCAGCCAAATGGCTGCAGGGTTAAAATATTAGTTTCTCCACACCAAAATAATCTCCATCAATCCATTCAACTTAATGGACGTGGAACATTCCATTTTGTTTCCAGACATTAAGAGTTAATAAAAATTTGAGTTTGAATAAAAATTTGAATCAAATCAATATGAGAATGCAATGTAGCATCAATGAATTGATTTGATGAAAAAAAAAAAGAAACAACCTTGAGACACATTCAATGGTTTCAGTATCAGAAAAGAAACTTAGCATCAGCCTAGATATCATTTCCTTCTATAGCACTGGTACAATCTTAACACTGGAATCAAATCATAATACTGAAGATGCTACCAATGCTGTTAAGAGGAATTTCAGTTAATGCTAAAAATGGTTTCTAACACTAAAAACAGTTGAATGAGACTCAAGAATTTGAAAAGTAAGTATTCATGAACAATAAATAATTTCAGCAAAAAAAATTCCAGAAAGGAAAACAAAACTGAAGACTGAAAAAGTGAACTTCTTTTTGAATTTTTCTTTTTTATTATTGTACTGTTTCTGATTTTTTTTTTAAATAAAAGGTATTTTGTTTCAAGTGATGATATCATCGAATTTTGGCAAATATACAATTCTGGCCGCCACACTTGAGTACTGCCACACACAATTGAAATATAACAACACATCTCTAAGAGGAACTACTGCCACATGGCACACATGCCAGGTTGTGTAAGGGTTTTGTTAACTCTACACTTCACCAGTGAATGCTCTGTTTATTTGTATTACCAATGGAACATTTTTTTTCAATAACAGAGGATGTTTGGGCATGCATTCTTACTGTAAATCTTATTGAAACAGAAAAAAAAATCTACTATTCCTCAACATTCAGACTTTTAATCAGAATATTATTTTCATCAATATGGGTCAGGCAGAACTTTAACTGGTCAAGCACAATCTTATATGAAGTGTCTTCTATTTTTAAAATTTGTTCAACATTATTTGTTTATCATTCATACTTGACCACATTAGAAATATCAGTCCTAGAAATGCTTCAGTCATGTCAAAATTTGTTCAGGTAGTTTTGACTTTGTCATCGGAACTCTCTCATGACTGCATATTGGCGAACATGCTGTTTCTCTCACGCAACCTGTAAAGGTCAGACAAAGCTCTCTAAGGTTCAGGCCTGTCATTCTGAAGAAGGTCATCACCCTTGCCCGATATTCTCACACTACGTAGAATATAAAAGACTGCTTGACTGTTATACACATGTGAATGAAACGATAGAAGAGCCCTCAATAGCTCAGTTAAGATGAGCCCAAAATAACCCTCCTAGGCCTAATCAAGGAGGGTGATTATGACCCTCCTCCAATTTTGATTATGAGAGGCCAGAAGATTTATAGTACAGTGATTGCAAATGCCGAGAAAGAATGTTGACCAGATCTCGATTGGTCAGCATTCTCGGTCTGCGTCTATCTCCACAGCTCTGGAGAAAAAGTGCAGGAACATGGAATGTGAGCTGCTCTTTTTCATTTGTTTGCTTTGATTTCATCTTGATTTTTCATTACTTATGAAGTCCTAACCTCCTGGTAGTGGTTTGTTGTAACCTGATTGTGGTCTATCAAGAAAGAGACTGCTTTTGTAATCAAAGTACTGGAAATCAATCCTAATAACACACCATTTTTTAATGGGTAAAAGATGATAAAAGGTGAAGATGGATGGTGTAAATTTATTTATTGGTGCACTTATAATAAAGAAATTTTGAGTTTACCAAGAGACTGCATGTTGGGGCACCTGTTCTGTTGCAGTAAAAATTAATATAAGTGGGAATTAGACCCCCACCCCCACCTACAGAGTTTAGAGATATTCTCAGGCACATCCTCGAGAAGCAAAAAATGGCATTTCAGACAGACAAACTTATTAAAAAAAAGTATTTATTTTGGGGTTATACAGCAACTGCCCTGGTAAGTATGCGATGTCCCCAACTTAAGATTGTCAAGTGTCATTCGGAAACTAGCGGTATTTTCTGCCATTTGCTGATTAGGTAAGATGTCACATCATACTAAAACATGAATCGCAGTCTCAGATGCAAGGAAATGGCTTCCCTTCTGTGTTCAATTCTAACATTTTCTTCGCCGTGGTCGGTCTAGTTGATGTGATTTTCCCCTCCTACCGGACCCACTAATTTATTCCTAGCAGAAACCCTGCTTAGAGGCTTCCATACTGTGAGTAATAAAAGCAAGATGCTTTTCGGAGGCCATGTTTACCATTTACAGTACAGTTGCTGTGTACTGGTCACTTTCCAAGAGTGGGCAATGTTTCCAAGGACACAATATTAAGATTCCAAACACTATTTATAGGAATAATCATCAAAAATTTAATTAATGAAGCACCAGCTACAACCCTGTGCTTCATTACTTGAAATGTTGCTGATGATAAATTTTATTACCTCATGAATGCGTGCACGAGCATTATTGCCCACGTGTGGATTACAACCAGTCCACAGCAACTATACTGTACATTATGGTAAATTAAATTTTGAGTGAACTTAATACATGCCGGCAGATAACAGCAAATTGGTGAAGTGATAATGTGAAATGAAGAATGCCTATTTTAAATCTAGTACTTCTATTTCTGAAGCTAGTAACTGAATGATTTGAATTCATCTTAAATTTATAATGTTACATGCACAAATTGGCCCGAGATAAATTTTAAGAGCTTCGTTAAATGACAGGTTGAATAAAAATTCTGTATTTAAGTGAATCAAAAGTAGTTTGACATTTAGTCTTTTTCTTGCTAAAACAAATTTGAACTTAACAGATCCTTACTCTGTGATGTGAACTTTTGAACAACATGCATACAGTACGGCTGTTGTGGACTGGTCACTTTTCCCAGATGGGCAATATTTCCACGGATGGAATAATATTAGATTCTAAACATTAATTATAGGAATAATCATCAAAAATGTAATAAACTAGAGGTGTGACTGTCCCAGATGGGCCTGTCCATACACCCCGCTACCATGATTCTAAGATGAAAAGGGGCATAACTCTAGCAAAAAAAGGTCTGATCGAAACTATAATCGCAGGTGCACAAGTTCCCATGGTAGTGAACACCCATACCAAGTTTCAAAGGAATCAACCCATAAACATCGAAGAAAATCTCCAGAAAAAATTCACGCATTTGAAGACAAAAAGGGCCATAACTCTGGCCAAAAAATGTTGGATTGAAACTATAATTGCAAGTGCACAGGTTCCTATGGTAGTGAACATCCATACCAAGTTTCAAAGAAATTGACACATGAATGTCTGAAAAAATCTCAGGACAAAATTTGTGCATTCTAAGATGAAAAGGGGCATAACTCTGGCAAAAAAAGGTCCAATCAAAACTATAATTGCAGGTACATAGGTTCCCATGGTAGTAAACATCCATACCAAGTTTCGAAGGAATCGACCCATAAATATCTGAGAAAATCTCTGAACAAAATTCTAGGCAATTCAGGCATTTTAAGACAAAAGGGGGTATAACTCTGTCAAAAAAGTCTGATCGAAACTATAAGCACAGGTGCACAGATCCCATGGCAGTAAATATCCATACCAAGTTTCAAAGGAATCGACCCATAAACATCTCAGAAAATCTCCAAACAATATTCAAGCAGATTGCTCCATTAACGTCTGAGAACATCTCCGAACAAAATTATGCCTACAGACGGACAGATGGATGGACAAGGTGATTCCAGTATACCCCCCTTCACCCCCCCCCCCACCCCCTCCCCAAACTCGTTGCGGGGGTATAATGAAGCATCAGGTACAACCCAATGCTTCATTATTTAAAATTTTGCTGATGATGATGTTTCATTACCTGGTAAACGTATATGTATGGACATCACTGCCCACGCGTGGTTTATGACCAGTCCACGAAGACTGTACTGTACTGTGGAATATGTACCAGTTTAGGATCAGTCCACAGCGACTGTACTGTACAAATAAGCCCAAATTTCAATATTACACATGATGAATTAGTTTTATTTACTTTTTTTGATCTAAGGAATGAACAAGAGATATCACATAACTTAAATGAAAATTGACTTCCAAAGTTTACTAAAATTATTGAAAGATTTGCAGTTTCTGATGGCAGTATTGGTGGCAGTACTCAGGTGTCACAGCAGTAGAATACTTACCAAACTTCGATACATCTGGAAAATTAGTAAGGATTGACAATCAGTGATGTGTAAATTAACTGAACAAAAAACATATCTGAACTGGAATCATGCAACTTATAAACATAATATTAACAAAAACCTGTCAATCTATGCAGGCATTAAATTTATAACAATTATGCTGAAATGGAATCTGGAACAAGTTAAGGCCATACAAAGTAGATCTTGTTTCTCAGGCCATTATTTGAAAAATTGCATGTGGGCGAGCGATTTTTTATTCTATTTTTTATTTTTGTATTTATTTCTTTGCCATCAAAAGTTCATGTTCTTGGTTTATGTTTTAGGTCTCATAATCTACAGAATGGCATGGATGGTGGGTATTTTGTCCCTTGAAAGCAAGAAGGCTTTGTAATGCTAAAGCATTGCAAAGCCTTCTTGCACTCAAGGGACAAATTTATCAATTTTTTTTAACTTGGGTAAAATATCAAGATATGAACCATTTAATTTTTATTTTTTTTAAGTTTGCATTGGTTATAAAATGAGAGCATGCGGCAGCCAAAATGACCACGTGGGAGGGTCTGAGAAACAGATTTTTATTTTTTTTAGGCCTAATGAGAAATATTTTTAAGTCACTAGATAAACAAAAATATTCCTTGTTTTTATCACTATTAATACAAACTATGATACAGTGGAACTGACTTAAATATTTACATATAATTTAATTATTAAATTGCATATAATTTAAAAAACACCAAACCATTTACAATACCTTCGGTAATTATTTGACAAGTGAATTTCTTATAGGTTAAAGAGTGAACCTCATGTTAACTGAATTTATTTATTTATTAGGGTTTTAACGACACATTGGGGGCGCGGTGGCTCAGTTGGTAGAGGTGCAGGCTGCAAGCCGAGAGGTCCTCGGTTCGAATCCCACCTACGGCAGCCGCGTTGTGTCCTTGGGCAAGACACTTCACCCCGATTGCCTACATGGGGGCACGATGACGCTGTGTACTGAGGCGTACTGCACGTCGATGGTGCGCATGTCTTCAACCAATCTAACCCTGTCTGTGCTGCGGTGCAGAATTCAGAGTTACGATGTTGGGGAGCTGACAGCTGCTCGTCGTTGCTCGGTGGTTCTCTCCGGGTACTCCGGCTTCCTCCACCCGTAAAACTGTCACGGTTACGATTAGCCATTGTGCATAAGTATGTGACCTTAAACAGCAATAAATAATAAATTTAACGACACATTAACAGCCAAGTTCATATCGTGTGGGTGGAGAAAGCTGGAGTACCCAGAGAGAACCATTGAGCAACGACGAGCAGCTGCCAGCTCCTCAACATCATACCTCTACATTGCAGCACAGGCAGGGTTAGATTGGTTGAAGACATGTGAACCATCGACGTGCAGTACGCCTTAGTACACAGCATCATCGAGCCCCCATGTTGACAATCGGGGTGAAGTGCCTTGCCCAAGGACACAACGCGGGAGTCTGAATTGATCACTCAGATGGTCACCCATCCAAGGAATAAACAGGCCCGACGTGGCTTAACTTCGTTGATCTGACGTGAAACGGTTACTGCAACGCCACCGTGCCCCCTGTTAACTGAATGAACAGTTTTACAATCTACTGAAGAATTAATCAATAAGTTCTATATTTATAGACCTATTTGACCCCAGTACCTAACTAGGATAAGGAAAATGACCTAATTCCACGTAACTGGTTTGTTGCTTGAATCCACTACCATCTCACTCCTGAAAAGTGCTAGACGTCACTTTAATTGATTTACACTGTATGCATTAGTTTGTTGTTTGCTCAACAGCAGAATTTTTTTTGGATATAATATTGTTTTCTTACCATTTGCTGGAGAGTGCCAAGAGGCACTCTCCAATAAATGGTAATACATCATTTATGAACAATATCATGCTACCCAGGTCCCCCATCCCCATCCCATGTAGGCAGCTTGGCATACTTGAAAAAAAATACTCAGGTTACAAATCCACTTCCAAAAAAAATAATTTAGCAGTCCAGCATTTAAACGAAAATTTTCTGTCAATTAAATATTTCTCATTGAATAGGGGTAGGAGAAATAAAAGACAACAAATTGTGTCCTATCAAAGGAGGCAAATATGAGAGGCATGTTTAACCCTTTACCTAATGAATTGGCCACATCCGCCCACATAATTTTCAAATTTAGCAGTTGAAAAAAAAAGTTTCCAAAAGTTTCAATAAAACCATATCATGTGACCCCCTCATTGGAACGATCTCATGCCAATGATGGGTCACATGATATGGTTTCGTTGAAATCTTTTGAAAATGTAAAAAAAAAGACAATAATTAAAATAAATTTTGATATCCTGCGTTGGGTAAAGGGTTAATCCAAAGTCTCCAAGGGGCAGTGCCTCATTTCTGTCAAAACAAGAAAAAAGAACATCCCTCCTACATGATTCTTGTGGTATAGATTTGGTAGCGCTTTTCTGTACTTATTTTGTAAATTCACTATGTGTCTGTTGTAATCTGTGTAATGTTTTGTAATTTTAGTGTAATCAGAATAAAATTACTATTCCACAAATAAAATTATCTGTCTACGAGGGGTAGCATAGCATGCTCACTGGAGTGGTGGCATTACTCAAGCTGGCATGTCTGCCATTGTGAACAAACCAAAGAACACATGCCGACTAACTGGCTTAAACTTCCCCTGCCTACCAAGACAACATAGGTGATACATGAAAATTATTCTACTGCTCTTCTATAAAAATAGGCCGATTAAATCGGCAGATGTGTACCCATATGCGTAACTAGTAAAAAGCTGTATGACGGAGGGCCAACCTGGATGCTGACATTATGTGCACCATATATGGTATGGGTACATATATAAATGGATTGGAGTAGTGTCTAATTTGATGGATAAAGGGTTAATATCTGTGGATCAAATTATTAGATTTACATAAAAGAAACTATACAGCACAGCACATCAGTAACCTGAATACAAAAATTAAGTAACCTGATAATTGGATTAAAATTTTTTGAGTTATCGCATGCCAAAGAAATGGATTGGAGGAGTTCTCAATTTGAAGGATAAAGGGTTAATATCACATGATCAAATTATCAGATTTACACCAAAAACTATACAGCTCGGCACATCAGTAACCTGAACACATATATGAAGTAAAATGACAATTGGACTGATATTTTTTGAGTTATCTCATGCCAAAGGGATTGGAAGAATTTTCAATTTGAAGGATAAAGGGTTAATATCTCAGGATCAAAATAACAGATTTACACCAAAAACGATGCAGCTCGGAACATCAGTAACCTGAACATATATATAAAGTAATTAGATAGATATTTTTTGAGTTATCACATGCCAAATGGATTGGAAGAATTCTCAATTTGAAGGATAAAGAGTTAATATCTCAAGATCTAATTATCAAATTTACACCAAAAACTATACAGCTTGACACATCAGTAACCTGAACAGAAATATAAAGTAACTTGACAATCCAAGCAACATTTTTCAAGTTATCGAATGCCAAAGAAATGGATATGGATGCCAGACAGATGGGCAGACAGACCGACGAACGACGGATGGCCACCCCGGATGCCAGCATCATGTGTACCATACATAGTATGGGTACACATAAAAATTATTCCCATGGACAAAAAAACACTGCAAAACGTTCAAAGTGACAGTTTTTCCAAGTCTAACAAGGGGCATAATGGTGAAATGTGTGGATGAAACATGGAACAATATTTATTTCCAATAGTATCTGGTAGTAATCTACAATAGTACATGGAATGGATTCGATAGTAAGCCGCAGGCTTATTGTTGTCGTTTCCATATGGAATTATATTGAATCTGTACAGTATATATACACTATACCACCCAACTCAAAGTGTATGGAGTCAGGACGCTTGTACAATTGTCTGTACAAAAGTTCATGAACCAAGACTTGGATTGAAGACTGAGTATTTCAGTATCTTGCAGTCTTCAAGAATATTTCTTTGTCTCATAGCATCAAGTACATGTTCTTCATCTTCTTATCTGGTAGAGTGCTGGAAGCCCATATATTAATTACCACAGGCTGTGACTATAGCGTCTACACTCTATTGCGGGAGCTGTCATATTGACCTCAACAGGGATCGTTTTTTGTTTATGACAGATTGCTCGGTTGTATTTGATTGGATAGTGCCATTTGGAACTATCCAATCAAATGTAACAGGGCAATCTATGCCGATATGAAATTTGTGGTTAAGAAAAATGTAGCACTTTACCAGTTAAATAACATGAAGCAAACGAGCCAGGTGTTCGTTGGTCATTGAAGATATCTTTTAGCTGTACACATTTTACATTCATAACTAACAGAAATTTGCAGTTAGGCTTTACATATCTTACAAAGGAAGCAGGGGGTGGGGTGGGTTGGGGGATGCAGGATGGGGGGAGGAGGTGTGTTCATCTGGTTCTTTCCAAAGGTGGTTGTTTATGCAGTACAGTTGCTATGGACTGGTCATAATTCACACGAGGGCAGTGATGCCCACACATATATTTACCAAGCAATAAAAAACATCAGGAAAATTTTAATCAATGAAGCACGGAGTTGTTCCCTGTGCTGCATTAATTGAATTCTTGAAGATTGTTCCTATAATTAGTGTTTGGAATCTAATATTATTGCGACTGTGGACATACTGCCAACCTGTTGAATGAAAGTGACCAGTCCACGGCAACCATACTATACAAATGCCTTGGTAGAGAGAAAGCTAATGGCACTTTTTGGCTCTTCAAAAACCTCAGCATAAGACTGCACACTGGAGGATGCTATATTTCTGTAGCAATGAATAGAAAAACGGTAAGGCACATAAATTTACAACAAAGAAGAAATTTGAACAGACTATGATTTCTGAAATCAAACTAAATTTATGACAGCTGTTAAGTTTTTTGAGGGCCGGTCAGGTTAGGGGAAACACACATTCTTGGATTCTTTAATGGATCCAATAATGTACTCTTATCTGCCAAATAATATCTGCTGAATAATAGTCACTTCAATATTATTAATGTAAAAGAAAAATTTTGGCCATCACTCTTATTTAAAAATGAGACAAAGAGAGAAAATAACATCAGTTATTAATTTTAACCAAAAATGCAGGACACAATAAGTGGGCTTATATTGACATAATTTCACATAAGAATTGCACAAAGTTTCCTGATTAAATGGCATCCAAAGCACAACAGATTCTCCTGTTTATCAACAGAAAACACAAGCAATGTTTCAGTCAGTGGACTTTCGGGTTAAACCTGGACGTCCATTGGCTGAAACATTGCTTGTGTCTGGGGAATATGTACAGCATTTGATTGCCTTACTCTCGTCATAGCATGCAGATCAATGCACAGCGATGCGCTATTTGAACCATTTTGCTGGCAATTCATGGCAGGATTTCTAGTTTCAACTGTATTATTCAGCCATCACCTATTATTAGGCAGGTGAGAGTACCTATTTCAAAATGAGTTCCAGGCGGCGATCCTAGGATATGACAGGACAATCAATGTTTGGTTCATCCAGAAAAATTTCAATTTTCACCCTCCTGAAAAGCAATTTCCTAGCACATCAATTTTTTAAGAGTTAAGTACAATGGAACCCTGTTAAATGAATAGACACTTTGCCAATGACAGTTATTCAATTAACACGAGTATTTAATTAACAGGGATTGGGTCACTTTCCTGTATTCTAGCAGGGGTTATATTTCAACGAGAATCAGAGAATAGATTCATGCAAAGATTCATGCAACAAAACCAGTGAGAATCCATGTAGATTCTCTCTGCAACTCTGCTAGGATTTACTTGTAAAGAGTTGTGACAATTGAACCCTTTACCTAACACAGAGACAGTAAATTAACCAATACAAGGCTACAATGACCTGAAATATCCTCATTATCCTGACACTTTGTCAAAAAAAATGTACAAAAAGGCTCTAGTTGGAACCAGCTGAATGAGCCGGTTCCAATGACATCCATATTTGTAAGCCTCTTTTAAAATTCTCAAATTCAATTTATGTTTCAAAAACTAAAAAGCTGTGTTGGGTACAGGGTTAACATGTGTTTTCAGTATACAACAGGGGTTCAATCATGGTGGCCTCATGGGATGCTGGGGCACTCATAGCAGGTATGGAATTTCAGATTTGTCGCGGTTCTCGTATGAGAAGGCCTTGGTTACCCATGTTCTACCAACTGCTTCCCTATTCCCGCGCTTCTTCTCTCCCCCCAACACTCAGAGACGAACTGCTTGATGACATCCCTTGCCCCATTCTTCCCAATCTCTTCGATTAGTATATTAACCATCTCCTTTGAGTCGCCCTGTAACCACATGTCTAACCACAAACTACACAGCTCGGCACATCAGTAACCTGAACACATATATAAAGTAACATGACAGTCGGATTGATATTTTTTGAGTTATCTCACGGCAAAGGGATTGGAGGAATTTTCAATTTGACGGATAAAATTCAATTTGAAGGATAAAGGGTTAATATCTCAGGATCAAATTATCAGATTTACACCAAAAACTATATAGCTCGGCACATCAGTAACCTGAACACAAATATAAAGTAACTTGACAATCCAAGCAATATTTTTCAAGTTATCGAACGCCAAAGGGATTGGACGAATTTTTAATTTGAAGGATAAAGGGTTAATATCTCAGGATCAAAATAACAGATTTACACCAAAAAACTATACAGCTCGGCACATTAGTAACCTGAACACAAATATAAAGTAACTTGACAATCCAAGCAATATTTTTCAAGTTATCGAATGTCAAAGGGATTGGAGGAATTTTCAATTTGAAGGATAAAGCGTTAATATCTCAGGATCAAATTATCAGATTTACACCCAAAACTATACAGCTCGGCACATCAGTAACCTGAACACAAATATAAAGTAACTTGACAATCCAAGCATTATTTTTCAAGTTATCGAATGCCAAATGGATTGGAGGAATTTTTAATTTGAAGGATAAAGGGTTAATATCTCAGGATCAAAATAACAGATTTAAACCAAAAACTTTCCTCCTTGGCACATCAGTAACCTGAACACAAATATAAAGTAACTTGACAATCCAAGCAATATTTTTCAAGTTATCGAATACCAAAGAAATGGATATGGACGCTGGACGGACGGATGGACAGACGGACAGACAAAGGATGGGCAAACGACGGATGGCCTCCCCGATGCCGGCATTCAAGCCAGAAAATAAGCAGACTGTCATCTGCAAAATGAGGATCCCAGAGGGTAAATTTAGTGATGCTACCCTGCATAGAAGGGTAGCATCACTAAATTTTCCCTCTGTGAACCTCAATCTGAAACAGGGTCTCAAAACTGAACAGAAAGAGGTACCAGAGGATAAATTGGCCCACTGTATGGGATAGCATAATCAAATTCACCCTCTGGGGACCTCATTCTGCAAATGTCAGGCTGCTTATTTTTAGGCCTGCCGGCATTATGTGTACAATACATAGTATGGGTACACATAAAAATATATCAGACACAAGAAAGGCTGGTTAAGTCTTTAAACACAATTTTAAACACTGATTCTCGCAACCATTTTTGTGAGAATCCAAATGGATTCTCCCAAATTTAGATGAAATATAAGCCCTGATTCTGGAGATAAACTTAGCATTTATTTTATCACACCTTGTTTGACAGAGCTTGTTCTGTGTTAAGGTATATGTGTTTAAGGTCACAGTTCTGCACAATGGAAAATCGTGACCACAACATGGATATGAAGTCAAGTCCAGCCAATTGCCTATATCCATGTTGCCCATTTTAGAGGACTTCCACACAAGCATTGGTTACCAGGTTCTATTTTACCAGCAAAACAGAAATTGTTTACCACAGTACATAGCACTGCTTCCCTTCTGGGGCTCTCACAGGGAATCGCTCTGTTGAACAGGGCTTGATTTAACTGGATTAGCATAGCACTTTGCTCTCCAATTTCTGAATTTTGCTATTCAAGATTTATTAGTTTCAAGTGCTTTTGGATCAACTGCTAATCAATTTTCCAGGGTGAATAGTAAATTGCTATTCAAAATTTTCAGATTAAATCAAGCCCTGCTGTTGAATAAGATATAATGGACGAAAAGCCTGTATTGGATGCACTGGGAAACTGAATATTTATGTTATTTTTGGATTCAATCATATGGAATATTACAGCTTGTAGGAAAAGTGATCCATTTGGGTTCCATTTTTTTCCGACCAAGTGAAATATTCCATCTAAATGAATCTAAAAATAGATGACAGACCATTTAAGGGAAAGAGTTGTTTAAGAATTTGACTGGTGGTTTGAGAGCATGTTTCGAGTGGTCAAGTAAGTCGATGATGCAGATGTGCAGCACAATAAAACTTAAACCTGCTTGAAATTTTGATGTTGTGGCAATCTGGAGAAGGGGGGGGGGGGGGGTGCATTATAGCAGTAACTTCGAGAAGTAGGGCTGTCACAATTTTTTAATTTAGGAATTGATTAATCGTCGCAAATAATCGATAATAATCAATTAATCGTACCTAGATGACCCCATCTCCCTCTCTTTGAAGTCGTTAAAAATGAAGTTCAAGTCAGTTGACCTACCGCAGGTAAACAACGAACACGATCCTCTTTCAGTTGCATTCAAAGCTTTGATGTTCTGAACTTTTGAACCGTCAGTGTAATAATCAAGACCAGTCGTCAGTTGCAAACTTCACAAGTTTGCAACTGTCGACTGGTCTTGATTATTACACTGACGGTTCAAAATTTCAGAACATCAAAGCTTTGAATGTACCTAAAAGACAAATGCTTCTAACAGCTTCTTGGGGTTTAACGTCGACGTTCTTGACCTTTTACTTTTAGAAACAATAGTTTTTTCATCAAATTTTTTTTAATTATTAAACATCTAAAACGGGGTCAAATTTACCGATTTTTCAAAAACGAAAAATACTAATCGATTCCGGCGTGACCGATCTATAATCGTTTACTTTATTTTTTGTTGTCGAAAGAATCGGTAAATTTTACCCTTTAAATTCAAAAATCGTGACAGCCCTATAAATAAGGTCAAACATAGTTTTAGCCAGTGGTTATCTTGGTGGGACTTGAACACCACTGGCTGAAACTCGGCTTATACTTCTTATCCAGTTCCACAGAAAATGAGTTTTTGTCCATGAAATTCCACTCTGTGTCAGTGAGTGTTTCACTGATAATCCACTCTCCACATACTGTATGAGCTCTACTCAAAAAAATTGGTATCACAATTAAAGGACTTCATAATCTGTGGATGTCCTTCATCAGGCCATTAGATTCCTTTAATTTGTCCACACCAGTGAGACCACAGACCAATCGGACCAACCATGAAGAAAGACGTAAAGTTTTGTGCCTGTTGTTTTTCTTATAATGGCAGTTACTCGGTCGAGAAGTAAGCACGACAAAAAATTTCAGTACAGTTTACCTTCTGCATATATCTGGTCTGTGAATTGATGAAAGTGATTCACACACTGGACATATGCAGAAGAGTTACTTCCCCATGGTGTTTTATTGCTCTTCTGTCTGTGTTTTGATTGCCACTTCTTGATATTGTGGGGGGCTTGCTTTGCATCTTTTTTTCAATGAAAATGAAAATGTTTTTTTTTTTTTTTGCTCAACTGGTAATTTGGGCACATTATGGCAATTTGGGAGCAGCATTTAACCCTTAATCCACTGAGTATTTTCTTGAATATCTCATAAATGTAACCATGATTTGATTTTATGGGAAATTCGAGTCCGACATCAAGAAATCTTTTCCAAGAAGGTATCTCCCATTTGTCGAGGCATAATTTCTTAAGAGCAATAATAAACCAGACAATTTTGATTTGGGCAGAAAAATCGGCCTGAAAGTTAACCTGGAGGGGAGGGGGGAGGGGGAGTTTGGGGGGGGGGGGGGGTTAAGCTGGTTAAGCATTTTTGCAATAAATTGAACAGTCCACCACCTATTTATCAAGGAGTTTCTCTCCCTTTTCACAAGGAAATTAAAATGTCAAGCCGACAGCCAGCGATTAGCAGCAAAACCTCAAAACATCTAAACAGAATCTATGAAACAGTTACATCTTTAGTCTTGATCTTTACTTTTTTTTAAAAGTGACTTTGTAATCCTCTAAATGGAGAGTAAATCTGTTGGCTGATTTATATGTTACATCTGCAGAAACAAAAAAAAAGTTGAAAATTTTAAAGCAAAAAGGTTTACTCACCTTCCCGCTTCATGCCCATCGCTAAGCATTTCATGTATCTACAATACTGACATCGATTTCTCTGACGTTTATCGATCATACAACTTTTATCATCCCTGCATGCGTACGTCAGATCTTTTCTGACTGTTCTTTTGAAGAAACCTTTACATCCTTCACAGCTAAAAGTAAAAGGACAAGAATCATGGATGTCAATGTAACAGAATTTTTTTGGAAAAGTGAATGACGGCTCAGCTGGTAGTGTTGAATTATTTTTGAGCATCAAAATTTGTTCACATGCCTGGCTTGTAAACATTTATGGGAGAGTGTAGAACCAACGCTTCAGAATGGAGGCCAAATACTACTCCACTACTCCAGGGCTTAAACAGGCCGCACTAAAAAACTATTGGAATCCAAGTGGCTTCCCATTGTTCAAATGTAAACTATGTTTTTGTTTGGTTTAGCACCGTTGTTTTCTAGTACAGTTGAGATAAGTTTACGAAAGTCTCCAAAACCCCATGAAATTTCCATTTCAGAATTTTATCCATTACATATTTCATTATGCAGAAATTATTCCTACTATAGTGTTGACTTGCATTTCCCTGTATGGCATTCAGACTACCTGACAGGACAGTGATATGATTTTGTCATGTGGCAGCAACACTGAATATCAACATTTGACCAGCAATAATGCAAAAATAAATGTCCTGTTGATATTTAGAAATGTTGCAAACTGCGAATGGAATTTGCCTCAGTGAAAATAGAATATCAATTAGGCCTAAAAAAGTTAAAAATTTGTTTGTTGATTGGACCAGGTTGGTTGGTGGTGGTGTATTTCATCCCTTGAGTGCAACAAGGCTTTGCAGCATTGCAAAGCCTTGTTGCACTCAGGGGACAAATTTATCTATTTTATTAAATTGGGTAAAATATAAGACATAAACCATTTAATTTTTATGTTTTTAAGTTTGCATTTGCTTTAAAAAGAGAGCATGCGGCAGCCAAAAGGATCATGCAGGAGGGCCTGAGAAACAGATTTTTAACTTTTTAGGCCTTATTGGTGTTTAATGTCACACATTTCTACACAATGGCTAATCGTGACCGCACTATGGATATAAAGTCAAATCCAGTTAATATATTGTTTATACCCATGTTTCCCATATTAGAGGACTTCCAGAACAGGTATTGGTTACAAGGTCCTAGTTTACCAGTAAAACGAATCTTGTTTACCACAGCAAACAAAGCACTGCTTCACTTCCAGGGTTCCCACAGGGAATCCAACTACATAATATGTGAGTTATGAATTACGTATTACCTAATTTCATATGATCATTTAGTAAGTAGAGTCTGAAATTTCTCGACAATCAATACATTAATACCAAATGTCAGAGTTGGAGGATGGGTGGAGTATATACAGATGACCAAAGGCGAACAGCGGAAATGGGTCAGTTGCCCTCGGATGAAGTCGTCCTCATAAAAATTAATGAAACATTTCATATTTTTGTTTCCTATTTTATCTTTTTATACATAATTTTGGCTTTTGTTTTGGTATCAGCTTTACTCTGATTGATAACGTAATTACGTGGTTGTTTCTTATTCCTGTTTACCCTCATCAATCTCCATGCCTCGGGCCTGGCATTTTCTTATTCCTGTTTACCCTCATCAATCTCCATGCCTCGGGCCTGGCATTTTCAGGAGAGCGATTTATTCGCTCGCCTACTGCTTGCCTTAAAAAAATTAAGGAGGGCAGAAACTAGTCCTCCTGGTCTTAGAAAATAATAATTACCATGACTGCCTATTCCAAAAACCAACATCTTTTAGGATCACTGCTATGTTAGTGGTCTCTGTATGATGGCCACATTGCCACTCCCACACCCCAGGCCTTGCCAAGGCCCAGAGGTGTGGGACGGGCAGTGTGGCCATTTCACGGAGACTACCTTGACAGCAGCACCAAATAAAATGTACAAAGCCAAGAAGGCAGAATGCATTAATAGTAAAACTTCATGTTGCCACTCTTAGCTTTTATAAGCTTGAGGAAAGCTAATCGCTCCCCTAGGCCATGCGAGGGGAGTGATTTTTAGCCCTCCTGCATTTTTAAGAATGCCAGGCCGGATGTCTGTTACCTCTTTGTCTCCAGACCACATATCTGTATGCAATGATATGATTCTCTCGATGAAAAGGTGCATTAACTCCCAACTGTCACAAGCCATTTCTCTATCTCCCCTACTCATCACCTACCCCATGAATAGAGGGTTAATGTTCCAACTTTTGACACATTGGGCTGAACCATGGTCAGGGCAGTGAGTTTAGGTTCTCTCAATCTATTGGATTTGGATGAAATTTGCGGGAATCCAATTGGATTACCCCAAAAATATACAAGAGCTACTCCTGGTGTTGAATAATACATATGTTAGGCTGTTTCAAAGTGTACATAATCACTGTTTTCATCCAACAAATAACCGCTGTTTGTATAAATTGATCTAAAGTTAACCAGAGGGAAAATCAGGCAAATTCAACAGTTAAAACAAGAGGCCCCACGGGGCCTGAAGCGCTCATCTTGTACAGAACACAATTTAAACAGAGTCCAAGAATGAGTCTACATTAAGCAAGCCATCTCCATAGGCTACACTGTCAATCCTTGAGTCCCTCAGGAGTGACAAAAATAATCTGGGCATCATGCCTTTTCTTCAGTTGATCATAAGTAAAATGTAGAGCTCCCCTATGAAGCCCTTGATACAACCTATGTGGATTAATCTCAGTACCTCTAGAGGGTACTGAATACAAAATTTTTAATTCTTCAGCAAAATGGCCAATTCCGGCTCCCATAGAGAGCCCAAATATTAACCCAGGCTCTTGATTTGAACACAGTTAAATCTGACTTCCCTAGAGATGTTGTGTACCGAATATGAAAGCATTCTGACTGTTGGATCTGAAGAAGAGAAATTGTAAAGAAATTTCTTCGAATTGCACTAAGTTCAAATTTGGGCTACCATAGCGAGCCCAAATATTAACATATGGATCCGATTTGAACAAACTTGAATCTGACCCCCCTAGAGATGTTGTATACCAAATGTGAAAGCATTCTGACAAGTGAATCTGAAGAAGAAGATTTTTGAAGAAATTCCCTCATATTGTACTAAGTTAAATTTCATGTTCCCATATGGAGCCCAAATATTAACCTAGGCACTCGAATTGAACAACCTGGAATCTGACCCCCCTAGAGATGTTGTATACCAAATATAAAAGCATTCCGACTGGTGGATCTGAAGAAGAAGATTTTTAAAGAAATTTCCTCATATTGCACTAAGTAAAAATTTGGGCTACCATAGTGAGCCCAAATATATACCTAGGGATCTGATTTGAACAAACTTGAATCTGACCCCCATAGAGATGTTGCATACCAAATATTAAAGCATTCTGACTGATGGATCTGAAGAAGAAGATTTTTTTTAAATTACCCTCCATATTGAACAAAGATAAAATTTGGGCTTCCGTAGGAAGCCCAAATATTAACCTAGGGACTTGGTTTGAACAATCTGGAATCTGACCCTCATAACAGTGATGTATACCAAATATTAAAAGATTCTGACTGGTGGTTCTGAAGAAGAAGATTTTTAAAGAATATTCCCCATATTACCCTATGTTAAAACTTCGGGCTCCTGTAGAGAGCCCAAATATGAACCAATGAGCTTTATTTCAACAAACTTTTATCTGCCCCCCCTATAAATGCTGTATACCAAATATCAAAAGATTCTGATGATAGGTTCTGGAGAAAAGATTTTTAAAAATTTTTGCAAATATGCTGACTCAGCATTTTTTTGATGCCCATTACAGAACACCCTAACATAACCGATGGCAATTTTTTTTTACCATTCAATTCTACTGGTCATAAGGATACTTCATACCAAATAAAAGCTCTCTGTTCCGTGGGGTTTGGGAAATATGGGCGTTTGAAAAATAATATTTCTATTTTTAGCTCCCAGGGTTCCCATGGGGATGCGGGAATTTTTTTTTTTTGCATGAGTCAAGTACTTATGACCCAATACTACCACAAACCAAATTTGGTTCATACCGGACCATCGGTTCAGAAAATAGAAATTTTGGGCGGGGCCAAAAATCTTGCCCCTCCTATTACAAAGCCAAATATTACTTCACGAACTTCGTTTGAACAAACTTGATTCTACACCTCATATGGAAGCTCCATAGCAAATATCAAGTCATTGTACACACTGGTTCTTGAGAAGAAGATTTTAAAAATATTTTGGAGCATTTTCCCCCACTCCCTCCCTATGGGGCTGGGCATGCTGAGTTGAACAAAAATGAAATGCCCCTTTGGGACCATCACTCACACAAACTTTCACTTGAATTGGCCCAGTAGCTTTGGAGGAGAAGACCAAAACATGGTGTTGACGGACGACGGATGATGGACGAGACACGCCGGACGACGGACGGAGAGCGATGAGATTAGCTCAGCTTGACTTTGTCAAGATGAACTAAAAATATTATTTTTCCAATTATTTCAGCAAAATTTTATCATATAACCCCTCATTGGAAACAGCTCATCGATGTATGGTGTACTAATGGTACTGTTGACAATTTCTATGCCAAATCTAAGACGGACACGGGCGGACATGTATTTCAATGAAATTCATACATTTTCAAACAATTTACATGTATAGGTGCTATCAGAGTAATGCCTCTTGTGGTGCCCCCTGTGGGCATGGCAACTTTATTTAACTGGTTGAGGGCTAGATTATTTTTGGTGGTCTGAATTTGTTATTCACAATTTGTTTTATTACAAATTATTGGAGAGTGCCCACAGGCACTCTCCAATAATTTGTAATAAAACAAATTTATTTTTACAAAATATTACTTGGGTTTGACTGAATATGAAACAGGAGTAGTGAGAATGTTGGCTTTTGCTCCGGTACCCTCATTCTTCTGAAAGCCCTGATAGTGGCTTCTAGCACTCAACCAGTTAAACAAACTTGAATTGACATATACATGTAAGGAACAGGCACATCAAATTTGGTTCAATTTGGCTCTGTGGTTTATGAGAAGAAGTTAATGATGTAAAGTTCATGCCAGAAAGACAAAAAGCGATCACTTAAGCTCCACCAGACTTTCAGTCAGGTGAGCTAAAAATGTGTGATCATTTCAGGCAAAAAACAAAATAAGGTGTATAATATTAAACTGAAAATTAATTAACCATGGCCTTAGCAAGAAAAGGAAATCCTGAGTATATTGTTGTGAATGTCTGTGAAAAGGTAGTTCTCTGTTGCTTCCCCAATGGCCTATCATCCACTTGGATAACAAAGTTAGACTCATACAGTTTTTACAGGTCTGGATATAAAGAGCTTACATGTTAGCAGGTTACGCTATATAACATGGTGGTAACCTATAGGAACAATGTGTTGTAATCCTTTTCCCCTTTCTCTGATTTTACTATGCAAGTCATGTTGTTTACATCTTGACAGAATTTCCGTCAAAAATAAAAAGCAATAACTAACACTCGATCTCGCTTTGGCAAGTTCATGTGTTAGTTGTTGCAATTTATGGTGACTGAAATTCTGCTAAGATGTAAATCGCATGCCACTCTGATAAAATGTGGATGCAATGAACAATCTTTTGAGTTGAGTTTGTTTCGAAAGTTTGTCATATCTGGCAGAACAGGAAGTTAATTTATGATGTATTTGTTTTATCGTATCCTGTACTGCGTTCTGGTACTTAACAATTGGTGTAACCCCATGTAAGCTAAACGATTATTTGTGTGTTACTTTCAGGCCTGCTTGTGTTGCTTTATTCATCATGACTGTTATTTACAGAAAATAATTCAATCCACAACGTGTTAAACAGGGCAAAGAGTGGAAGTCAACTAAATTTGCTGAAATAAGCAGAAACTCTCATATTTCAACCTGAAAATTGTTGATAACGTTTAAAAAAAAAAAAGGTTCTAAAAAAAGTCTGGCCGACTAATTTGCAAAATTCTAGAGTTGAAACGGTTAACCGATTAATTGATTAATCAATGATCAATGTCTTGATCGATAAAAAAGTAACTGATTGATTTATTTATTTATTTATTTATTTATTTATTGGTGTTTAAGGTCACATACTTCATGACATTTTACGGGTGGAGGAAGCCGAAGTACCCAGAGAGAACCACCGAGCAATGGCAAGCAACTGTCAGCTCCCCAACATACTAACTCAACACAAGCAGGGTTAGCATTGGTTGAAGACAAGTTGCACCATCGACGTGCAGTACGTCTTAGTACACAGCGTCACCGTGCCCCCACGTGGGCAATGGAGGTGAAGTGTCTTACCCAAGGACACAACGCGGTTGCCGCAGGTGGGATTCGAACAGAGGACCTCTCGGCTTGCAGTCTGCACCTCTACCTACTGAGCCACCGCGCCCCCAAATTGATCGATTAACCATTACTTTTGAACTACTGTATTTTCTGGGTTAACAAAGGAACAAACTTGCTCCAAAACAGGCAAACACTGTCACACTGACTCACATCAATTATATGAGACAGAGTAAAGCATGCAAGTTACGTGATGACATACTTGTTCACTTGCATCATCATTATACTATATCAGTAGCTGGAACTGGTCATTTTTAAGTTGACCTTTATCCAATTGGTTAGAAGACGACACTTGCAAAATAGATTCTTGAATTAATAAAAAAAAATTCAATTTTTGTCTTAAAAAAAACTGCTTATGATCCCTCAATGGAACGAGGTCTTTCCAATGAGGGATCATAAGCTATGTTTTGAGACAAAAATTAAAAACATAATAAAATCTGAATGGATAATTTTGAATGGAGAGCTGGCCGATTTTGTCCTTTACATTGGGTAAAGGGTTAATGCTATAGATCATCAACGGTACAGCAATTATTCAGCTTCCTATTAATCGGTTAACCAAGGTTTATCCATGTGATTAATCGATCAAGAAGACCCTTTAACCATTTCAGCTCTACATAATTAATGTCAGGGTTTCCGCTATACAGACATGGGATCCCATCAACGGCCCTAATCCCCTCGTTGACTTTCCCCTACCCAAAAGGTTCTTGTAGGGCTCTCATCACAGACACTCTTAAGACTCGCATCAAAGGTAGAGAATTATAGGGAAAAAAGAACAGCAAAAAATCAACCAGATTCAATTTTTTTTAACAAGTTGCAATAACCTTGACTATGGAACGACAGGATCTGGTGATAGGTTAGATGGCATATGTGCACGATTTGGGTTGGGTTCCATTGGCCCACATTAGTAAATTTTGTGTACACTCTGAGGTCAGCCATTTTAACATGCACACGGCATAGCACCTCCAATTGGGCATCTCAGATGTGCATTTCAGACAGATGAGATCATGAGGCCGGTAAGTGTGAACCTAAGGATTCGAGGGGGCGACCATGGTCGCCCAGTCGGATCCTTGGATTCCCCATTACCGGCCTCAACATTTTTTTCCTAGCGGAAAGCCTGTTCAAGTATGAGAGAGAAAATTGAATACCATTGCATGTATATTGTGCAAGTAAGTTGTTTTTCATATCAAAAATAATCAACATCCAAATAACTCTTTTGAAGTTCTTGCTGAAAAGTGTAACTGCTATTTTTAGAACAAACTGGCTGATGGCGGCCATTTTCAATGGCTGTCAAAACCCAAAATGTGGCATCCCATTTGTTCACTCTGCTCCACTGTGTCATAGCTTCCATTGTGTCATATCGTTTGTCCATTGATTCATATGTTTGTATGGATTAACAGATGGGCAGACAGATGTAATCCAGTATAATCCCTACTTTTCGAGTGGAGGTATAATAAGAGGACACGTAGTTAAGAAATAACTTGGTAGACATTTCATTTCTGTAAATTTACATGAAAATGGTGTCAAAGACCATTTTCAAGTAAATTTCTAAAAAGTAAAATTTGATTGTTTCAATAATGAATTATCTGAAACCAGCTGCTCAGCTGAAGTCTCCCTCCCCTGGTTAAGCAAACTACTTTCTCTTCCAAAACAGCAAGAGTGAATTCTGTCAATGTGAAGTTAAGCCCATGTTAATGGCTTTCCTAAAAAATAAAGTTTTCCATTATTATAGGGCTTACAATTTGACCCAATTCTAGAGATGGACGGTATAACAGAAAAATAATTCAGTTTTGTTTTTTGGTAATAACCCTAAAAAAACGAATGGCTCTATCCTGAAAAGATGGTCCAAGAGAAAAAAGGTTTCCATTGACCCCAATTTTTTTGGCTTCATTGCAAATGTATAATCAATAAAAATATGATACAAGAGAACCAAAAACAATAAAATTGTATTCTATAATAAATATTTCACCAATGTCCAATATGTTGTTTCTGTTTCATTCATTCTGCAAATTTTTATCAAGGAAGGGCTTACAAAATGTTCTGACGGGTTGAAATATTTTCTGCAAAACTTTTGTTGGAGGCTCCAATATGTCTATGTCATGAGAAAAAAAAATCAAGCACCCAGGTCATTTTCAAATTTTTTAGGCTTCCCAAAAAAATTTGGTAGAGTCTGGTTTTGTCTGAATAAAGTTAGCATCTGTGTGTATTTTTTTTCTGTTTCTTTTTCAATTTCAATAAAAAAAATTGCTAGGATCGAGGCGCAAAATTAGGGTTGGTAGGGTAACGGGAAACAAACCATTATTTTGGGGGGTACTCAGAAAAATGATGGCGAGCACTGAGAAACTCTCCCAAAATAAGCTTTAGGCGAGTCAAGAGCACCTCTCCTAAAATGACTCAAGGTGAGCATGTTAATGAAGTACAAATCGTCATTTGAGGGTGCAACAAAATGCTATATGCAATGCTAAAACATTGCAGGTGGCACCTTGATGTAATCAAGGGATGAAATAACATTGAGTGAAAAACTATACGACACAAACTCCTGACCAGAGACAAATTTCAAGGAGTTTCAAGTACTTTTCAAAGCGTGTTTATTTGGATACAAAAACGTCAAACAAAACAACTGCCTGGCCATCAAGTGACTTGGTAATTGAAAGTAGATTGCTGTATTTTATTTTGGTAAAATGACAGTCTATATAAATCCTATTTTTGGGTAGTTGCTCGATTTTAAATTGAGATCAAATTGAAAAATTTGTTATACTCATACTGACACCTTCACACCATAGTTAGTTACTTTAAAAGTCGAGTTAGGCGAGTGGCAAGTAGATCTCCAGAAAAAGAACTAGGTAAGAAATAGGCGAGTGTGAGTGATTGTTCACCTCTTACAGTACGTGGAGAGTGGATTGTTACTAAATCACCCGCAGAGTGGAGTTATCACCCAAGCTAAAACTTTCAAATTTTGTACATATCGACAAAAAACACAGGCAAAGTTTCAGCCAATGGACCTCCGGGTTTAACCCGGAGGTCCATTGGCTGAAACTTTGCTGTTGGTGGTTATGCTTTGCAACAAATTTGCAATTGTTGCTCGAGTGGAATCTCCACTCTGCAGGTGATTTAGTGATAATACACTCTCCACGTACTGTATATCCATGTCTGGTAGATGGTCTGTTATTTCTTTCTATGACAAAAATTGATGTGTAGTTGTTAATTAGCACTAATCCTTTCCACAATTATCACTGAGATTATGCTTCTAAGAGACTTGGGAGTTAATCCTTCACTTCAAATTTAATTAACGTGGTCACAGTCCGCAACATAACAGACACGTTTAATACTTTTCTCTCAAGTTGAGCCTCATCAATTCATGTAATCAGTGCTTGCAGCATAGTGCAGGCCTATCAAAGCCATGCAACAGAATTTATTCAAAACTCTTTTCAAACAGTCAAAATTCTCTTTCCACTTTTCTCCCCACAACAATGTACAAATTGTCAATCTTTCCCATCACGTAGAGCTGAAACGGTTAACAGATTAATTTACCAATGATCAACGTCTTGATCGATCAAAAAAAGTGATTAATTAACCATTGCCTTAAACTACTGTATTATATGGGTTAACAAAGGAACAAACTTGCTCTAAAACAGGCAAACATTGTCAAACTGACTTGCATTAACAGACAGCAGACAATACTTGCAAAATAAATACTTCAGTTACTATATATTTTCAATTTTTGTCTCAAAAAGATAGCTTATGTCCCCTCATTGGAATGAGCTCATTCCAATGAGGTGTCATAAGCTATGCTTTCAGACAAAAATATAAAACTTAAATAAAATATGAAGGAGATTTTTATATACAGTGTTTGCAGGTTTTGTCTGTTACATTGTCTGTTACATTGTTACATTGCGTAAAGGGTTAATGCTATAAATCATTAACGGTACAGCAATAATTCAGCTACCTACTAAAACAAGTGATTAATCAGTTAACCAAGGTTAATCCACATGATTAATCGATCAAGAAAGCCCTTTAACTGTTTCAACTCTACCATCAGGAAGGAAAAGCAAAAAAATTGAATCTGAGATACTCTTTTTCTTGATTTCTTGTGATTCAGTTTTCATTTTGATACTCTGAATTATGAAATCTTGAACCATAATTGTGTTGAGAGTTGAGACACATTCTAATTGCAAAAAATACCATTTATATGAGCATGATACTTGATTTCCATCTAGTGATGAACTGATTATCAAAACTTGCTATCAACCGATTACTGGTTATTTCTCTTTGTTTCCGATGGTTGAAGTAGGACACTGAAGAAAATCTGTTGGTGCCTGTTATACTAGAGAATTTTGTTGATAAATAATCAATTACGAAAGCTTAATACCACATAAGTTTTCGAAGTATGCATATTTAGTGCTGGGCAATATTAGCCAAAATAATATTTGCATTTTCGTTGGGGTGTGGGGAAAAGATTGTTATTAACGATACAATCACACGATACTGTTCTTGTGAGGATTGTGTTTTATTCCGGTAAATAATGTTAATAAGGTTTTGTGTAAGGTAACAATACACTTGGCTGTATTAACCAGGAATATACTGAGCACACATACTTTGTTTCTTAACTGAATAATAATTTTGATGTTAATATGTGTTCTGAAGTCGTATGACTCATGGTTTACACATACATCAGAATGTATTTTTCAATGTTCTTTTTTCACCATGTTATTTCCCTTGATGTGTTTCTCCAATGTTTACATGAAGTTATGAACTCTACAATCTTCGGGAAATGGTGGCGATCTCGTATCGATTGCAGTTGGTAAATTCCGTAATATCTCTGCTCTGCAAATCCCTAAATTTTCTACTATGCACAACACATGTTTTTAATGAGGAAACTTTATTGAAATGGTCAGATATCAAAGTGATTTTTAATAGTCAGTGTTAAATATAGAATGACCGGAAACTGACAGTTGTCATAATCGACCAATGCTCCATAACCGACTGGTTCCGATTATCGGTTCATCGCTAGTCAAATGAACCAATTTGTTTACAACTTTATTGCTCGTCTTCAAGATCGTATTCTCAGGAAATTGGTTTGTTTGAAATTACTAAAAATAGAAACAAACTGGAAATGAAATTTTAATGGTTAACTTGCAGATTTTATCCTTATGCAGTTGATGCACATAATGCCACATTCCCATTCAGACAGCTGAAGGGTGCAGACCTTTAGATCAGTCTAATTTGGGCACAACAGCAAATATGGATGTGACCTGCATGGTTGGCGAAAAAGCACCAGTATTTTCTTCTTCTTGGCATCTATTTTAGGTTTTCGGTCCATGACTTAAAATGTTAGTTTACACCCCCTTGTTATTGGTCTTCACCATTATCACTGGTTCCCAGCACCCTTTGATATAAGTTTACTCGAATAATTCGAGAAGGCTTCTTAGTTTCAAAGTGTCGAGCCAAAGGCCTATTTGAATGTAAGCTAAATTATGCATGGCGTTTACTGGGAACTGCCACAAACATGAATACAATTGATCTCAAGCCTTAAATACATGATCATATAGAATTTGCCACAGAAAAGCAATCTCCATCGACAGTGTCGTATACGACATTGTCGACGGCGATTGCTTTTCTAACTCTGTGGGGTTTTTTAAAAGTTATTCATGTGTTGCATTGTTTGATTCGAAGGTAAGCTCTAAGCTATATTACAAGCATCAGGGAAACCTGATCAAACTATGTTGCCGACAAACTGCAAAACTTTCAAAAAAGTTTCAAACTCCTCATCATTTGGGCTCAATTATCTTATTTGGGCACAGCGTTTACCGTCGTGAGCTGGGAAGAATTTAAAGACCTGGAAGGGTGGGAAACAACATTAATAGCATTCAAAACAGATATTCCATGTTCTCAAGTTGGGGAAACTTACTGAAATGTTATCTTTGTTCAAGAATCATGGTACAAGTCTTGTGAGAAGATTGGACTTTCTCTTACACATAGTACTTTGTTCACAACTCTCGAAAAATTAGTCATAAGAAGCAACACTGTCTTCAAAATTGGTGGGACCAACCAATTCTTAATATATGAATACTTATTGACTACAGTATGGCCTGACTCCCATTCAGTTTTATGAGAATCCAAAGGATAAACCTGCAGTACCTTACTGTGAGATGGGCGGAAGTCTGTGAGAATCTTTGGGAGAATTAGATCCTGGATTCTTGCAAAATTTAACGTCCTATCACAGATTGTTGATACTGGCATATGCTAGTTATAGATTATAAATATTTGTCCATCATCAATCTACAAGTACAGATGCATAACTCTCAAAGAAATGATCTTTTGCATAGAGATTTGATGCTCATCATCAAGCCTGGAAACAGCACTCTGTCATTTGCAGAACGAGGTCCCCAGAGGGGGAATTTGCTGATGTGATCCCATACAGTTGGCCAAATCCTCTGGGTACCTCTTTCTGTTTAGAATCGAAACATTGATTAAGAATGAGGTTCACTGAGGGTAAATTTAGTGATGCTACCCTGCACAGCAGGGTAGCATCATCAAATTCACCCTTTGGGTCCTCATTTTTCAGATGACAGTCTGCTTATTTCCAGCCTTTCTCATTATATCATAATTTTACCTGTAAACACCATAATGTTTTCCAGATGCACGATCTCCACAGATTGCACAAATGTGTTTGTTTGGGATAGTTGAGTGTGGCATTGCTGGATTTGGGGGTGATCCACAAGATGTCGGTGAGCCAAGTGAAATCATAGATGGCGAACCCAGTGAGGATGTTGGTGACTGAATGGGGGGAGAATGCATGGGCGGCGGATGACCTGGCATATTAGGTGGAGTCTGTGGTGGTAATGGCATCTGCCGCCCATAACCAAAATATGGATGTCCATGTGTACTACTAGTAGGTGATGTCAACGATGTTATGTCTGGTTTAATATCTGGTGGCATGGTGGCTCCCATGCCTGCCATTGATGTGATGCTGTTGGTAACTGGTTCTCCAGTAATACTTGGTGCTGTTGAGCTGCTGTCTAGTGAATCTGAAAAATACAATTAAAGAGAACCAAATTATTTATTTATTACTAACTTTTTCAATACTTGCTTTCAGACCTCAAATTCTGAGGCATGTTATCAAGCCTGCACATCCATTGCACACTTCATTTAATCAGGACAATTGTGAAAATCAGCATGCCTCAACATTTAAAATAGCATGCCACGAAGTGATAGTGGACTGGTCACAAATCATTGTACAGTACGGCCACCACTGAGCAGGGTTCAATTCAACTGGATTAGCATCGTATTTTGTAATTCACTTTCAAAATTTTGCTATTCAATAAATATCTGTCTGAGGTTAATCTTCATCAACAGCTAATTAATTTTCCCAAATGAATAGTAAATTGCTATTCAACATTTTCAGATTAAATCGAGCCCTGCCACCGAGTAGTAACTTTCCACGGGCGGGCAATATTTCCATGAAAGCAATATTTGATTCCAAACACTAATTATAGGAAGTCATCAAATATTTAATTAATGAAGCACCGGGTTGAACCGGTTTTGCTGAGGATGGATTTTTATTACCTGTTAAACACATGAACTGACATCACTGCCCACCCATGGGTTACGACTGTCCACAGTCTTGGAAATAGAATTTGAAATGGCAAGCCTTTTATCCCAATTTCACACTCTTTACAAGTGTGCCCAAATTAGAGAAGGTTTGGAGACATAAAGAACAAGAGGCTGTGAAGAGCCTGTAATCGCTCACCTGACAGAACTACATATCCCTCAATTATTCTAATCAATACCAAAGAATGCAGCTGGCTGCCATGCTACTTCATCTGTGCAAAATAGAATGGTGATTGTTTTCAGAGGACTTTCCATACATTATTTGTGCCAGGTTTGGTTCACACTGGCCAAGTAGTTTCAGATAAGATAAAAATTGTGATTTCCCATAGGGTTTCTATGGTAACTACAAGCTGCAATTGCATCCATGTTTGCAACACAATCAACATTACATGATGATCATTGGTAGAAGGGGTCTCAGTCATCGATCATGCGAAGTTCAAAATATTTGGGCTTGTAGTATCAGAGAAGATTTTTCAAAATCAACCAATCAGAATCAAAGAATGCCCCTGGCGGCCATGTTTTTTCATCCATCAGGAACAAAATGAGGAACAGTTGTAGAGAACCTCTCATAAACCATGGTTCACATTTGCTCAGTAGTTCCAGAGATGATGAAAATGTGATTTCTCATAGGGTTTCTATAGCAAATATAAGCCGCAATTACAGCAATGTTTGCAACCCGATCAACATCAAATGAAGATCATTGGTAGAGGGTGTCCCACTCATTAATCATGTGAAGTTTCAAAACATTTGGCCTCGTGGTTTTAGAGAAGAATTTTGAAAATCTACCAATCAGAATCAAAGAATGCCTCTGACGGCCATGTTTTCCATGTGACAGGAACAAAATGACGATCGTTTGTAGAGTATCTCCCATAGATCATGCCTGTCATGTTTGGTTCACTTCGGCTCAGTAGTTCCCAAGAAAAAGATGAAAATGTGATTTCCCATAGGGTTGCTATAGTAATTATAAACCACAAATGTGACCATGTTTGCAACCTGATCAACATTAAATGAGGATCGTTGGTGGAGGGTGTCCCAGTCATCAATCATGTGTAGTTTTAAAACATTTTGCCTTGTAGTTTCGGAGGAGATTTTTGAAAACCCACCAATCAGAATCAAAGAATGTCTCTGGCAGCCATGTTTTTCAACTGATGGGAACAAAATGAGGAACGTTTGTGGAGGACTCCCCCCCCCCCATCCCCCTCCCCATAAAACAATTGCGGCCATGTTTGCAACCCAATCAACATTAAAATAGGACCGTTGGTAGAGGGTGTCCCAGTTATATATAAATCATGTAAAGTTTCAAAACTTCTGGCCTTGTACATGTCGTTTCAGGAGAAGATTTTTGAAAACCCACCAACCAAAATTCAAGAAAACCTCTGGCAGCCATGTTTTTCATCTGACCGGAACAAAATGAGGATTGTTTGCAGAGGACCTCCCATAGACCATTCCTGCCAAATTTGGTTCACACCAGCTCTGCGGTTCCAGAGAAGAAGATGAAAAGTTTACCCTTTGGGACAGGTGAGCTAAAAATATATAATTTCTCTGGCCTCTTCTACATTTGAGAATAACTTCCATCATAATATGATCATAGGAACACAAAGAAAGGCTTGGCAATAAAAAATAAAGGATAAGTCTGTTATTTCTGGTTTTAATGTGCCCAAATTAGGGCCAAATGGTGTGCCCAAAATAAATGAATTTAAAGGCCTGTGAAATGGTATGCTTTTGTTTATTTGAAAATAATAAGGCACCTTAAATTGCATCATCTGATAAGTCGCACAGACTATTTGAATTACAAATGTATCAGATTGGGCAGGTTATGGACCACTTTCATCTTCATTTCTCTCTGGTTCCAAATAAAGTGAATGTACGTTAATTAGATTTCACAAAACTTTCCACCCTGCACAGTTCTTATTTGGGTCTGCATGTTTAATTTTTTTAGCAACCCTTTCATCCTTCCAATATTTCACTTTTTAAGAAGAGAATCTTAAATAGAAAAGTCTGTCAAAATATTGCTCATTTCGGTATTTATATTTTTTTGCAAAATTGACAGAAAGTCAGCTCCTCAAGGTGGATCATAAATCTAAAAGCCTGTACAGTTAAAACTAGAAGTCCTGTCACGAATAGTGCGCTTATCTAGGCTTAATTGCGTGTTGGAATTGCGCGCAATTGCCATATCAAATGGCATCCAAAGCACGGCAGGTTCTCCTGGTTACTCAAAGCAAACACATACAATGTTTCTGCCAATGGACCTCCGGGTTACCCGGAGGTCCATTGGCTGAAACATTGCCTGTGCACAGGCCATATGTTCAGAATATGACAGCTTTAATCGGGTCATAACGCGCACATTAACGTGCTATTTGTGCGCATTTCATGACAGGACTTCTAGTTTTAACTGTAAGCCGCATATTTTGATCGGATTGATAAGAAAACGTGCAAATGTGAACTTTGTAAGTAGCAGGTATCAGCAAGCACTGCTAACTATGTCAAAGAAACAAAAAAGCGAGGGCAGAAAAACGAAAAATGGCAAATTATTAACTTGGTACTTCAGATTCTGAAGAAATATGGCCCAGTCCCAGTATTCCTAACATTCAGGCTGATTCAAAATATATTCTGGAAATTACTGTGCGATTTATTCACAGCAGACATTAGGGGTCTGATGGGTGGTTGGCTGGTTGACAATTGGTTGGAAGTAATCCACTGGTATTCAAGTTGATAATTCTGTGCATTGACAACTTGACATACAGATGGTAATACTGCTTGTGGCTATAGCTTCTTGGGGATTATTTGTATTTCAATTAAGCATTGCTATTCTAAGTTGCAGATACTTTTAACAACTGATCATTTTATTGAAATACAAGCCCCCAAACTTTAATACCCGATCATCTGCTTTATATTCTTTTAAATAAATAATTTATAGGCTACTGCACACCAGTGCACACTGAAAAAACGGGACTGAAATGAATTTTAAGACACATTAAAAAAACAATGTAAGGAAGCCAACAGGCGACATCTGATTTAGCACTATCAAAGTTCATTTGATCCATCGAGGTGCAGCAAATGCTTTGAAAATGATTTGCTGCTATTCATAACTAATCGATTTTTACATTTTTTTTCTCTCATGAAAATGAAAATTTACCCTAATTTATCATGGAAAATCGTGAATTCTCTGGAATTTTCAGAAACAAGTATGAAGCCAGGAACCAGAACCCCGAAGTGAATTTAGTGAACACTGGTAAGAGTGATTCCATGCAAAATACCCTATAATTGCAACCAGATGAATGTCATAAAACATGTTATTTTATTTACATGTTTATCAAGGATGAACCCAAACAATGAAAGGTAAATGACACCATGTTATGGAGACATTGCATGACTGATAATGATTGAACAATGTTTTCACAACTGGGATTATCATAGAGAGATTAATTACAGTTGCATTACTTCAACTTAATTGCATATTTGTGTGGATATTGGACACTGGATTTACTGGATAGTGCAGGGCTTATATTTCGTCTAAATTTAAGAGAATCCATTTGAATTCCCGTGAAAATGGTTGCGAGAATCCATACCTACTATGAGTGTCCCAGGATCCCATGACGCCACCATGGTTCAACCACTGTTGTATACTGATAACACATGTTAACCTTTTACCCAACACACCTTTTTAATTTTTAAAACTAAATTTGATAATTTTTAAACAACAAATAATAAATAAATGATAAAATAATTAAATGAACAATATTTACCAATAAAATCTTACAAATATGGCGGTCGATGGAACCGGCTCAATGAGCCGGTTCCAACGACAGCCATATTTGTGCAATTTTATTGACAAAGTGTCAGGATATTTCAGGTCATGTTAGCCTTCTATTGTTAATTTGTTGCCGCTGTGTTAGATAAAAGGTTAAATTGACTCAATAACTATTTTCATGCGAATCCTAGCAGAGGTGCAGCGAGAATCTACATGGATTCTCGTCGGTTTTATTGCGCGAATCTTTGTGCGAATCGATTCTCGGATTCTCGTCGAAATATAAGCCCTGATAGTGGGCATTAGTCTAGTTGCCACTTTGAAAGATAAGGGGGAGGGACTGACCAAGAGTGTTACTTTTAGTGAAAACTTAGTGAAAAGCTTGGAAAGTGAAGAACATATGTTTCTTCTACCTGATTCATTGGGGGAGGGGCATGGTACGAAGGACATAGAGGCCAACTGATCTGCTGGGCTGGACAAGTTATTTAATGATCACTCGATTCAGTGTGATGATTCACACTGAATCGAGTAATTCATTAAATAACTTGCTAGACTAATCAGATATCATGGTTGAATTAACTTGTCAAGTTCATGAGATGTCAGTGCTGAACCTGTTGAGTTACTATATGGTTGAATGTTGGGACAGTTTGTGACTACTTTCAGTGTTCTGTGCATATACCGAATACAGTACCGAAACCGAGGTATTTACCTGAAAAATACTGATACCGAACCTTAAATTTCATTACCGCACAGATCTAGTCAAAACATAACACACTTTGAAGTCAAAATGTCACATACTTTTGGTAAAAATGTAACATCATTTCAACCTGCATTGGTCAAAACTTCATATACTTTTGGTAAAAATGCATCATTATTTAGGACAAAACATAACATTATAATTATTTTGTAGGGGACAACTTACTAGACATCAGGGACTCAAGCCATTCAATTCGAATGATCATATTTTAAAAAGGGAGCTCAACAATTGTATTTATAAACGTATCCTCAAATATTTTCATGGAAACACCATCTTGTCATAGAAAATGTTTGAAAAATATATTACACTAAGTGTAATATATTTTTCTAATATTTTCTATGACAAGATGGTGTATATTCAATGATCCAGGGATGAATATTTGAAATGAGTGGGGTGGTGAAATATATATAATCATTAGGTGCAGACCAACTGAGTGTTGTGGGCTGCATCTGTTCTCCAAGAATACAGTGTGTTTAACGGTTGAAAGTTTTCATGCTTATCTCGATTAGAGCTAAAACGGTTAACCAATTAATCAATGATCAACATCTTGATCGATCCTAAAAGTAACTGTTCGATTAACCGTTATTTATCAACTACTGTATTTTATATGTGTCAACAAAGGAACAAACTTGCTCTAAAACAGGCAAACATTGTCACACATCAATTACATGTATATGAGACAGAGTAATGCATGCAAGTTACTTGCGGACATACTTGTTCAGGCCTTGACAATTCCATATTTTTGATTAACCCATTAACAGGTTACCTATTTAGTTGTTCATTAACCTATTCTGAAGGTTACATAAATTTGTTTCATTAACCTATTGGTTAACCAAAAATCCAAAAACGTTATGCCACAGGCATATCCCAAAAGCTGTAGGTCTGCGCTGGTAGAAGGGTTTGGGAGGGAATTGAAGAGTTATGCCCCTTCCGTTGGCAACATTTGATGACTTGCAGCATTGCCTATAGCGGTCAATAGGTCCAGAATTTATTCGGCTGTGGCCCATCATACATCATGTTTCCAATTATGCTTACAGTAGTCCAAACATGGCCTGAAAGTCTGTAATATAATTTTTTGGTTTGGTACGTCCTTTCAAGGACGTACCAAACCAAAATATTATATTACAGACTTTCATGCCATGTTTGGACTATGCTTACAGCTGAATAATAAGCACAAATTTAATATTTGTATGTGTACTACTTTCTTTTGAGGCATCTAATATGCCGATCATTAAAATGTTGGTTAACCGATGGATCATTTTGGTTAACCGATAGTCCGTTTGTGTTAATTTTTGTTTGTGTAACCTCTAGGGGAATGGAACGATCGTTCGCTGAATTGTCGAGGCCTGCTTGTTTACTTGAATGATCATCATACTGTATCAGTAGCTGGAAAAGGTCATTCTTAACCCTTTACCCATTGCGGGTAGCCGACAATACTTGCAAAATAAATTCATGAATCACTAAAAAAAATTCTATTTTTGTCTCAAAAACATAGCTTATGACCCCCTCATTGGAACGAGCTCAATGAGCCTGTTCCAATGAGGGGTCATAAGCTATGCTTTTGAGACAAAAACTGAAAACATAATAAATTTGAATGGCGATTTTTGTATATAGGCCTAGTCAGTTTTGTTTGCTACGTTGGGTAAAGGGTTCATGCAGAAAATCATCAATGGTATGGCAATTATTCAGATATCTATTTGGACAAGTGATTAATCGATTAACCAAAGTTCTTCCATGTGATTAACCATTCAAGAAAAACCCTTCCATTTCCGCTCTGATCTCGATAATACGAGTAAAATCTGTCCTGCAATTATCTACCCATAGAAGGTGTGAGAAATTTCCATACTGCTTTGACAAAGGATGGGGAAATTGGCAAGAGAGGTTGAAAATCCAGGAAGGTATTTTTCCAGAGAATACCCCACAACCTTTATCCTATAGGGTTTTTATGTCTCCCAATCTACATTTAGATCCGACTCCCCCCTCCCCAAGCTATCCTGAGGGGTAAAAACATCAAGGTGTAGAAACATTTGTGCATTCATGTAACAAGTCTGATCATTTGTAAAATCGGGGGGGGGGGGGGGGGATTATCACCCTCCTTATTCTAGTCAGGAGAGCAATTTGACTTCCTTTTAGTCGCTTTGAGTTTTTCACTGTGCAAATTTTGAGTGCTAAAAGTAGTCAGGAAGGCATTTATGCCTCTCCTTATTCGGTTTTTGCTATGCTCAAAAGGAGCGATGGCAATCCTCAAATCATCAGACCTGCTAAGGATACATAAATATCCGAAGAGTAAGATAATTATAACATTTTAAAATAAAACTTAAAAGCATCGTTTCTAATTCTATTCTTAAAAAGGTAACTGAATAAAACGTTTTCAACACAATTAAAAAATAAACAATGGATGGTACAGTAAGAGAATTGGTGGTCATATCCTGGACATATGAAAACTGGCCAGCGGATGTATTATGCAATACTGAACAGATCTGTGGGGTCGATAGTTCACGCAATCAACAATGGTCGCCGAGAATGCTCTTCTTCAATCATTCAAATTTCAACAGTTGAAAATAAGTAGATCACCCCCAGTATTTCGCATTTGCAATAACATTGCACTTATCAGCAAATAATCAGTTGAATACTGCGAATCTAGCTTGCAAATTATTCAGAAATTATAATAAACCTTTGCACAGGTCACGCACGCAAGTAAGAAGTTTACATCAGTGAAAGACGCACCAACACATAATTACATTGGTGAGAAAAATAGTCAACATGGCGACTCTCCTTTGAGTAAAATCGATAAAGTGTGTTATTACATTGACTGCTGTGGGTATTTTCATGGCCCAGTTTGGCTTTGGGAGGTTGTCAATTCAACTTACCAATTCCCGAATGATCCATGTTGTACTTAACGTTCAAATTGCGGGGCAAATGGAAAAATTAGTGGTAAAAATGTGAAGTAAACTACACCATTTCATTTTTTCAGTTCTCTCCGCAGACCTCAATTCACAGTCAGCCAAATTTCCCACAGTTCAGTGCGCTGTTGACCTATTTCTTTATTGTTGCTTTACTTGTGAAGTTTTCAAACTTGAGGCGATAAGAAAATTGGACGTCAGTTTTTTCGATATAAAACTGCTCTGTTTTATAAATGAAATTGAAAGTATCAGGATCAATTAGCTAAAATAACAGACGGAAAACGAACAGCATTGATAATTATGAATTCACGAAAAAGGTGTATATGTGTCAGGAGAACACAGGGTCAAGGTTTTTACTTCTGACGTCTCATACATTTGATTGACAGGTTGATTTCAATCCTTTTCCGACAGAAGCATGTTTTCACACATTTCCACTTTAACAGCTCATAAACTGAGACAATGGGTGATGAAAAAAATCGGTGAAGAACGGTCTTTGACGAGACCATAATCAAATACTCACCAACGCTAACATCCACAGGACATGGGAACTCAATTAAAACAATGAGGGCAAGGGCATCAAAGTCATCGGTGATGGACAACAGGCATTGGGCCTATTAATCCTGGTGAGAGGTCTTTAAATTTACGCGTGTGAGTGTGGTGGGATGGGGGGGGGGGGGGGGGGGGTGTCTCCCAAACGAAAAAGGGCTCGAAATTGTACCCATTGTATCTCTGTGCAACTAGTGGCACTTCAGGGGCTTTGGTCCTGTAAATAAGATTTTCCAGACGCCCCGGGCCCCATTTACACTTGGGCCCTCATTAGGCTCATATGGGGTCTTTTACTTCAATATTCCACTCCTGTAAAGAGGGCGCAACTGCCCCCACAAAGGTGGCAAGAAATTGAAGATTGCCCTTCTTCAGAGACAATGCAGCGGCGTTAGGTCCACGGAACAGGAAGCCGGGGGGGGGGGGGGGGGGAGGGGGTGAGAACAATAAAGGGAATATGCCCATTGCTCTCCCGTCGTAAATACCGAAATTTTGTTTGTTTTTCGTTTTTGAGGTAAACATCTAGCTTGATGTGGTCTAGCCGAACAACCACCGAACAGTAGGAAGCCGCTGTCAGACTTTCCAACCTACTAATCGGGATCAAACGCGTGGCTTGAATAAGACATGAATGAAGGCACAATGTGCCACCGAGCTCTCATTAGAACAATTGAGGATTGCCTAGGCCAAAGTAGCCTACCTTGCTCAAGGACACAACGAAAATGGGTTTTGAGTCCCCCGGATTACCGAGGATTCCATCATTCACGAGTCATGGTTAAATGAATGCTATGGGAAAGCTTATAAGTTACGGGACGTATAGTTGATGGAACCGTATAGGCCTACCCACCAACTAGAGGCCCAGTAACATATTTAGTATTATTTACTAAACACCCCGTAACACATTTGTTATGCCAGCCTACAAAGTGTTTTGCACCCCCCCCCCCCCCCCCCCCCCACACACACACATCCCTCGATTCGTGTTTTCTTTAAATTTGCCACCGGCATTCATTTTATTTACAAAAGTGGAGGAGTAGTGATTCAGTGCAGGGGAGAACACATTGATCTCCAAGAAAATTATTGATTTAGGCCTATTACTCCGACATTTGTGGGTGCATTAACAATTCTGCCTGCTTTCCGAAGCCTTGAACTGAAAACTAACTTTATAAAAGTTCTAGCTATCCCAATTCAGACTGCGATTTTTGCGATATAGGGAACATCAGGCAAGAATGTTTGATATGTAGCAATTTACTTGATTCTGAGTCCGTTTGTGTCCATAACTTACAAGTTGTGAGAGGAATCAATAATTAGGTCACTTTGTGGCCTCATTATTGATGTCTTTCACAACTTGTTAGTCCACATCGTGCATGGCCTAATTATTGATGCCTTTCACAATTTATAAATTATGGACACAAACGGACTCAGAGTCAAGGAAATTGTGTTTTTTGTCTCGAATGTCAAAACTTCTCCTCCAATGAGAGGAGGGGGGCACCCGTCTTGTGCTCGCCCACATCTTGCTGCTGCAGGGCTCGGATGACGCAGCGAATCATCTTCTGTATGTCCCCTATAGATATTACTCTTGCCTCCTAATTTTGATATCCTGGCTACGGTCCTGCGGATTATTGAATTAATACTGGGTCACTGTGTTGATTATTGTCGATGTAATCCTCAGTCCTCAATCACTGGTTATGACCATGTATTGGTTAACCCTTTACTAAACACGAAAAGAAGACGATACTTGCAAACAAAATACTTGAATAACTCATTTTTTTCATTTTTTGTCTCAAAAACATAGGTTATGACCCCTCATTGAAACGAGCTGGACGAGCTCGTTCCAAAGAGGTGTCATAACGTATGTTTTTGAGACAAAAAATGAAAAAATATAATGAAAATTAATTCGCGATTCTCGTGAAACCGTTACGGTGAGTAAAGGGTTAATCTATCCGGTTGGCGTAATAATGAAAATATATGGGACAGGGGCGAAGCTAGGGTTTTCTATTGGAGGGGGGGGGGGATGATTTTTTTAGGGGTGCCAGGTCGATATATGCAACAGACATATACAAGGCCGTAGGCCTGAGGTGGGTATTTATTTATTTATTAAGGTTTAACGACACTTTAACAGTCAAGGTCATATCGCATCAGTGACAGTTTTACGGGTGAAGGAAGCCGGAGTACCCAGAGAGAACCACCGAGCAACGACGAGCAGCTGCCAGCTCCCCAACATCGTAACTCCGCATTGCAGCACATGCAGTGTTAGACTGATTGAAGACATGCGCACCATCAACATGTAGTACGCCTTAGTACACGGCGTTGTCGTGTCCCCATGTGGACACTCGGTGTTAAGTGCCTTGCACAGGGACACAACGCGGGAGTCCGAATCGATCGCTCAGACGGTCACCCATCCAAGGACTAACCGAGCTCGACGTTGCTTAACTTCGGTGATCTGTCGAGAACCGGTTACCGCAACGCCACCAGGAGGTGGGTATAGGTATGGCCCTCACCACTGGTGGGGGTTTGAGGGGGGAGGGGGGGGGTGAGGGCGATAACATAAGGTTCACCAAGGCTCAACTCGTTTTTAGTGAACGAGGTTGATAAATTTCAAATGAAATCATGGAGATTTTGAATTCTTTTTTATCAAATAATGTGCGGGCCCAATTTATCACACGATGACTCCAAGAACTTAGAAGATTAAATAAATGCTTCTAACGAAACCAACTCACTCTCAATGTTTCGACGTCATACTGGCTTTGACGTCACATGTTCATTAGACTAGTTGCGGACGATATTTCCGTTAAAGATTATTTGATAGTGATTATGTGATAAATGATAAAACAAGAGGCCCTAACGGCCTTGGTCGTTCACCTGATAACATTGTTTAAAGAAGGATTTAAGGTCACATTCAGCATCTACATGTTAATACAGTTAATCCAATTAAGCTACGGGAGTGTGTGTATGTGTGTGTGTGTGTGTGTGTGTGTGTGTGTGGTGTGTGTGTGTGTGTGTGTGTGTGTGTGTCGGGTGGGGGGGGGGGGGGTCTGTTGGGTGAATTGTGTTTTTTGCATAAAATCACTCAAACACATTTTGAAGCAAAATGAAGAAAATCACCGAGTTGACCCCCATCCCCAACAGGGTAAAAGGGATGGGTTTTTTTTTTTGTTTTTTTTTTTTTTTGGGGGGGGGAGGGGTGTTAAACTCACTGAAAACCCCCAAACCTTGTTCTAAAGCACCCCTCTCCCACCCCACCCACCCACCCCCCCAAAAAGCCAAAAAAAAAAACAAACAAAAAAAACAAGAACAACAAAAACAAAAAAAAACGAAAAAACAAAACAACATCCTCCCCCCCCCCCCAAAGAAAACAAACAAAAAACAAAACAAAAAACAAGAGGCCCCACGGGGCCTGAAGCGCTCATCTTGAACAGGACACAATTTAAACAGAGTCCAAGAATGAGTCTACATTAAGCAAGCCATCTCCATAGGCTACACTGTCAATCCTTGAGTCCCTCAGAAGTGAAAAAAATAATCTGGGCATCATGCCTTTTCTCCAGTTGATCATAAAGTAAAATGTAGAGCTCCCCTATGAAGCCCCTTGATACAACCTATGTGGATTAATCTTAGTTACACACCTCTAGAGGGTAGTGAATACAAAATTTTTAATTCTTCAGCAAAATGGCCAATTCCGGCTCCCATAGAGAGCCCAAATATTAACCCAGGCTCTTGATTTGAACACAGTTGAATCTGACTTCCCTAGAGATGTTGTGTACCGAATATGAAAGCATTCTGACTGTTGGATCTGAAGAAGAGAAATTGTAAAGAAATTTCTTCGAATTGCACTAAGTTCAAATTTTGGCTACCATAGCGAGCCCAAATATTAACCTATGGATCCGATTTGAACAAACTTGAATCTGCCCCCCCCCCCCCCCCCCCCAGAGATGTTGTATATCAAATGTGAAAGCATTCTGACGAGTGGATCTGAAGAAGAAGATTTTTGAAGAAATTCCCTCATATTGTACGAATTTAAATTTCATGTTCCCATCTGGAGCCCAAATATTAACCTAGGCACTCGAATTGAACAACCTGGAATCTGACCCCCCTAGAGATGTTGTATACCAAATATGAAAGCATTCCGACTGGTGGATCTGAAGAAGAAGATTTTTAAAGAAATTTCCTCATATTGCACTAAGTAAACATTTGGGCTACCATAGTGAGCCCAAATATACATTTAGGGATCTGATTTGAACAAACTTGAATCTGACCCCCTTAGAGATGTTGCATACCAAATATCAAAGCATTCTGACTGGTGGATCTGAAGAAGAAGATTTTTTAAAATTACCCTCCATATTGAACAGAGATTTAATGTGGGCTTCCGTAGGAAGCCCAAATATTAACCTAGGGACTTGGTTTGAACAATCTTGAATGTGACCCTCATAACAATGATGTATACCAAACATTAAAAGATTCTGACTGGTGGTTCTGAAGAAGATTTTTAAAGAATATTCCCCATATTACCCTATGTTAAAACTTCGGGCTCCTGTAGAGAGCCCAAATATGAACCAATGTGCTTTATTTCAACAAACTTTTATCTGACCCCCCTATGAATGCTGCATACCAAATATCAAAAGATTCTGATGATTGGTTCTGGAGAAAAGATTTTTTTAAATTTTTGCAAATATACTGACTCAGCATTTTTTCGATGCCCATTACAGAACACCGTAACATAACCGATGGCAATTTTTTTATACCATTCAATGCTACTGGTCCTAAGGATACTTCATACCAAATAACAGCTCTCTGTTCCGTGTGGTTTGGGAAATATGGGCGTTTGAAAATATTTCTATTTTTAGCTCCCAGGGTTCCCATGGGGATGTGGGAATTTTTTTTTTGCATGGGTCAAGTTCTTATGACCCAATAATACCACAAACTAAATTTGGTTCATACCGGACCATCGGTTCAGAAAATAGAAATTTTGGGCGGGGCCAAAAATCTTACCCCTCCTATTACAAAGCCAAATATTACTTCACGAACTTCGTTTGAACAAACTTGATTCTACACGTTATATGGAAGCTCCATAGCAAATATCAAGTCATTGTACACACTGGTTCTCGAGAAGAAGATTTTAAAAATATTTTGGAGCATTTCCCCCCACTCCGTCCCTATGGGGCTGGGTTTGTTGAGTTGAACAAAAATGAAATGCCCCTTTGGGACCATCACTCACACAAACATTCACTTGAATTGGCCCAGTGGCTTTGGAGGAGAAGACCAAAACATGGTGTTGACGGACGACGGACGACAGACGACGGACGACGGACGGAGAGCGATGAGATTAGCTCAGCTTGACTTTGTCAAGATGAGCGAAAAACAAGTACACCATCAGGCGTGGGCTGTGTCCCCCGACAGCAAGTTCTTTCACTGGACATATTTCCAGACAACAAATTTTCAAAGTCGAAAAATGGAAAAAGGCCATAACGCAGCCAAAATTGGTCCGACTGAACCCAAATTCGAACTTGACATCAATGACATGCGTATTCACGAGTCTAACCTATGTGCAGAATTTGGTATTGATTCAATATTGATTCAATAACTCAAACTAAAGTTATCAGCCAGACCTCCAATTTTCAAAGTAAAAAGGGCCATAACTCAGCCAAAATTGGTCGGACCGAACCCACATGCGAACTTGACATGCGTATTCTTGAGACAAGCCCATATACAAAATCTGACGTAGATTCAATAAATCAAACTGAAGTTATCAACCTGACACCAAATCTCCAAAGTTGCGAAATTGGGCGGAAAAGCGTCGAAAAAGGTGCATAACTCCAACAAAAATTATTGAATCCAACCAATCTTCAGAATTCACCTAGTCACTAGGGTAAGGGAAATATACACTAAATTTGGTTTTGATTCGATGAGACGATGACCCAAACTTTAGTTATCACTCCGGACGGACAGACGGACGGACGGACGTAAGGATGCAGTTGATTACAAAAGTCAACCGACAAAATGTTTTGTCGGGAGACAAAAACAATTGACCAATAGACCCTATTCCCCCTCCGCCAGGTCTCAAGTTTACCGGTTCTGTTATTCGTTGGCACAGTTCATTTAAACAAATAGCAAATTCTACATTGGGTTCTGTGTTAAATTTTAAACCCCTCTGGTGCCCACCTAAATAAGCCAGGCGTAACACTGCACAAACTTTAACATGACGTCAATAAGTCACATCCGGGGTCATCCAAAATCAGGGACGTCCAGCCCTGACATACTACTCAAGTGAACTCTATACCCAAACCCCAAGCAGTGTTGTCTCCCCTTGCTATGCTCGATAGATCATACTTGGAGTTTGCTATTATGTCGTGAGTACAACCGGTCGTCGTATTAGTATTTTTTACACCGCGAAGCGAAAAGGTCTTCAATACAATACTATATATAAACTACAGAATTTGACTGGGGCCTGAGAGTTTAGGTCATGGTACACTACGTAACAGTTGCGAACTTTGCAAGTTCTCAACTCCCGACCGGTCTTGATTATTACACTGACGGTTCAAAAGTTCAGAACATCAAAGCTGTGAATGTACCAAAAAGACAAATGCTTCTAACGGCTTCTTGAGGTTTAACGTCGACGTTCTTGACCTTTTACCTTTAGAAACAATAGTTTTTTCATCAATTTATTTTTAATTATTAAACGTCTAAAAGGGGGTAAAATTTACCGATTCTTTGACAACGAAAAATACTGATCGATTTCGGCGTGACCGATCGACAATCGATCAATCGATTAATCGTGACAGCCTTAGTAATAAGGGGCGGGGGTGGGAGGGGGGGGGGGGGTGCTCAGGGAAATGCAACGAAATTTCTTCACATATATGAAGAAGATATATTACAGCGAAGCATGTATACTGAGTCATTTCCAGATTACGAGAAAGGTCACAAGTCAATGGAAACATGGTGCCATCCTGGTCCTAATTGTGACCTGTGGCCACAGGATTACCACAGGTTACTTTCTCCTACTATGATAGCTGGAGGTTGGCAATTGTGCTACCACCAATAGTACTTGTGTAAACTATCCCAACCTTTAATGCCCTACCACTACAGCTACTAGCTTATAATAACTCTCAAGTGGTAGTGAAACTATAAGATGAAAGTTTGTGTATAGGGTGGGGGACTCAACATTTTACAATTTTTGCCCCCAAAACATAGCTTGTGACCCCCTCATTGAAAGATCTCCTCTAGTTCGTACCAATGAGGAATCATAAACTATGTTTTGGAGGCAAAAAGCATTTTTCAGGCCTTTAAATTCATTTATCTTGGGCACACCCTTTTGCCCTAATTTGGGCGCATTAAAACTAGAAATAACAGCCTTATCCTGCTATGTTTTATTGCCATGCCTTTCTTTGTGTTTCTGTATATATGGTCATATTTGATGGAAGTTATTCTCAAATGTAGAAGAGGCAGAGGGAATTTATATAGATATTTTTGGACGTATTCAGACCTTCTCTAATTTGGGCACACATGTAAACGGTGTGAAATTGGGGTAATCTAAAGGCCTGGATTTTTTTTAGATGTTCCAGTCTTTGGGGGAAACTGTCGTCTTCTAAGTTCTACTTGTGTTCGGCAAAGGGTTAAACAAACTAGAGGCTCTACAGAGCCAATAAATGCGCTCACCTGGAACTACATATAAAAATGTGATTTCCCATAGACTTTCCATGGTAACTATGAGCTGCAGTTGTGGCCATGTCTGCAACATTACATCAACGTTACATGAGGATCATTGGTAGAAGGTGTGTGTCCCAGGCTTCAATCACGTGAAGTTTCAAAGCATTTGAATCCATCAAACGGAATTATAGAATGTTTCTGGTGGCCATATTTTCCAACCAACGGGACCAAAAAGAGGATCGTTTGTAGAGGGCCTCCTGTAGACCATTCTTGCCAAGTTTTGGTTCCGTCAGCTCAGTAGTTCCAGAGAGAAGATGAAAATGTGATTTCTCATAGGTTTTTTCTATAGTAACTATAAATCGCAATTGTGGCCATGTTTGCAATACGATCAACATTAAAATGAGGAACATTGTGGAGGGTGTCCCAGTTATCAACCATGCAAAGTATCAAAACATTTGGCCCTGTGGTTTCAGAGGAGAAGAGTTTTCAAAATTGACCGATCAGAATCAAAGAATGCTTCTGGCGGCCACGTTTTTTCACCCAACAGGAATAAAATGAGTAACAGTAGTAGAGAACCTCTCATAGACAATGCCTGCCAAGCCTGGTTCACATTGGCTCAGTACTTTCAGTGAAGATGATGAAAATGTGATTTCCTATAGGGTTTCTGTAGTAACTACAAGCCACAATTGCATCCATAACTGCAACCCAATGAAGATTAAAATGAGGATCATTGGTAGAGGGGGTTACAGTCATCAGTCACACTACGTTTTCAAACTATTTGGCCTTGTAGTTTCAAAGCTTCTCTTGAAAATGCACACATTTATGAATTCTGTTTCAACAATGAAAGTGTCAATGACACTGTAGCTCAACTTCAACTTGTAAAGACATGTTCATGTATAGTATGTGACACAGCAATGACAATCATCTAGGTAATGACCTGATAACAAAGGTACATATAAAGTATTGTAACGGTCTGTACATAAATACTGACCGTAGCCTGTAACAAATGTATAGGTAAAGTATTGTAAAGGTGGGTGACATTCAGATGCTAAACTAGAAATGAAATCTTTTCGCCTGGCAGTTTCAGAGGAGAAGATTTTTGAAAATCTACCAATCAGAATCAAAGAATGCCTCTGGCGGCCATGTTTTTCAACCCACGGGAACAAAATGAGGGTTGTTTGTAGAGGACATCCCATAGACTATCCCTGCCAGGTTTGTTTCCACTTCGCCTCGGTTTTTCCAGAGAAGAAGAGGAAAATGTGATTTCCCATAGGGTTTCTACAGTAACTATAAGCCGCAGTTGCGACCATGTTTGTGACCCAATCAACATTAAATGAGGATCGTTAGTAGAGGAGGTCCCAGTCATCATTTATGTGAAGTTTCAAAACATTTGGCTTGGCAGTTTCAGAGAAGAAGATTTTTGAAAATCCACCAACCAGAATCAAAGAATGCCTCTGGAAGCCACGGTAACAAAATGAGGATCGTTTCTAGAGGACCTCCCATAGACCATTCCTGCTAAGTTTGGTTCACACCGGCTCAGCAGTTACAGGAAAGAAGATGAAAATGTGAAAAGTTTACGGACGACGGACGACGACGGACGCCAAGTGATGAGAAAAGCTCACAAGGCCTTTTTGGCCAGGTGAGCTAAAAATGATATTCGGACTGAGGACGCCAATGGGTATTTATTTTTGTCAAAAGAGGGGGTGGGCTGGCAGAATATATGATGTGTGTGCGGGCACAGGCAGTCCTCGCCTCTCTCTCTCCTCAGACACACACGACTCTTGCCGGCAAATTTTCTGAGATAATTATAAATATATTCATATTTTGTCTCAAAAACATAGCGTATGACCCCTCATTGGAATGAGCCCACCGGGCTCGTTCCAATATGGGGCCGTAAGCTATATTTTGGGGGTGAAAAGTGGAGAAAAAAAAATTAAATTCAAATGGCGATTTCTGTGAACTGATCACGGCCATCATTTTCAAAGGTATGTAAGGATGAAAAGGCAAAAACGTCTGAACACTCGAGACGAGATGATAACAACTTACCCAGCTTATGAAATGGAACTCTCATCATATGATGCCAGTAAAACATAACTGGGCTGGTTCCAACTCAAGCCCGCATTTTCAGCACTGAACTCTAGAATCTGGGATGTCTCCTACTTATTTACCTTAAGAACCGTAATACTGTTTTATCAGCAGAGATTTAAACAAAAGAACAATTTCCGATGAATGTACAGTTGATGTCAAAATCGATTGTGCATCAATTGTGAAGAAAAAAGTATAATGCGTCTTTATAGTTTGTCAAGTTATCGTCATAGCAGCAAGCCGGACTTTCCCGAGTAATGCGGACAAGTTATGGTGAAATTCGACACACTTCATGGAATCTTCAGTACACTTAAACAATTGTTTTTTACGAATCATTCATTTCACCTAAAATCCTCTTATTTATCTGACAACCATTAACATTTAACCATATTTCCGTATGTTAAAGCGCTTGATTACGCAATAGATTATGGGAGTTCCCGTAAAACAAAGTCCTCGAATAACACGACAGCCTTTCGAGAAGAACCATAAAACATGTCTCCCTGATACTTATAAAGGCTGTCCTTTCATCGGAAGGTAATTTTCATTCCCGATGAACATGCAGTCTCAAATGTCGACCTTATCATCGCGCTTTGAGGCAAAGAAGATATATTCACGATATGCCACCATCTCATTGACATCGTTTGAACAGAACGCGACAATCAATACGCGAGGCATTGTCTGGTAATGAACGGCGGGTCTAACTGTTACCTTGAAAATTAATCTTCGTCTCTATTTTTTTATTATAACTTCTCAATGAATGCGAAAGATAGCGTTTTGAACACAAAAAAAATTCAAACGCTTTTCTGTTCCCCGACTTTACATTGAACACCTAAATAAAGGAACAAACAGTGGTTCCATTAAGATAATGCGGAGTATGAAGACAGAAGCGAGAATTTCATAATAATACCAGTATTATCAAACAGAATTCTTTTGAAGCCGTTATTACGCCAACCTCGTCTATGCAGGCAGGGTAGGCCATTAGCATATTCCCATATTGAAGAAAAAAGGATGGTCTCAAAGTGTTGTCAATGCATACAGTTCTTGTCGAATAAAACGATAAAAAGAAACACCAATGCAAACAGTCGTGAATACGTGTCACAAAAATGTGAGAATCAGAATCGATTCTCGCAAGGACAACCATGAGAATCAACTATGATTCTCGCAAAATTTTTATTTGTTTCTTGTCATAGATTCTGAAAGTGTCATTTGCTCCCTCACAATAAGGTAAAGTCTCGGTTGCCTGTATACACTTACTCCAATTATGGAGTAGACTGTTTTGGTACAGTGGCTGATTCAGGACAGCGTAAAAGATAATTTTATCTCGAAATCTCGAGATAATATGTCGAGATCTCGAGATATTATGTCGAGATCTCGAGATACGTATATGCCAACATAAGTATGTCGAGATCTCGAGATATTATGTCGAGATAAGTAAAGTTCTCGAGATATTATGTCGAGATCTCTAGATTATAAGTCGAGATCTCGAGATTATATGTCGAGATCTCGTGATATTATGTCGAACTCTCGAGATATTATGTCGAGATATTATCTCGTGATCTCGAGATACAATAATCTTTTTTGATGTCCTAAATCATGCCATATTCAACAGCCACGAGTGGGAGCGCGGTGGCTCAATGGTATACTGTTGGACTTCTGTGCTAGAAGTCCCGAGTTCGATCCCCGTCCGGGACGACCCGTGTTGTGTCCTTGGGCACTTTATCTCAGTTGCCTACACGGGGGCACGATGACGCCGTGTACTAACGTACTGCACGTCGATGGTGCACATGTCTTCAACCGTTGTAACCCTGCTTGAGCGGAGCTTGAACAGAGTCAGAAAGCATCGAGCATATTCCCATATAAATATGCTCGGAGTATCCGGATAGAACCACCGAGCATCGACGAGCAACTATCAACATCGCGCTGACAGTTGCTCGTCGATGCTAGGTAGTTTTCTCCGGATACTCCGACTTCCTCCACCCGTAAAACTGTCACGGTCACGATTAGCCATCGTGCATAAGTATGTGACCTTAAAACACCAATAAATGAATAACAGCCACAAGTAATATTTTGTTGGACAAATCATACTTTGTTGGGTTGAGTTACGGGGATGAGCCAGTGTATACCCCAAACAAACCAAGGTTCTGCATCAAGGAATAGCCAAATATTTATGCGAAAGGCGAACTATGTTCGCAGAAGTCAAAGGCTGAAGACATTTGTTCACACGGCCAATCAAAATCACATACACGTGACCACAGTAACCAGACTTACTATCATATAACAGGCCCGCGTTTAGGCCTTTTTACTCGTTGAATGGGTTGAAAGGTTGAGGCTACGCCGGACGCGATCAAGACCAATCCCAAATCCCTTTCCTGGTCAATCAAACAAGAGGCCACGGGGGTGGGGGTGGGGGATCTGTGCCGCCCACCAGCCACTCCCCACATTGCACTGAGTAAATAGTGAATCCGGGGATTTTATTTAAACATGTATGGTACCCAAATATAAACCTAGGGTTTTGATTTTGAACAAACCTGATCTGAACCCCTAAGAATGTTGTACATCTAATATCAAAAGATTCTGACAGATGGTTCTGGTGAAGAAGATTCTTACAGAACACTCCTCATATTGCACTAGATTAAAATTCGGGATGTCCCCCCCCCCCTATCTCCTCTCTCTCAAAGATCAAAAAATTCAGAATGTTGGATTTGAAGAAGATTTTTTAGATTATTCCCCATTTTGCAGTTAAGGAGCTGAGAGATGTTAGAGCACAGTTTCCATATTTTCTTTGTAAATACCTTGGGTTAAAATTTTATGTGTTCGTATAAAGGAAGAAAGTATTCAATATTGTGAAAATAATCGGCAAAATACGCGAAGACTTAATCATCGGTTTATTTATTTATTTATTTATTTATTTATTTATTTATTTATTTATTTATTTATTGGGTTTAACGACACTTTCGACAGCCAGGATCATCTCGTGTCGAACAATTTTACTGGTGGTGGAAGTACCCGGAGAGAACCACCGAGCAACGGCGAGCAACTGTCAGACTCCCCAACATACTAACTCCGCACAAGCAGGGTTAGCATTGGTTGAATGGAAGTGCACGTCGATGTGCAGTACGCCTTAGTCCACAGCTCCACTGTGTCCTCACGGGACTAATTGCCTGCCCAAAGACAGATATCTGAAGATAGTTACTAGTAACTGGCCGGTTTGTTAACGATCATTTTAGCGAGGTTGAACCTTGACTTGCCAATAATCCGGTATGACTAGTCAATAGACGCGTTGGGCGAGAAAAAAACTTCATGCAAAAACAGCCTCAATACCGTTAACCCTTTACCTAACGTAACGGCGAAAACCGGCCAGCGCTATTCTCAAAAATCGCCAATTAATTTTCATTATTTTTTTCATTTTTTGTCTCAAAAACATAGGTTATGACCCCTCGTTGGAACGAGCTCGTCGAGCTCGTTCCAACGAGGGGTCATAACCTATGTTTTTGAGACAAAAAATGAAAAAAATTAGTTATTCAAGAATTATTTTTGCAAGTGTCGTCTGCTTTTCAGGTTAGGTAAAGGGTTAAACATATAGAATATAAATGAAGAGATGAACAGATCAAGGTTTGTTAAATACTGAGGCGGCTTGAATGATTTCACCTTTGCTCCAGCTGTTGTGGCAATGTCGTACCTGAGCAGCACGTACACAAATTTATGTATGTCGTTCGGTGAACATGTCCCCGTGCATTTGCTAGCTTGCAATCCAGTGTTTCTCAGTCAAAAGAATATATATGCTGTTTTCAACAACCGGCGTCTGGAATGAATATTGATTATTTTCAATAAAAAAGTAGGTTGGAGGAAACCACACACATGTACTCAGTGGAGAAAATATAAAGATGAGCATATTTCCTAACTGCTTTAATGTCGGTATGTAAATATATAAGTGCGTTTATGGACGTGTGAGGGCGTGTACGTTTGAGATATAGATGGAGTGTGCGAAATGCAAAATAGTTCCCGTGCAGGGACGTAGCCAGAGGGGGGCGAGTCACCCCCTCCCCCAATATTTGTTAAAAAATTAAGATAGTTGGAAATTCTGTAGGCAAAAATTCCAACAGTTGGAAACTCGAATCATTGTTGTTACAGAGGTTTTTTCCAAGTGTGGTATTACGTTTCCTTGAAAATTCCAACTGCCAACTCCCACAGGCAGAATTCTGATCGAACAACGCAAGATTTTCCGACTACTCAGCGACTTCGAGGTTAATTCCACAGCCGTGGTCGAGTTACGCATTTTGTTCTCTTCTGTACTCCTCAAAGTTTGCTAAGCACCAAGTACGTCCAACTATCTGTTTTACGTTTTAGTTGAAATATTGTGATGAGAAGTGTATATATTTTTTTATTTATTTATATCTTTCATGATTTAAGTACAGAAATAAAGATTTTGTTTGTATTTGACATTATTTTTTAGCTTTTGAATACAATAACCATGGAAAATGGATATTATTGGTAAAAGAGGAAATTTTTCAAATTGCCAAAAGGTTGACGGAGTGATCTGGTATGGGTTCAGTATCGAGTATGAGACCCATTACTGTTAATTACAGCTTGACAACGCCTTCTCATGCTCCCAATCAGGTTCCTGGTGGTCCTTTGTGGGATGTTGTTCCATTCTTGGGCCAGCATGGCACGAAGCTCCTGGACACTTCTTGGCTGGACTGGACGCGCTGAAATAGCAACTCATTCCAGACATGTTCGATTGGATTGAGGCCAGGGGATCTCGTTGGCCAGTCAATACGCTCAATCCCCTCCCTTTGTCGGTACTCCCCGGCAGCATGGGCAACATGAGGACTAGCATTACTGTCCTTCAGAATGAATCTATCAACCACTGCACCTGCGTTCAATCTGACGTGTGCATCCAGCATCTCATCAATATACCGCTGTATTGTAAATGCACCGCGTCCAAGGACACAGAGCTTTGTACGTCCATCCCTGCTGATGCCGCCCCAGACCATGATTGACCCTCCACCATAACGGTCATGTTCAGCAATGTTGGCTGAATGGAATCGCTCTCCTGGTCTTCTCCATACCTTAGAACGCCTATCTGTGTGGTCTAGGCATACTTTGACTCATCTGTAAAAAGGACAGATCGCCAATCTTCTCTGGTCCATCCAACGTGGTCCATGGCCCATTCATATCGTGTTTGGCGGTGGTTCTGGGACAGCGGAATGCGAATACATGGTCTTCTCAATCGGAGCCACCTTAGTGCAACATTGCCCAGATAGTATGCGTCGAAACATTTACCCCGGATGCATTTTGAAGGTCACTGCGAAAGTGGGTTGCTGTGGCAAAGCGGTTCCTACGGGCCTGAATGATCAAAAACCCGCCTTCAGCTGCAGTGTCTCTGCCACCACCATGCCGTCTTACTGGTGTGCCATACTGCTGAAATCTTGCCCAGGATCTGGTGATCACCGTATGGTGCACACCAAGGGCTTCACCACCTGACGATGGGTAGCCCCTTGCTCCACCATCCCCACAGATCGTCACATTTCTGCTTCAGACAAATGTCTTCTTACATTTGCATTTGCCATATTCAATCATTAAATCACAAGGGTTTGTGTTGAAATGAAGATTGGATACCCTACACGCCATGTACATGTAGACAGTACACGAAAACATCATAGAAATCAAGGGGTACATGCTTTCCATGACAGTAACGAAAAGTCTTGCCTGCCAAGAGAGCTAATGTAAACACTGGGGACCATCTCAATACATTCCTCAATCATATCCACCAAAAATATCGCAAATATGTCATTCGCAAATTTCACAATGATGTGTCAAATATTTGATGCTTAGCAAACTTTGGGTAGTTTGTATTAGGACTCAAAATCTGCCCACTGTGAGGCTGTGTCCGGGAATTTTAAAAGTTACTACCAAAATTGTGCACAGCTTTCTTTGGCTCTGTACTCTCATGAAAGACAAATATAGCCAGACTGAAAATTTTAATTTGTATTTGGTATTGTTGAATTAATATCTCACACATATTGTGACATATACGCGGACTCAGTTAGCTAGCTCATCACTCGTGCTTTGTTAGCACAATAAATGGTTGTGAGTCATTGAGTTCATTTAAAGATTAGTGCGCTAACTGCTCAGCATGACCTCATATTTGAGATGATTAATTAATAAATTATTGGTTGAATACAGTTATAATACCGATTTTTCGAGCATTCTCCATACTTGTACATTCATGTAACTGATACAATGCCTGATAATACGTACAGACTACAATACCACAAGAAATTGTCATTGCGGTCTTATTTATTTATTTATTTATTTATTTATTTATTTATTTATTTATTTATTTATTTATTTATTTATTGGTGTTTAAGGTCACATATTTCTGCACAAAGGCTAATCATGACCTCGACAGTTTTACGGGTGGAGGAAGCTGGAGTACCCGGAGAGAACCACCGAGCAACGGCGAGCAACTGTCAGCTCCCCAACATACTAACTCCACACAAGCAGGGTTAGCATTGGTTGAAGACAGTGCACCATCGACGTGCATTACGCCTTAGTACACAACGTCACCGTGCCCCCACGTGGGCAATGGGGCATTGCGGTCTTAAAACCTCAAATTATGTACATAGGTACATAGATAGTTAGCTGCAGTCATTTAAACTGCTTGGAAATATTCTCAGTATGCCCTAAAACCAACCGGTACAGTCACTCGGAGTCCAACATTTTGAAAGCTTTTCTCTTCGGGGTGGGGTGGGGTGGGGATTTTGTAAGGGTGATGTGGGAGAGGGGGCACCCTTTTAAGTATCCCTCCCTAGTTGAATTTTTCATAGATCTAACCCCCACCCCCTCCCCATTGAACACCTTCTAGCTACATCCCTGTTCCCGTGACACAATGGTCGCCCCTAGACAAAACCAGGGACCAATACTACAACACGTTTACAATTGTATTTTCTCGAATGTTATTTTCTACAAGTGAATATAAATTACGGAAATGAATCAGTATCAGTTTCAAAGACATGGCAATTTGCCAGTTGGCAAATTGCCATGTCTTTGAAAATGCTAATGATTCATTTCATCTAGTTATTTCCATAAATAGAAAATACAATTCTTAAAAAATACCTATAAAAGTTTAAAGTATCGTCCCCAGATCAACATTGTCCAGTACAACTCCAGTGTTTTGCAAAACGATACAATTGCGGTGAACTATTTATCCTTAAACCCTCCTACCGATAACTCCCTTTGTTTATTATTCACTGTTATTCGAATGAATCACCGCCACGAGCAATTTGAGCGCATTATTTTTAAGAATGACCCAGTATTCTTTTAAATTTTAAATACACAGTTATATTATTGTTCGAATACAAACATTCAACGTGACCTGACCGCGTTTTTCCTGGTGTCTCAACTGAAACACTTCCATGCTGTTGCCTTCACAAGTTACCACGAACGATAAAGCAAAGGCCAAGCTGTTCACATTTTCAATTTTAATTCTCCCCGAAGTGATAGGGTTATTTAATTTTTTAAAGCTTTTAAATATGTATTTATTTATTGGTGTTTAAGGTCACACACTTATGCACAATGGTTAATCATGTCCGTGACAGTTTTACGGGCGGAGGAAGCCGGAGTACCCGGAGAGAACCACCGAGCATCGACGAGCAACTGTCAGCTCCTCAACATTCTAACTCTGTTCAAGCTCCGCTCAAGCAGAGTTACAGCGGTTAAAGACATGTGCACCATCGACGTGCAGTACGCATTAGTACACGGCGTCAGCATGTCCCCATGTAGGCAACCGATAGAAAGTGCCTTGCCCAAGGACACAACGCGGGTCGTCCCGGACGGGGATCGAACTCGGAAACTCTTGCATAGAAATCCAACAGTCTACCACTGAGCTACCGCGCTCCCTGTTCCAGGTCACGAAATTGTAGGGGAACGACGTCTTTGCCCTGACAAACGTAGTCCTCTTGAGAACGGCGTTCCCCGGCGTTCCCCCGCGGTCCCTCAGGAATGTACCACTGGGTCTCAATCTCTGTTCCAACTGGCACTGAATCAACTTGAATGTGAAAGCATACGATCCTCAGTAGATCTCAGAATAAAGCAGTCGGGATCATCGACAGTTACTGCAAACTATCATGACATTCAGTCTAATTGTCTGTTCTCCAATATCGGACTTGGGCAGGTTCTGAATGGAAACCAAAATACTGGCTGAGTTAATTCTAACCTCTTCGGAGCTAGGTGATGGGTGCCGCAGGCCAAGGTTCGAACCCCGCCGATACGGGCATCGAACAATTTTCAACTTTTCAGACCTACGGCAACAACACTTGGCTGACAATTTTTGTCGCTGGAAGAGATTTATAGGACAGTTGGTTCCACTTAATTTTCTAAAGTTGTCAGGAAATTTAACATTAACCCTTTACCTAACACGAAAAGCAGACGACACATGCAACACAAATTCTTGAATAACTCATTTTTTTCATTTTTTGTCTCAAAAACATAGGTTATGACCCCTCGTTGGAACGAGCTCGAAGAGCTCGTTCCAACGAGGGGTCATAACCTATGTTTTTGAGACAAAAAATGAAAATATTTTGAAAATTAATTGGCGATATTTGGGAATAGCGCTGGCCGGTTTTGGCCGTTACGTTGGGTAAAGGGTTAAGGGTATGTGGAGTTTATATAAAAATTGAAATTTTGAAATGCTAGCGAAATTGTATCATCGATGTGCGTACCACATGACGGAGCCAGCCACGAATTCTACATGTCGTGTCTTCGGGGTCCAGCAGTAGATCTCGGAATAAAATAGGCGTTATTGTATTCGAGCAAGTGCTCCTACCCGGGCCTCTCATTAATTGGGATTTCGAGTTAAAACTGTGACCACAGATCAATTTGACAGTACTCTGTTTGGATTGAATGCAAAAGCATATGATCTGCAGTCTATATAAGAATGAAAAAGGCGCTAACATATAGAATTACCACAAACAATCACAACATTTAGTAATTGTCAATTCTCGGATATCATTGTTGGCGTGAGTTTTCTATCAAAGACGCCGTAAGCTGGAGGGGGGGGGGGGGGTGACCCTTGCCCTGAGGTGAGGGATGCAGCGTGTGCCCTTTATCGCCAGAGGGGCACCAGAGGAAAAAACCTTTACTTTCCTAGAACTCTACTGAGAAACTCTCAAGTATTCGTTTCTAACCTTTTTACGAGCGCCAATGCCGGAGGGGGGAGGGAGTGGGGTCAAGTATAATGACGAAATCTGGTCGATAGTAACCAAATGAACAAAGAAGCTATACAATCGACCGGGTGACTTCGAAAGCTTTATATCGTCTCTGGCGTGGTGCTACCCTGTGAGGCGTCAACGGAGATTTCGAAATTGGCGATGTTTTGGTTTAAATATAAAAGAGTAAAAACAATAACCCGGTAATGGCGCTGAAACGAATAGACCTTTTCATCGATGCGGAATCGGAATCTCGATCTCATTCGCGCAGATCTGTGGTCGGATCGCTGAACAAGGTATGCATATATTTTATAATGTCAATAAAATTGAGTGTCAAACAAATGGCGAAATGGATCTGATTGCAAAGACTACCCGTATATCTAAATGCCCTCTATGTGGACTGCCAGGCAACAGCGGTATACACGAAATTAACCCCTTGCAGCTCGGAAAAAAGGAAGTTTCTCCCATTGGTCCGACTATGGTCGGCCCTATGGATCCGGTGCCCCTTTGTTGCAACCATTTTAGTCTCATGAGCGATGAAACTGATATAAAAATATCATCGAAATACCCTTTATGTGGACTGCCCATTGACCGCTCAGATGATAGGATGCAGTGTTCTTTCAGTTCAAAAAATCAAAATTTTCTCCGGGTACCGCCCCCCCCCCCCCCTTTTATGAATGTGAACCAAAAATACTGGCCAAGTTAATTCCAATCTTTGGGGTGGAGGGGAGTGAGGTTGGTTGTTCGCATGTTAGCTCAGTCATTATGGTGACAGATCATTCGGAGCTAGTCGAGGATGCAGTAGACTCAAGTCCGAACCCCGTCGATGCTTTCGACTTTTCAGCTTAATTGCGATAAATGAGCAAATATATTATATCAAAATATCTACGCTGAATGCAGCGATTGGAGAAACAATGTATGACGGGCATGTTGAACAATTATGTTATCGATTCGATGAAGACCTTGCGTGGAGACAGAATGGCTGACGAGAACATTGGAAAGTGCTATTCTGTTATGAAAAACGGAACTACATGTTTAAGAGGCGGTATTAGAGAAATATTTTGGCGGAACTGACACAAGATAGCGACCGTGCGACTTCCAATCACATTTGCAGAAGCGGTGGAGCCGGGAGAGTGGGGGGGGGGGGGGGGGGGGGGGGGGGGGGGGGGGCTTCAGCCCCTCCAATTTTTTTGCCGGGCCCATGTTTTTTGTATGCATATATTTTAACACAACCAATAACTGGTGAAACAAGGGGCGGATCCCTCATATTTTCGCCAGCTATGTTTCTCTCGTACTGGTTCAGTTTCGATGGATTTCGGATCATTTTTTGCAGTAAGTGGCAGCAAACGCTAAAATGTATACAGTCTGTTAATAAATCGGTTAACTGAAATAGATCGTAATCTTACAGACATACAAGTACCAAATCCACCCCAGACAAGATAATCCACAGACAGTATAATTGCTGTTAACGTCTGGAAAAGCATACAGGTGAGGTCTATTTATCTGCTTTGGTCGTTACGACCAAAGCTGATAAATAGACCTAACCTGTATGCTTTACCGGCGTTTTTTAACGGCTCTCAAAGTGTGAAATCTTTCAAATACATCTCCTGTAAAATCTCAAAATATCCACTCAGATGCATGGAAATGGGGGCTTTGGTACCCTGAAATTTAATATTTTCATACCGACGACCATCCATCGCCCGATCCAGCCCCCCCCCCCCCCCCCCCCCCCCACCACACACACACACACATTTTAAAATCGTTCTGCCGCCCCTGATTTGTTCGGCAGGAAATCAATATATATCTCATCTTGTTGCTGTATTGATGTATGATAATGCCAACGCGTTGGCCAGTCGAGATTTACCGCGGTTCTCACCTTAGAGAGCTTTCATTATGATACCGTTTGGTTTGACTCACTCATTTATCGATCGCCTCTTCCTCTTCCCTTCTCTTCCCGCAGCACTCAGAGAATAATTGTTTGATTATATCCCGCACCTCTTCCTTCTCACTAATAAGCACACTGACCCTAAAAATTTGACATTCCCAGGTATAACCCAACATTTACATATCCTTCATACTCACACCCCGTCTCCTCATTGTACCAGAGGTGGACTGACATATGGTCTACCTGGAAAATGGAAAATCCCCCCCCCCCCCCGCCCCCATTGGGGGTCCACTAGGGCTCCAAAATTGATGCAACACAACACATGTTGGCGCATGAAATTTTGTGAAAATGACCAACAGGCGAAATGGATCGGATTGCATAGATTGCTGATATACCGAAATGCTCTCTATGTGGACTGCCACTGGCAGTCCACATAGAGGACATTTCGATATACCAGCAAGGTCATGATACACCCTCTAGTCCTCGGCAATCATTGTGTCTAGTACGAACACGGTCGGTCAATTGAATAGTTCTTTATGGATCAGACATAGTTAAAATGTTTGACCAAACAAACTAAAGGTCTGTGACCTCGATCTTGGCGGCAGGGACGTGGCGACAGGGGGTGGAGGGTTGTCACCCCCACTCCAACCAAAATTTCCAATAGTTGGAAATTCGGAGGGCAAGTCATGAATAGTTGGAAATTCCATCTATCTGGATTTTAGAGCTTCTTTTGTGATGCTGATGTCTCCTTTACTTCCCCAAATTCCAACTCGATTTCAAATCGGCAAAATTCGAACTGTTACTATTTACAACTACAGTGTACGCAATACCGAGCTTCATAAGTATGCATGATGTCAATCGGTACGAGATATCTATAGTACGTTTACTTATCGTAATAAAAAAAATCCCCGTATGCACTTCAAGAAAATCACATGATGTAAAATCGTTATCCTGAGTTAATTCCATCATTCACAGTTACAAAATGATGAAACATCGAAAATTGATCATTCCTGCATAAGATCTGATTTAATGTTAGGACAGTTTGAATAGCTCAAAGTTCTCAGCTGTTCATAAATGTTCATAAAATGATTTTGGGAACACACAAATCTCCTGTTGAAATGTGTATAGATACAGGCCAAACATTTGGAATATTTGAGCCTTTGTTTAGCTTATATTCAATTCCCAGAATAATACCAAATAATAATAAACCTGATACTCCTATCATAAATGTGTTGGCATTTCAGTTACTAGAATCAATTTTATGCCCCCTTTCATGGCTTCAATTTCAAAATTTTTCTCGGTAGTGAATTTCCAACTAGGGGAGGGACCGGGAGAGGGTTCTCCCTGCTTGGTAGTATGACACTGAGTCAATGTTATGACACACCCATGAGTCATGAGGAATCATTGTGCGAAGTATGACAAAGCTCTGTTCACTGAATATTTTTTGCACACCAGACAAGGTAAGAACGGACGAACGGACGGAAAGACGGACAAAACGGCTACTATATGCTCCCCGGAACGTTTCCGGGGATCATAAGAGCTATCTGTAGGTGTCCAGTCATTTGAAAAAAAATATTCTCTTCAAACCAAAAATGATAAACAGGGAGGGGGTGCACCTCCTAATGGATCTGCTAGGGGTGCAGATTAACTTGGAGTTGGGCGTTCAAAAGTTGCCATGTACAACTAGGTAGAACATTGAAATAAGATGTTTAATAACAGGCAACAGCAAAATGATTTCTGTCATTTTTTAAATAATAATATCAGCTACTGACATTGGTTCTGTGAAGTAAAAAACAATTTCAACAGGTCAGGAATAATGGGGCTGAGGCTGTACACGCCTGTTAGAATTAAGAGTAAATTGAAGCTTTAACCCTTTACCCATCACGAAAGGCAGACGATACTTGCAAATAACTAATTTTTTTAAAATTTTGCATCAAAAACATAGCTTATGACCTCTCATTGGGACGAGCTCAACTAGCTCGTTCCAATAAGGTGTCATAAGCTATGTTTTTGAGACAAGATATGGAAAAAATAATAATGAAAATTGAATGTTTTTTGTGAATACCGCCGGTCGGTTTTGTCTGTTAGGTTGGGTAAAGGATTAATAAATTTCAAATCTTCACCTAAGTTATTGTGATGATCAGAGCAGTAACGATATTCAGATATTGAAGGAGTTGGGGCAGCCATATTTGGCCGACCAAAGGCATGGATCTGTGCGATGGTTCTAACGTGCACATCTATCTATAATACAAAAACAGTTTTGAACCACCTAAGTTTTCTTAACATTTTCTAAAATCTATTTAGCCGAATGTGTTATGAAATTTAAGACATAATTCCCAATAGTTTCTCAAGAAAATGTTAATTTCGAAGTTCCTCTTCGCATACCGTTCACCACCAGAGACGCCAGGGGTGGTGTTTTGAAAATGAAAAGGACATAACGCGGGTCGTCCCGGACGGGGATCGAACTCGGGACCTCTTGCATAGAAGTCCAACAGTCTACCTCTGAGCTACCGCGCCCCCGACAGTGTGGTTTAAAAAACAAGAAAAAACCCACACACAACAGGACTGATGCACCTGATTCAGGCGCGCAACTAGAATTCTATAATAGGGGGTGGCATAGCCAAGGGACAAACGTGATATTTGAAAAACCTTTTGAGGGTGAAGACTTCCCTTATTCTTAACTATAGTACCGTCCGGTTCCTACCTCTTCCTCCCACTTCCCTTTAAGGGAAGTGGGAGGAGGGGGGTAAAAACCCGAGCGCCTTAGTTAGGACTAGGCCTGTAAATTTCATAGCCCTAAGAGAGAATCTGGGGCATTTATAGAGTGTTTCGCACTATGTTGTGACTTTTTAGGGTTCTATATGTTATGTTAACCCTTTACCTAACATGAAAAGCAGACGACACTTCCAAAAATAATTCTTGAATAACTATTTTTATTCATTTTTTGTCTCAAAAACATAGGTTATGACCCCTCATTGGAACGAGCTCGACGAGTTCGTTCAAATGAGGGTCAAAACCTATGTTTTTGAGACCAAAAAAAAAATGAAAAAAATAATGAGAATTAATTGGCGATTTTTTTAGAATAGCGCTGGCCGGTTTTTGACCGTTACGTTGGGTAAAGGGTTAAAGTTGCATTGGACCAATGTTTGGGGGGGGGGGGGGGGCTGTGAAAATTTTAGAGGGAGGCCCCCACCCCGTAGTTACACCGCTGACCTGATCAAGGCTGCATTCCCTCTAGCGTATGGGGTGGTTGGGATGAGGGAGTCCCCTTGCATCAGCACCGTCTGAAATTGAATCCATCCCTGTTTCTTTTATATGATCTCTTGTAGGACGCAGATAATGGTTGCACATCTGACTGGGCAAAGATTTCGCTCGTTGCAGTGTATTCGTGCCAGTTAGTTTGCTGAGTGTAATGCTATTAAATCCCATTATCTCTTAAGTGCATGTTTTATTGAGAAGACACTGCAAGATGAATGTTAGTGCAACGTTTTATCACAAATGGAACTGATTTTTGTTAGATAACTGCAAATGGAATCAATGTCACTCTTTGGTTTTTATTACAGGACGAATCTCTAAGTAAATTGTGATAAATCAAATAAAAAATTTGTGATGATGTTTTTTGGTACATTTGACAAGTGACAGTAAAAAATCATTGTATATAGCCGAGATGCGAGATGTGCGCTTATAAACCAAGCCTGAACGGTGTAAAACAATAACAATAAATAATTTGTTTAACCCGTCACCCAACACACACGACATCAAAATCTATTATTTCAAATATCTTTTCTTCAAATTTTCACAAAATTTCAACAAAAACCTTATCATGTGACCGTTCACTGATACCAGCTGGACGAGCTTGTTCTGATGAGGAGTCTCATGGTATGGTTTTGTTGAAATTTAAAAACAAATTCAACTGCTCAATTTATAAATTAACTCTTTACCTAACGAATCGCCCGCATCCGACCGCGTAATATGCAAATTCAGCAGTTGAAAAAAATATTATTTTTCAGAAAATTTCAACAAAACCATATCATGTGACCCCTCGTTGGAACGTCGAGTTCGTTCTAACGAGGGGTCACATGATATGGTTTTGTTGAAATTTTTTGAAAAATTTAAAAAATGATATTGAAAATAATAAATTTTGATATCGTCTGCGCTGGGTAAAGGGTTAAGCGAGTTAGGGGCTCGTTCAATTTTAGTAGCAAGTGCCATTGCGAGTGTTGTCTCAGAACAGTGCTAATGAAATGTTTCAACCACCGTAAAGAGAAATTCGGAGTGAGATTCATGGGTATACAACACCTCAAAAGAATGTGAGAATAGTGTAGCAGTCGAGGTATAAGTATAGAATATACCCACAGTAGCTTGGTGTACCAAATGTTCACCACGAGGGGTGAAGTGGTGTTAACCGCGAGTATTTGGCGAGCGGCTAACACCACTTCACCACGAGTGGTGAGCATTTGGTACACCAAGCTTTTTGGGGTATATTTTATTTATACCATGATCGTCAGATTATTGAGAGTTTAAACGGCAGGGGGGGGGGGGGGGTGGTGGGCTGGGGGGGGGGGGGGGGGGCACTAAAAATTTGCAAGACGTGACGTCCTATGTTTTATTCAGCTCCTTTTTTTACACCCACCTACCCCTACGTGCAAATTTTCTACTACCGTTCTCAGACACCCACCCCAACTCTCCCATTAAAATCCAAAATAAACTTAGCAGCCACAGCTGTCTTTAGGGGGGTTTCATAATGTTCTTAAACTGGTACCACCAATTTAAACCTCTGTGGGCTGCTGTGGGCCCCAATCTACAAATGACAAGCTGTTCATTATCAGGCTTGGCCAGAACAGGTGTACATATACGGGAACAAATTTTCATTTGAATTGTTCTGTCAGTATTCTCAGGTGTTTGCTACTTTCCTCTTCTATCCATACAAATTCTATTAATAAATAAATAACTTGGGTTGAATTTAATGCATCAGAGAGAATTTTCCCAAAATATTGACTACACATTTTCTACATTTCGAACAAGACACCCACCCTCTACTAACGTGTGACATTTTCCCAGATTAAGTCCAATATTCTCACATATAAAGCCTCCTGATGTTGTATTTATGTTAAGAGTGTGATGTACAACATCACCTTTAAGGTTTGAAACACAAATGATGGTATATATTAGCTGATATATTGATATATTTTAAAAAATGCAAAAAATTGCACAAGTTGGAAATACACATTTTTGGCGCACTCAAGAGACCCACCCACCCCCACGTCACGTCTTGCAAATTTTTGGTGCCCCCCCCCCCCCACACACCCTGGTTTAAATGTTAAATAATACAATATTAACTCGTGCTAATCTGTTTTTGTAGTTCCGCTGTCCATTTTACCGCCGAAACGAAATGGAAAAAGAAACGCGAAAATCACCGGACCTTTTTCATTTTAATAACATAATAACATACTATTTCGAGTTATGAACGCTTTATTAACATGAGACAACGTATGTTTGTTAATTTTTGGTATCTTATGAGGTAAACTCATTTAATTGACGTTTCATTTCACTCTTCGCGAGGCGACGAGTGATAATATTTAGACAAGTTTGCATTCAGGTCGAGGTCACCAAAGGTCAATTTGGATGTATTCCACTTTAGGTGTAAATTTTAACTATTGAAATCCCATTTATGGCGTGTTCATCACAGTCACACATGTTCACCACGGTTGGTGTGTAAAGCTAAAATTTATTTCATAGGCATTTTATATATAGTAGAATAGGTAATCATGGTATAAATTGCACATGCCAATAAAGTGGTCGGTCATCTCAATGTCGTAAACTGGTCGCTTTGTGTATTGAAAGCACAGCGCAGTCGGGACCGAACGAAAAAAAGAAAGGGGACTTAATTATGTTTGGTTTATTTATTTATTAGGGTTTAAGGGTTTAACGACACTTTAACAGCCAAGGTCATATCGTGTCGGAGACAGTTTTACGGGTGGAGGGAGCCGGAGTACCCGGAGAGAACCACCGAGCAACGACGAGCAGCTGCCAGCTCCGCAAAACCGTAACTCCGCACTGCAGCACAGGCAGGGTTAGATTGGTTGAAGACATGCGCATCATCGACGTGCAGTACGCCTTAGTACACGCCTTAGTCCCCGTGTGCCTTAGTCCCCATGTGGACAATCGGGGTTAAGTGCCTTGCCCAAGGACACAACGCGGGAGTCCGAATCGATCGCCAGACGGTCACCCATCCAAGGACTAACCGGGCTCGACGTTGCTTAAGATCGGTGATCTGACGAGAACCGATTACCGCAACGCCATCTCGCCCCCAATCATGTTTGATACGCTTGGTGAAGTAGGCAGTTTATGAGCCGCATTAGGGGCATTCCTAACTGGGACCTTTCTGTCCTAACAATGGCCCTTTGGTCGCTATTCCAATCTCTCACTTCCAACGCGGCGGTAACGACTGATAAATTCTAGTGAGGACAACAGAATGGGAAATGTCTTCCTCAGATTGTTTTTCTTCACGAATTTAGTAGGTGACGTGACAACCGCTATTTATACCCAGTTCCTTATTCAACATTCTTTATCAACCGATAAAATCGATTGAAAACGAATGTCGAATAAGAAACTGGAAATAAGTAAAGGTTATCACGTCCATAATTTGCATTGTGCAACCATCTTTAGTGCACCTTATTCCAACTGCCCCTCCCATCCACTCACTTGCAACTAATTACCCCATTCTGGTGTCAGACTTTCTAGGAAATTAAGTTGTCAACGATTTAACCCTTTGCAACAGGGCGGCCATATTTCCGGCCAGGAACACGATATGCCATAACGTCATTAAATATGGTTGTTCAGTAAATGTGTGGGGTAGGACAATCAGTATTTTCAACGTGAAAATATTAATTGGTCTACCACAAAGAATGAATATGGAATCTTCTGACTGCAGCTATTAAACTGGCATGGAAGATACCACTGGAGTTCAAAGGTTTAAACGTCAATATTTTTTTTCAAGTACTCTCTCAATTTATTTATCCAATTCCCTCTTAATTTTGAAATGTTTCAAAAGAACTGAAGGGTGTTTAAAAGGTGCACATGACATGTCATCTCCTTAACTGAAAACTGAATTGACCATGGTGTAAATAAATTGACCAGACATACCTCTAAATTTCTCACGAAATTCTTGTTTGGAATAGTTGCCTTTCTGACTTCTCCCTTCTCCATTCTTTGTATCTGACGCCACACTTTCTGTCAGCCGTTTAAATATTTCAAAATCAAAAATGACGACGAACAGATTCAAAAAACAAAAATAAGAGCAGACGTTGACAACTGCATATTTACTGAAGGATTAACGGAGCAAGAATCTCATCCTTTTTTCCCAGCAGGATGAGATTGAGTATTGCGTATCAAGGGAAGTCACTCTGACGTTCCCACACCAGTTTGACAAGAATTGTGAATTGAGTCATCGATACACATGGAAATGTGCGATACAATATGAAATATTATTTTTAAATTGTTTTTTTTTTTCTTCTGCTTCTTCTTCATTTTTGAGGGGTGAGGGTGGGGAGGGGTGTGTTGTGTGTGTGTGGGGGGGGGGGGGGGGGGGTCTGCGTTTTTTAGGTGCTGCCTTGGCACCATCGTGAAAGACTTGACAGATCGACAAACTGAGTTGTTTTTCTGTGCTTTTAGGTTCCTGAAGGATTTTATACCCCGGATATGATGCGATAAGGGATTATTCATATTTTTGATACACATCATGGATGTTAATACTGGCTTGGTCTGTCCTGAATATCTGGCTTCATCCTGTGACCTCGGATATCCAGGACTCTCCTGTGCATTCCCGGTGTCCCCAGGCCAGTTAGTTTGTGTGGGCCGTTTGGATGGTCAAATCCCACAACATTTTTACCTCGGATGTTTCCATTACAGATTCCGGCCTATATGGTAGTACCAATGTTTAGCACTGTAATTTCATACTTCCTACACAAGCCCCAACGTACAATCTGCACAACCTTACCTATGTCCCCACTGCTAATAAAACATCCACGCCACTTTTGGGCCCTCAGCCATCATATGCCGAACCGTCTCATCCCTACTCCGACACATCCTGCACAATGGTGAAACCGCTTACTTGTCTATTTTCTTCACGTAATTGACACGCAATACTTGATCTTGAGCCAAACTGAAACCCAAGGACTCAACAAATTTTCAGCTCATGGACCACCGGGTAAATTATCAGTGCTGGCACCAGGACTTCTTCGACAAGAGGGCTTGTGCATCCTGATAGGGGGTAGGGTATTGCCCGGCTGTCCACAACAAAGGAAGCAGGGGGTACACCTTCTCGAGAGGGTAGCGCACCCCCCCCCCCCCCCCCCCCCCCAGCCGTTGTCGGTAAGGTGTACCTCCTGCGCCACCTTGTGCAACCACTGTAAACTACCCGATGGCCTATGAGTTGCAGGTTTGCTTGTTGTGGCCTCAGGTATCTACCTCGGGGAGTTAATAATTTTTCATTCGGGAGATTTTCGTCAGATTGGAGTCCAAGATGTCAATTATCTGTTATCTGTTGTTTGTAATTATGTATTTTCTTAAAAAAAAACAAAATCCTGAACCCATGCCACACACAGAGTTGACCATAGAAATGGAGGTCTGTTTTTATTCATTTATAGAGGATATCTGCGCTGTTTTAGTGAATATCGGGAATTATCTCATAAATGGACCAGTAAGTTTTATTTTTCACAAGCGCTTGCGTAGATTTTCTTTTTATTATATGCTAGGCGACATTTTACTGCGCAATATTCCGCCCGATTCGACTGCAAACAGTTTCAGACAATAACAAAGATCTGCTGATCGTTCCTTTAAGGCGACGTTCAAGGCGTGTCGTCATTTAGGAAGCTACTGAGTGATATTTCTCGATATTAATCGAGTCGATGGATATCGAAAAATATCTTTCAGATAATTTGCGACAATTCACAAGTTAGCATATAATAAATTTATTTATTTATTGGAGTTCAACGACACTTTCGGCAGCCAGGGTGACCTCGTGTTGGACAGTTTTACGGGTGGAGGAAGCCGGAGTACTCGAAGAGAACCGTCGATCAACGGCAAGAAACTGTTGGACTCCCCTACATACTAACTCCACACAAGCAGGGTTAGCATTGGTTGAAGATAACTCCATGCAAGCAGGCTTAGCATTGGTTGAAGACAGGTGCACCATCGTTGTGCAGGACGCCGTAGGACACAGCACCACAATGCCCTTACGTGGGAAATCGGGATTAAGTGCCTCGCCCAAGGATATAACGCAGTTAACTCTGACGGGGATCGAACCGTGGACCACTCGGTTTGGAATTCAATGCCGTAACCACTGAGCCACCGCGCTCTAATGGAGGTTTGTAGTACCTTGTTCAGGCTGTTGGGGGCTGAGCATGACCAATTTGGAGTGCCGGTGCGGTATAGGTGTTAACCCTTTAACAGCGTAACTGCAAAAACCGGCCAGCACTGTTCACAAAAATCACCATTCAATTACCAATATTTTTTTCATTTTTGTCTCAAAAACATAGCTTATGATCTCTCACTGGAACGAGCTCGTTGAGCTTTTGAAGCAAAAAAAATATAGTTGTTCAATAATTCTGTTTGCAAGTGTTGTCTGCGTTTCGTTCTTGGTAAAAAGTCAATTTAAAAAGAAGTTGCGTCACACCTATTACATGTATATTTTATTTATTCACTGATAAATTTCTTCAAAGTCTTTTTAAACCCTTTACCTACCTTGAAAAGCAGACGACACTTGCAAACAAAATTCTTGAATAACTATTTTTTTCTTCAAAGAGGGGTCATAACCTATGTTTTTGAGACAAAAAATGAAAAAATAATTAAAATTAACTGGCGATTTTTGAGAATAGCACTGGCCGGTTATTTATTTATTTATTTATTTATTTATTTATTTATTTATTTATTATTGTTTAAGGTCACATACTTATGCAAAATGGCTAATTGTGACAGTGACAGTTTTACGAGTGGAGGAAGCCGGAGTACTCAGAGAGTATAATGTAGGCAACCGGGATAAAGTGCCTTGCTCAGGGACACAACGCGGGTCGTCCCGGACGGGGATCGAACTCGGGACCTCTAGCATAGAGTGCTGGCCGTTTTTTCCGTTACGTTGGGTAAAGGGTTAACTATAATCCCGACTGTCTAACACTCTAACTACATCATCAATGCATGTCTTCGACGAAGGCATGGCTTGATGATGTAGCTGGAATATTAGTCAGTCGGGACTAGAGCCACGACAGTCAGTGCCGTATTAACCCATGGCCGGGCCCCTTGACTTTTAGGTACTTAGGGACGGGGCCCCCTCCTGCTCTTCAATTTTTCACCCCACTACAGCTGACAACCTGACCCTCATACAGTAGGCACTATGCCCTTTATCCATTTTGCGAGTCTCCTAAAGAATTCTACTCACAACTTGACATATTATATAAATAAGCATTAAAATAATGTACTGTGCATATATATATATATATACTATACTTATGAGAATATATATATGGATAAATACAGATGTACATGTATATTGCTACGACACAGAGTACAAAGTGCCTTTAACCATTGTGCCCTAAGGCACTGGTAACAGTGCCTCAGCAAAAAATAAAAATGGCGGTCCCCTGTCCCTGCGGGCCCCTAGGCTTCAGCCTAGTCAGCCTAGTCAGCACAATACGACCGTGTTCGCAGTCGGGACAAATCAGGTTTACACCACCCTCTCCTTATCAGTCATCTTTGCGATTATTGACTTCGTGCATCTGGTACCCCACTCTCCAATCCCATCCTTTTCGAAAATCATTACTCTCCTGAATTCATCCGCAGAAAATCTGAACGAACGAATTCCAGAATGGAAACTCTTGATAAAAAGAAAAAAAAACGACAACGTCAGTGCGTTATGAAATGATGACCTCTGGTGATAATATTCTTGCATGTGGCATTTCAGTGAAATAAATACATGAAGATATCATTTTCTTGTTTTTATATAACATTGAGACTAAATATAATTCCGACTGGAGTTTATCTAGTAATAATGGAAAAATGCCAGGGTTTAGCAAGTCCGAGAAAGAACTGCCGAGTGGAAAGATGAATCACATTTCCCGATCGTCATGGAGTGGTCGGGTGTCCCTGGAATGTGGGTATCTAACCAAACATAACCGATACAAATCACGAAGCTGTTGGCCCCTTTTCCATAATTAAAACAATGAAGATGGGGGCAGCCACTTTATATATTCCACTTCTCCTTTTACTATTCGTGATCAGCTTAAGTTTGGCTATAAGAAGCAGTCCTGGAAATGAGACGGGTGCGAGTGCAATTGCTCTCGTCAGCACCTGTGATTTCTATTTTACGGGAGCTAAAAAATGCACTCGTTGAAAAATATTGTGGAGCACTAATATACTGTGAGGCCATAAACATGTAAATGTGTGTTGTTTTGAGAAAGCAGCACACTGTGGCCAGAGGCAAGTTGCTGTCATAATTCAGCAATTGTATTCCTTATACATTTAACCCTTTGAACTCTAGTGGTACCTTCCATACCAGCTCAATGTCAGCAATTAGAAGAGTCCATATTCATTATTTGGAGTAGACCAATCAATATTTTCAACGTGCAGCCTCAGGGCTGCAGGTTGAAAATACTGATTGGTCTACCCTGCACATTTACTGAACATCCATCCTATTTAATGACGTTATGATGTATCATGTCCCTGGCTGCAAAAGCGGCCGCTCGGGTTCAAAGGGTTAAGGTTTCTGGTGTTTGGGGACAGTATTCGCTCGAAAATTAATTTACTAACATTTTACGAGTGCAGTTTACTCTCGTCTCTGATTTCGCTGGAGCTAAAAACTGCACCCGTCAATTTTGTTCATTTCCAGCTCTGAAGAAGCAGTTTCAAAGACATCGAGCGGGAATAACATGTCGCCATTTGCGATCAGGAAGAGAAAACTAGATCGCTAAGCTTCAAATCTGTATTTCAAGATGGGATGCAATCCCGGTTAACCATTTCCTTTAAATATCTGCAGTATCCGGAGAGAGATATTCAAATTTTCTTACTTATTTCAATTTTTGGCCCCAAAACATTGCTTATGACCCATCGTTGGATTGAGCCAATGAGTGGTCATAAGCAATGTTCAATAGTTCAAAAGTTCCATGCATTACACTATAACGGCAGTTGCACAATACAAACCTAACAAATAAAAAGACATATAATAAACATGATGTATAATATAAAGTACTAATGACTTTTTTCTTTAACCCTTTACCCAACGCAGACGATATCAAAATTTATTATTTTAAATATAATTTTGTCAAATTTTTCAAAAAAAATCGACAAAACCATATCATGTGACCATTCGTTGGAACGAGCTCGTTCCAACGAGGGGTCACATGATACGGTTTTGTTGAAATTTTTTGAAAAATAATATTTTTTCAACTGCTGAATTTGCATATTACGCGTGCGGATGTGGGCGATTCGTTGGGTGAAGGGTTAACAAGATGATCTCGCTTACAGAAGAATGATCAGATCATGTTAGAAATAATATTTATCGATTTACTATCACAGTTTTTCAATATATAATAGTATTTCTCCAAATCATTCAATTGTTTAAATTCTTTGTTTTCTTTTATAATTTCTTCGAACCCCGTTTCCCTAATTTCGACATAAGCCTCACAATCCATAACGAAATGTGTTTCGCTCTCTATTTCACCCGTATCCTATATCTGGCATCTTCTATCATTTACAGGCGTTGGAGGTTGTTTATGTCCACCCTTTTCTTTTCTAATTGATATTTACTAACCCTAAATCTTGTAAACAGTTCAAGATCTGATGAATTTCAGATAAGGTTCAAGCTTGTATTCATTTTTAACTAATCCATACGTTCGTAACTTATTATTGCCTTTCATTTTTTGTCATCATTAAACATAACTTAGTATTATTATTTATTTATTTATTGGTGTTTAAGGTCACATATTTCTGCACAATGGCTAATCATGACAGCTACAGTTTTATGGGTGGAGGAAGCCGGAGCACCCGTAGAGAACCACCGAGCAACGGCGAGCAACTGTGAGCTCCCCAACATACTGACTCCACACAAGCAGGGTTAGCATTGGTTGAGGACAGGTGCACCATCGACGTGCAGTACGCCTTAGTACACAACGCCACCGCGCCCCCACGTGGGCAGTGGGGGTGAAGTGTCTTGCCCAAGGACACAACGCGGTTGCCGCAGGTGGGATTCGAACCGAGGACCTCTCGGCTTGCAGCCTGCACCTCTACCAACTGAGCCACCGCGCCCCCAACATATCTTAGTAAATCTTTCTCAATGCTGAGATTCCAGTACACCTTTCAGGCAGTTTCCATTACTATTAGCTAACGTATTAGCATTGGAAACGCTAATATTATAACGAGATAACCGAATTATCCAAGTTTTGAGTTGGAGAGTATGTTATCGCCACCAATTTTGGATAATGTATTGACATATTTATAGAGATGTAAGATGGCATCGTTCACAATAGGATATCTACCCAACTCGCACAGCGCTGCGTGATTATGTGCTTTTCTGTTTAACATTAACATTTGCTTGCAAAATGTCATGTGGACTTGTTCACAGTCTGTGGTGTCCGCAAAAGGAGTATTAACCCTTTGAGACTTTAATTATTCAGAAGTTCAAACGTCACTGGGAATTCAGTTTCATCAACGTTTTTCAAAATGCGACGTCAAACGTCGGAATGTACAAATAACAAGAAATTTTTCACATTAGTGATTAACTGGTTGAGGACTAGATTATATATTTGGTGGTCTGAATTTGTTATTCAAAACTTGTTTTGTTACAAATTATTGGAGAGTGCCCAGGCACTCTCCAATAATTTGTAATAAAACAGATGTATATATACAAAATATTGTTTGTGTTTGACTGGATATGAAATATAAGCAAGGAAAGTGTTGGCTTTTGCTCTGGTATCCTCATTTTTTGAAAGCCCCGATAGTGGCTTCCAGCACTCAACCAGTTAAGAAGTCTTGACAGCAGGATTAAATTAATATTTTAAGCTGCGATAACATTTGGCTCAACGGTTATCATTGAGCACTATTCGGGAGAAAATATAGAAACTCAGCTTAAAACTCTAACAAATCGAAAAATAATAACAAAACAAAGGATCACGAAGTATCAACGCGTTGTTTGATTTCGTACGTCCTAAGAGACGCGCTGTTTGATTTCGTACGTCCTAAGACGCGCTGTTTGATTTCGTACGTCATAAGACGCGCTGTTTGATTTCGTACGTCATAAGACGTACACAAGTATCAAAGGGTTAAGGTCAGGGGACCATATCTCGCAACCATATAATAAAATAGGTTTAACCAATTTATCAAAAAGTTCACATTTCACATCCAGAGTTAAGTCAAGTGATTTTTTGAGAGAATTTGTAAGGAAAAACATTACTTATGACCCATCGTTGGAACGAGCTCGTCAATGAGTGGTCATAAGCTAGGTGTTTAGGTAAAAAACCCGACAATTTTCTGTTATCAATTTTAGGGGTTATAAGCTATGTTAACCATTTGCCTAAAATAACGGCCATGTCCTGACATAGATATTCAAATTTTAATATTGGTTTCAATTTTTGGTCCCAACCCATCGCCTGTTACTCCTCATCTGAAAGAGCTCATCGAATGCGTCTCAGTGAAGGGTCATAAGCTATGCGTTTGAAATAAAACTAGAAAATTTTCTGTTGACAAGTTTGAGGGCAAGCTATGTTTTTTAGGTTTTTCTGTTGTCGAATTTGAGGGGTCATTTGCTATGTTTTTGAGGCAACCAATGACAATTTTCTGTTGTTAAATTTGTATCTCATAGCATATTATGTAGTGTTTGGTATAATTGCTTCATGTTGTGCTTTGCGTTTGAAAACAATTGTTTATGAGCTTTTCCCCGTAACATCTTGATGATGTGTTGGTATAACACCCATGCGATAAACTGCGTGTTTTATTCCAATGCTTTCAGATACTTTGGGTATAATAAAACAGTAACGTCGCTAAGGTTATTTCATTTTCACACCACACACTTGATTACTCTCCAAAACAATAAAAGTGTGTCTCTGTGACAGTGTCTTTGATTTTTTCCCCATACAAATTTGATTAATTTGATCCGCAAATAATAAAACGGGGGTATGAGAGAATTTATTTATTTATTTATTTGGGTTTAACGACACTTTCTGCAGCTAGGGCCACCTCGTGTCGTACAGTTTTACGGGCGAGAGAACCAACGAGCAGCGACCAGCAACTGTCAGACTCCTCAAAGTACTATATAACTCCGCAGAAGCAAGGTTAGCATTGGTTGAAGACCAATGCACCGTCGTCGTGCAGTAGGCCTTAGTACACAGCGCCACCCCACGAGGGCAACCATGATTAAGTGCCTTGTCTAAGGACACAACGCAGTTACCGCTGATGAGGATCAAACCATGGACCCTTTGGTTTGAAGTTCAATGTTCTAACCACCGAGCTACCGCGCTCCCGAACGTTTGTTTGTTTGTTTGTTTGTTCGTTTGTTTATTGGGATTCAACGACACTTTTACAGCCAGGGTCACATCGCGTCGGATAGGTTTACGGGAGGAAGAATCTGGAGTACCCGGAGAGAACCACCGAGCAGGGGCGAGCAACTGTCAAACTATCCAACTTACTAATCCGGCACAAGCAGAGTCAGCAGCGGTTAACCCTTTAGCTAACACGAAAGGGAAACGACACTTGCAAATAAAATTATTCAATTACAATTTTTTTTTTATTTTTTGCGTCAAAAACATAGCTTATGACACCTCATTGGAACGAGCTCAACGAGCTCGTTCCAATGGGGGTCATAAGCTATGTTTTTGAGACAAAAAATAATGAAAATTGAATGGTGATTTTTTGTGAATAGTGCCGGCCGGTTTGGGCCGTTACGTTGGGTAAAGGGTTAAAGGAAAGTTCGCAATCGAGGGCAGTACGATTTGCAGTGCCACCGTGGGCAACCGGATGAAGTGTCTTACCCAAGGACGCGGGTCATGATCGAACTGTCGACCTTTCGGTTTAAAGTCCAATGCTTTAACCAACGACCCACCACCCTCTCTTTGAAAAATTTAATAGTTAATGAATAAATGCCAAGTGTAACTCATGTAAACTTTCTCTCTATTTGAGGGAATCTGAGGCCGAACTATCTGGGCGAACGAAAAATCGGTCACCCTTATTCTTTCTGAGACGAGCGAAACGACCGTTTGGTTAATTTGTGCTGGCCTGCTTTATCAGAAAATAAAGCAGACACTGCTGAAACTAACAGAGTGTCCACAAAGGATATAAGTCAGTCGGTTATCAAGTAAAATACAACATGTTGGCTCGACGCGGTATTTGTATGGCGATGAATGCGATCGACAGAGGTTCTTTGATTCCAGTTAACAGAAGAGTTGTATAAAAGCAACATCTGCAATAAAACACTGGTTAAACTTTTATTGATATTTACACTATTTGACCCTCCTCTCCAGGCTGATTACATAATTCTGATATTTCTACGATACGAACTCTCTCTCTCTCTCTCCCTTACCACATCGTGTCACCATACGACCATTACCACCGTGGCTGAGATCTGTCCAGTAAGGGGTTATATGCTTTTTGACTTACTGTTCACTCAGAGAAATCAGTTCCAAACTTGGTTCTAAGCTGAACCAAAACCCATCAAAGAACCAAAACAAATGAGTCTTCACGTGATCTAGAACCAAGCAATTTTATATAGAGTTATCAGTCTTTTTTCATGAAAAAATTGCTGTTGTCGCGCTACTTAACCTTGTACATAATGAATCGGCAGCATACGCCGGCGTAATTTACAAATTAAGCTGTTGCAAAACTATTTTTCAAAAGCATATCATGTGACCCCTCGTTGAGGCGGCAGCGTCGAGCTCGTTCCAATGAGGGGGCCACATGATATGGTTTTGTTGAAAGTTTTTGAAACATTTAAAAAAAACAATAATCAAAATAATTAATTTTGATATCATATGCGTTGGGTAAAGGATCAACGAACGCATCGTGGTGGAACATCTGGAGATGTGTTTCTGACACTGCTTCGTCGCCGTTTTAAAATTTCAACTTTGCGTAGCTTGATACTATAGTTTACAATTTATACAACGCCACAGGCCTTGACAGTCCAGTTAATGTAACAGACTGCAGAATCAAAACATGTGTATGTTTGGTTCCATGCACCTAAATTTGGTTCCCCTACCAGGACAAATTGAAGACCCAGTTCTGGTTCCTGAGGAACCAAAGTATCTCTGTGAGTTCGTTCAGTTTGTACTGGTATGGATTAAATTGAGATCATGAAAAAAGTTACCTAAATGTAATGAAAATGAACTGAGTTGAAATAAGTTGACGATATGGCTAAGGAAAGTGCCGTTGGTTGTAATCTGGTGTAATGATGAGATACCTGAAACCAAATTAAGGGTTAGTTGTTCGGAAAAGGACACTGAAAGCGATATGGTATGAGGAGACAGCTGATCCCAAATTTTAAAGCTAAGCTGTCTAAAATTATCAGCGGCTGCGATCTGGGGGCCAATACTATAAAACTTTTACAATTGTATTTTCTAGTTATGACTTTAAATGGGTTAAAATGAACAATTAGCATTTTCAAAGATGTGGCAATTTGCCAGTTGGCAAGTTGCCATATCTTTTAACCCTTTACCAACGTAACGGCCAAAACCGACCAGCGCTATTCACAAAAATCGCCAATTAATAATATTAATTATATTTTTCATTTTTTTGTCTCAAAAACATAGGTTATGACACCTCATTGGAACGAGCTCGTCGAGCTCGTTCCAAAGAGGGGTCATAATGTATGTTTTTGAGACAAAAATTAAAAAATTAGTTATTCAAGAATTTGTTTGGCAAGTGTCGTCTGCTTTTCATTTTAGGTAAATGGTTAAAAGGCTAACGATTCATTTTAGTCAGTTACAATAATAGGTAGAAAATACAATTCTAGAAAATTACAATTGTAAAAGTTTTATAGTATTGGCTGCTTGCTGGTAGGATGGAATACTTGACCTCAAATTAAGACATTATACCATTACACATTGGACGCGTTGCGAGCTCCCGAACACCATAAAGATATGATTCGCATTATTTTGGGAGTTTTTTTCTGTTAAGATTGCCATTTTGACATTGTTTGATGTCAGTAATTTGAGAAATGCCACACTGTTACTAACATGCTAACTAAAATATAAAATTATTGATTTCATTAAATGGTACCGTATATGATAGCGGTATGATATATGAGTGAAGTGTCCAACACATATTTTTCGATATCTATTTTCACGATAGTTATAATAGATTATTATGCTAGCCGGACAGATTAACCAACGAACGGTCATACTGGTTGCCCGAGGACTAAGGATACACCAACAATAATGGTCAAGAGTAACCACACATTAATTCAGTAGTCTCACACTGGCAGTACATCAACTGTCGCGGTCCGCCATTTTGTTTTTATCGCAAAATCACAGTCAGATTTCGTCCAATTGTCACTTTGAAAGTTTATTTACAGTTCAATGGGCTGGAAACTGGAAAGCACGCATAATTGTAAATGCGCCCAAAAATGTCGGATATAATTAATTTACTTGGCGATCAATGAGATGTTGGATTACTCACGTTTGCATTGCATCATTAGTCGTCTGCTTTTGTAAACAAATGAATGTCGATAAGAAAATGTAACGAAAACAAGAAACGTTTTGCGAACACCTCGTAGGCTGGTATAATATTACGTTACGTGACGTTTAGTTGATGGAAACGGTGACACACAAGGTTCAATGAGCACAATATTGTTTTCACTTCGGCCCATGTGACACCGTATCCCCCAACTATAGGGTGTCCCGTAACTTATAATATACCCCGGAAGGTGACGCGCGTCATACAAAGAGTTTAGAGTGATATCATTGTGGTTTTTCGGCGTTTGGTTGTGTTAATTGCAATTAAAGCACCAAAAAAGAGAAACCAAAAATAGATTACCAATCATGTTTGAGTTGGTGGAAAGAATATATCAGAACCAATAGCAAAGAAATAGCAGTTTTCACGAGCGGCTGAAAGCCGTGAGTGAAAACTTGGATTTCCTTGCAGTCACGATCCACCTTGCAGTCACCGACTCAAAAACAGTAGGTACCCTCTATATAATGTTGACGCGACGATACGCTGCGTGCATATTATAAACAGTAATTGTATATTTTAGCTTGGGACATTGGACTTGGTTTAATCAACTATTATCTTGTAAAGATCTCTAAAATCTTCGAAACTACATACATCATGACAGGCAAAACAAGGGGCCCAGAGAATGTACTCAATGTATAGTTACATATCTAGCTCCCGCTCAATTTGAGAAGACATCACTGAGGTTCATCATATCATTACATCTTGAACTTGCAAATGTTTTAGTGATGTATCAACTCGTGATAATTACCACAAACACTCACTCACTAATAGAATGACTGATAGCTAGCAGCTGCTCATTATCGGGTTTAATCACACAAACATAATTACATTGGGTATGACGCACTTGTCGACATGACCCCCCAAATTATCTCTTCTTCCAAACCATTTCTGAGGATATCTCACTTCAACGAGCTCAGAGAGCTCGTTCTAGTAACGGGGACATGAGCAATGGTACGAACGAAAAAAATGAAAAAATAAGCGAACTTGAACGGTGGTTTTTTTGGTTGATGCACTGGAATGAATTTACCGATTCGGCAAGTGCAGAGTTTGCTTGTAGCGAGGTAAGTCTTTTTATGCTCGTGTTTATCTTAAAACAAGAGGGCGTCAGAAGCATACTGCGGTTGGTTCAGCAGCATCCTGTCAGTAAGGGCTAGCGGATTCGGGGACAGATTCCCCTGTTAATTTTTGAAAATCGAGATAAGGTTTTTGAAACAGAGCCTTCTGGTTACACAATATGAGGTGTTGCTGACCATCTCGTCTCCTGAAGTGATGACTGTTAATTTTCAAACGGATGGAAACACTATACCCCAGAAATGGTACCCTCCATAAATTTACTCTTAAAACCACAAGCAAATTTCAGCTAATGGACATTCGGAGGAGGTTCATTAGCTGAATTTTGATTGTGCGTCTTGAAGCTTTTTTTCTTTTCTGTACAATTACATTATCTCAGTTAAAGTACACTGCATGGGTGCGTGGGTGTATCATAGCCTGTTAGTTTACATGTCGTTGTGTGAGAACCATAAGGTTCTATCTTCCAGCGGAAGATAGAACCTTATGGTTCTCACGCGACGATGTACTGTGCGTCAAACTTAACTCCATTTATTTTTAAGCTGCCTAGAAACAGACGAGAAATAACGAGTAAAAATTTAAAAAAAACAAAATACACAATGAGCCTTTTCGAAACAGCCATCTTGACTTTTAATCCATGCAAGGTCACAGGTCGCGGGTGTGTAAAAAGGGCGATTTCCATGTTCGTCCCTTTGAGTTCTGTGTCAGCCAAGTCAACGAGATTTGTGAAATATCAAGTTTAAATTCGAAGAACCGATGTCATCATTTGCATTAACTAATGGGTCAACCCTAGATGACTTTAAAAGACAGGATATCACAGGGTTTAACAAATTTTTTTACGGAGGCGATGACTTGTTTTGAGTGGTAACAAGGAAACACTCGTTGCACGGAGTTTCCTAGCTTGGGAAATCCCGGAAAGTTGTCGAAACAGTGCTCACAGCCATGGCGTCGTGACACTGTGTGCATTCAAATACCATTTCAGTCGATAGGAACTCAGTACGAAATAACGAAAGTTTTTATACAATATTGCGATGCCTTAAACAAAATTAATGGTAACCTTGGCTAAATGAACGTAATTGCTTCAACGTGTTTCTTGAAATGTTTACACCTCGCGACCTGTGACCTTGCAGAGATTAAACGCCAAGATGGCAGTTTCGAAAAATGTCTTATAACTCATTCATCGGAGGGGCCTTTATCATAATTTATCGTAAAACTCTCTTTGTTACGGAAGCGTATATAGGACATTATAACGACTTACAAAATTTGTTATAACGACTTGGTAACTTGTTATAACAATTTAGGACGCTTCGAACGACTTAGTAACTCGTTTATAACGACTCCGTAACTCTTTATAACGACTTAGTATCTCGTTATAACGACTTACGTAAGCCACAAGAACGACCTTGGCTAACACGTAACAACGACTCAGAAGTCGTTATAAACGACTTACCGAACTCGTTATAACTTACTAACTCGTTATAACTCAGAAAGTCGTTATAACGAGTTTGCTAAGTCGCTACAACGACTTAAAACATTTCACCCATGTCCTTAATACGCTTCGTTATACCGACGTTCTAAATTGTTGTAACGAGTTAGTAAGCCGTTATTATAACGAGTTAGTAAGTTGTTGTAACGAGTTACATAAGTCATTATAACCACTTTCTGAGTCATTATAAAGAGTTATTAAGTCATTATTAAGTTGTTACATCACGTAGCGGAGTGAAGGAAGCCAGAGTTCCCAGGCCTGGCATTTTCAGGAGAGCAATTTATTCGCTCGTCTACTGCTCGCCTTAAAAGAATTATGGCCGGCGAAAACTAACCCTCCTGATCTTAGAAAATAATGATTACCATAACAGCCTATTCCTCAAACACATCTTTTCAGATCTCTCCTATGTTAATGGTCTCTGTAAGACGGGCCACACTGACCCCCTCCCCGCACACACACCCCCGGGCCTTTGGCGAGGCCCGGAGAATTGGGAGGGACAGTATGGCCGTCTCACAGAGACTACCTTGTTAACACCACCAAATAAAATGTACAAAGCCCACTAGGCAGAATACATTAATAATAAAACTTCATTTTGACACGTTTAGCCTTTGTAAGAATGAGGAGAGCTAATCGGTCCCCTAGGCCATGCGAGGAGAGCGATTTTTAGCCCTCCTGCATTTTTAAGAATGCCAGGCCTGAGTAACTGACGAGAACCACCGAGCAGCGGTGAGCAACTGTCAATCTCTCCAAAAAGTTAGCAGCGACTGAAGGCAAGTGCACCATCTACGTGCAGTACGACTTCGTCCCACTGTGATCCAACATACGTATCCGGGAGTAAGTGCAAGCCTGGAAGCAATATGCCATTTGGAGAATGAGTTCCGCATAAGATGAATTTCCCGATGCTTTCCCATACAGTGGGCGAGAATCCCCCAATTTATCCTCTGTGCACCTCTTTCTGTTTAGCTCAGAGACCTTGATTCAGACTGAGGTTCACAGACTGACAAATTTAGTAATGCTACCCTGCGCCAGGGTAGCGCTATCAAATTCACCCACTGGGGACCTCATTCTACAGATAGACTACTTACATCCAGGCATGATTAAGTGTCTTGCCCAATTAAGGACACAGGTTATCATAGTCAAGGAGTAGACAAACACAACAGACACTTAGACCACTTAGCTGGACCAACGGCGTAATCATGGGTTGGGAGCATTTTACTGAGAGAAGAAAAAACACTTTTCTAAAAAAATTTCAACCTTAATATATCCATTCATTCTGGAAATTCCTACAGCTGTTTCATGTACTATCACCCTGATATTTCTTGGACAATTTTGCTGCAGCTGTCACTTAAGCCTTCAAAAAGTACCCAGGGTGGTCTAATTGGCATGAAAAGTTATCCCCCACACCAGGGAAGATCATGGACCTTCGCCTCAGTCTGGGGGACACATCCCTTAACCCAGCTCAAGATGAAATGAAATGTGTGCGTGTGTGTGTGTGTGTGTGTGGGGGGGGGGGTGGGGGGGTGGGGGGGGATATGGGAATTTTTTCTTCAACCACTGGCAGCATGCTAGAGGTTTCCGATTTGGGGGGGGGGGGGGGGGTATGGGTAGTGTCCGGTGTGCAAAAAATATTCCGTGTGCAAAAAATATTCAGTGAACAGAGCTTATTCAAACTTCGCACAATGATTGCTTATGACTCATGGATGTGTCATAACATTGACTCAATTTCATACAGTCAAACAGGGACGTGACTAGAGGTTTTCGATTGGGGGGGGGGGGGTAGTAAAATTCCAACCCCCTCCCGGTCCCTCCCCCCAGTTGGAAATTCACTACCGAGAAAAACATTTGAAAAATGAAGCCATGAAAGGGGGCATAAAATTGATTCTAGTAACTGAAATGCCAACATATTTATGATAGAATTATCAGTTTATTATTATTTGGTATTATTCTGGGAATTGAATGTGTGCTAAACAAATGCTCAAGCTTAATAATGATGTGAAGTGCATTTCGAGGATTTTTTTTTATTGTTACGATAAGTAAATGCTCTATAAAAATCTAATACCGACTGACATCATGCATGATGCATACTTAAGAAGCTCGATATTGCGTACACTGTAGATGTAAATAGTAACAGGCGGAATTTTTGCCGATTTGAAATCGAGTTGGAATTTTGGGACGTAAAAGAGACATCAGCATCACCAAAGAAGCTCTAAAATCCAGGTAGATGGTATTTCCAACTACTCATGACTAGCCCTCCGAATTTCCAACTATAAGACATTTTGGCCAGGATTGGGGAGGTGACCCCCCCCTCTCCCCCACTTCCCCCTCCCCCCCCCCCCCCCGTCGTCCCGTCCCTGGGAGACTCACCCATTTCGTTGCATACAGTAGAGAATATGACGAATATGACGAAATAATTCCAGTCAAAAGGTTAAAAATCTTTGTTAAAATGACCATACTCGTTTCACTTATTAAAAGAGAACCCAACGTCCAAACCATGTACTAAAATACACCTCACTGTCAATTACATCATTACCGCATTTGCTACTCTGCAAGTAGCATTTAGTTTCGCTCTACGACAATGGAAACGCCACAAATCCAAAAAATCGAGGAAATTTTTATGCCAGGAACTTTTTTCATCACCTTCTTCAATATGACAGTAATTTTGAAAATTTGATTATTTTTTTTTTTCATCTATCGAGAAGTGTTACTCAAAACTGAAGACACCTGACCTGGTGGGCTGCAAGCTTCCAGTAGTTCTGTCTAGCTAAAAGACTATTATTGTGAAACGTGGACAGCAACACTCACATTAATTCAACAACCATCAAAGTTTGTTAATGCAGCTGAATTTCTTTCTATACGTCCACAGCAATGTAGGGACACATTGTTTGCGAGCGCTTCGCGAAGGTGCTCCATGCCGAGTGGGTTTATTATTGCCCCTCATATCACTCGATTGGGCAATGTGAACGACAATTTGGAAAGCTGAACAATTGTGGAGGATTTCGCACTGTTGACCTCGCCATTCACGCGAGCAAGATTCCAAAAGGACAGGGATACGTTTTGAAGGAACAAACATGCATGTTTAACCATCTACATGCACTCTGAGGTCAAAATGTTAACTCTTCAGCAGCAAATATTTCCCATATTGAAGTTGAATATTTAATCAAATATACCTTGTTTGAGAGATTTAGGTGAGCTCTGTCGAACAAGATAAATTTGGTTAAATTCATAGTTAACCCTTTACCCAACGTAACGGCCAAAACCGGCCAGCGCTATTCATGAAAATCGGCAATTAATTTTCATTATTTTTTCATTTTTTGTCTCAAAAACATAGGTTATGACCCCTCGTTGGAACGAGCTCGTTCCAACGAGGGGTCATAACCTATGTTTTTGAGACAAAAAATGAAAAAAAATAGTCATTCAAGATTTTTTTTGCAAGTGTCGTCTGCTTTTCATGTTAGGTAAAGGGTTAAGGAAGAGGAAAATAGAGTGATTGTAAAAATTATGTTGCACTTCGAGAGTGCAGGGGGTTAACAAGCAAGGTGCACCCTGTACTTTATACACAGCTTTTATAATCCATCCTGAGAAACACGAGAAAATAGTAGTTAACCCTTTACCTAACATGGAAAGCAGACGACACTTGCAAAAAAGATTCTTGAATAACTCATTTGTTTCATTTTTTGTCTCAAAAGCATAGGTTATTAACCCTCGTTGGAACGACCTCGACCAGCTCGTTCCAACGAGGGGGCCATAACCTATGTTTTTGAGACAAAAAATGAAAAAAATAATGAAAATTAATTGGCGATTTTCGAGAATAGCGCTGGCCGTTTTTGGCCGTTACATTGTGTAAAAGGGTTAAACACCATAAATAATGACAACAACAATAAATAATATCGGATGAGTTGAATGAGGAGCATCCACTTGGAAGAATTTCAACTGCACCAGGCCTGGCATTCTTTAGGAGTGCAGGAGTGCTGCTCGCCTACTGCACGCCTAGAAAAAATTGAGGAGGGCAATATTTTGCACCTCTTGATTTTCTGGAATGCCAGACCTGTTTGGGACTGCTTTTTAAAATCTATTATCATTTGTCAATGATGCATTGATTTGCAATAATTCATGACCCATTCTGTCGCATGTCGATACATTTTCAGTGTAGAAGACAGTCACATACGAATTGAATACAACATTTTGAATAATGAGAATATGTGTGTGCCATTTTTTCCATTATGTTGCTGAATGTTGTAAAATTGTTCAGTCACAATAGTAATGCCTTGAAGTGAATATACAGTATATAGAGAGTGTATTGTCAATAAATCACCCGTGGAGTGATGATTTCTCTCAAGCAATAAATGCTAATTTGATGCAAAGCGTAATTAGCATAAACAAAGTTGCAGCCAATGGACCTCCGGGTTAAACCCGGAGGTCCATTGGTTGAAACTTGACTTGTTCTTCTTGTGTTTCTGTTCGAAATTTAAGAGTAGTACCTTGGGTGATATCTCCACTTCATGGGTGATTGGGTAACAAGCCACCCACCACGTACTGTAACCAAAACAGCATACAAGTATATGTCTTGAAAATTCCAGGTGCAATTGCACTCCCAAGCAATTTGAGGAGGGCAATAGTTTTGCACTCCTTGATTTTCCAGACCGCCACGCCTGCTGCACCCACTCACATCTCAATGGAAACTTTCGACCGATGCCTTCAGAAACTCTAACTCCCCGTTGCAACCTCTCCTATTCATTGGCATACTAAAAACCTCTGGTGCCCGAAACTCCGACCAAGTCGGAACTTTTTTTGAGTTTTGGTCTGAAAATTATAAAGTAGTGCTAAATGTCAGTTAAAAAAAGCAAGAATTCTATCAACTTTTGCCAATTTTAAGTCAGTCTGAGTTACCCAAATCAGTGGATTACAATTTTGTTTGCATAAATCAAGTACATGTTACCCACCTCTAATGTATGCCAAATTCCATTCAAATCGGTCCAACGATTGTAAAATTTGGGTGAGACCAAAATAAAGCCCCTCCCCTCCCCCTCCCCTCCCCATTTCAATGACAAACATTTCCTCACAAACTTCGTTTGAACAAACTTGTTCTACAACTTCAAATGAAGCTCAGTACTAAACACCAAGTTACTCATAGAATCATGAAAAGATTTAAAAAATAACCTTTTTGTGTTTTTCCCCCCCACCCCCTCTCCATGGCGGCGGCAGCACATTAATTTTAACAAACTTGAATGCCGTAGGCGTATCACGAAGAATAAATTCTTGAGTTGGGAAAAGGTATCAAGGTAGTGTCCCTCTCGCGTTCGTCGGGTCGGGTTGGGTCGGGTCGGGTCGGGTTGTATATTTTCATGTACATAGCACAATTCAGGATTTAGGGGGGGGGGGGTTAACGATTTGGGAGAGGGGCAAGGCCACCAGGTCCCCCAAAGCTAAGCCACTGACTCTCAGTCAGGTGAGCTGGAAAAATATCGGCAATGTTTTTAAATGGAAATGTTATGTCAGCAGTTCCTTCATTGGAAGCCACTTTCATGGAGAATAGACGATTCAATCATTTATATCCTGTTTGATGAGCTCTGTCAAACAAGGTATAATTTGTTGAATTCGACTTTGCATAAACGTAACTTCTTTCTTCAGAAAATATTTGCCGGTACTCTTGAAAAGTTTTCCACCAAGATTACCAGCAAACCGTTACATTTTCTTCAAGCTATCCCAAGGCCCTGTTTGGTTCAAAGCCCATGTTCCAAGTACTTTCAGGGCCTTGAAATTTTATCCCTAAATTCAAGGACGGGGCAGCGAGTTCCCTGTATAGGTCTATATTTGCTTCTTTGTTTATTGGGGTTTAACAACACTTTCAACAGCCAGGGTCATATCGTGTCGGACAGTTTTACGAGTGGAGAAAGCCGAAGTACCCGGAGAGAACTATCGAGCAGCGGCGAGCAACTCTCTGACTGAGTTAGCAGCGATTGAAAGCCAGTGCACCATCGACGTGCATTAATTACACCTTAGCACACAGCGCCAAAAGGCTCCCGTGGGAAATAATCAATTCTGTATAGCCAATGAGCCTCCACACTCCAGGTCCCTTTTATATAAAGAATTAAGGTTTTCAGACGTTCAATAATTATTGTAACGGCCCGTGTTATATTCACAAAAAACTGCTATTCAAATTACATATTTTTGGTATTTTTTAAACGAAAGCATAGCTTATGACCCCTCATTAGAACGAGCTCAATGAGCTCGTTTCAATGAGGGGTCATAAGCTATGCTTTCGATTCAAGAATATAAGACACGTGCTATCGTTTTGAGGCAAAGATTGAACACTTTTTAGTTATTCGTCCATTTTAATCCTTTTACTGCTACGCCAACTTTAGCCATATATGGGGACCTCTATGTACGCTAATATGCGAGGACGTTTAATAATAAAAATTATGACATACCTGAAACTCTATCATCTAATTAATTGTTGGAAAGGGCTCTCTGAGACCTTTCCAACAATTAATCAGATGGTAGGTCTGCGCATACCAGAACGTGCAGATACTCACCATAAAAGATGTGACAATTGTCGCTTTAGGCAGCGTAAGTGTTAAAGCAAGTTTCGTCGTCTGCTATTCGTATAAGTGTCGTCTGATATTCGTTAAACTGGGTCTGGCGAAACTTCGAGATTCGATTCGAAATCGTTTTCCCGATTTGATTCGATTCGAAATCCATCGGGAGATTCGCCCAAACTTCCAATCCGCGTGTTATCTTATATTTGAGAATCTGTTCTAAGTTTCTCTATTTTCAATCAAAGACGAGTTCCAGTTTTGTGACAAATAGATCAAAGGCAAATCATGGTTTTAACCGTCCAAACAACTGCTACAATTTCCCATGTGTAGGCACACTAAAGTCGAAAACATCCCAAACTTAACAACGAACCTGAGGAGAAGAACCTTGGTAATGGATACCCGAGCCGCCCGTAAGCCATTACGAAGTTGAGTTTTGTGTCTGTTGAACGCCGGATTTTCAAAAGTCCAATTCGATTCGTGATTCGTTCGATTCGATGTGAAAGCTTTGGCCCGATTCGATTTGGGATTTGATTCGAGCGAAAATTGGCAATTCGCCTGTGCCTACTAAACCTCATTGGCAGGGACGCCGGAAGCACGGAGGCAGAGGGGGAAGCTACCCTCCCTGCCTTCGGACCACGGGGGCAGACAATGCCCTTCCCAGTTTCGTCACTCAATTTTTTTCTCGAAGTAAAGCTAAAATACACCCCAAATTCGTTCTGGGAGCTTCCAAATTCAATGGGGGAATTTGAGAGACGAGGTGCCCCCCCCCCCCCCCTCCCAATGGAGGGGGACACTTACTCTCAAACTCCCCATCTTATAGGCTTCGGACTTCGAGACATGTATGCTTCGGCATGTCATGGCGGGGCTGCTAGTGCTAGTAAATGCCCTTTTCCCGGGGTCTGACCACCCAACTCATTGCCCTGAAGTGTTTCTGGCGCCCCTGCCCATTGGCATACGTCCACGTCAACCGGCATATTCAAATTCTGTTGCAGATCGCTGTATAATGTAGTTTTAACTGTACATAGCAAATGCCAAGTACAGACTAGTTGCACTTTTCCATTCATTTGCAGCAAAGTTCTTTTGTTTGAAATATAATGAAACATGCAAGAAAGCTGGTAGTCTCTAAACACAAGGTAAAAAATAAAAACATTGAATGAGGACACTGATGAGGAAGGAAATATTTATGAATGTGTAGTCCACACTCGATGGTGCATATTCGCTGCAGTATTGTGACTCGATGCCGTATGGATGACACATGACACGTGCACTCAAAGACCGCGGTGCACCGGATGCCTTCGACCAGCTGAGAACTCTTTTGTTGTGGACACGTGTTCCCTGTTCAGTATGAGGTGACAGATGAAACGATAATGAGCGTTCAACAATTTGTTAACCAGCTTTCGTACAGGTATGGCTCACCGCTTGAACTCAAGCGAAAAGGCAAATATTATCAAATACGAAAACTATGTCCACTCTTTTATAACTGGTATGACTGTGAGTGAGATGGGAGACATTTGGTTAAAAAAAACTTGGATGCGGCAAGGGGTTCTTGAATGAGGGCCAGGGTGTCTTTAATCGGAACATTTGGGGATTGCATGTATGTAGGTGTTGGAACAACTGCTACAGGTAAGATCCAAACTTTCCGATTGGGGCTCACAGGTAGATATTCCACCTTACGGGAAATCCAATTGCACCCTCACCCACACCATGCCCAATAGTAGGACCTTGGGTGACAACATCATTGCCCCAACTGTTTTCGGGTACAACTAGTATTACCCGATGCATGGAGAGAGAATGTATGGTGGTTTTTGCCAAGTTCTCAACCCACGATGTGTCATATGCATAAGCAGACCTATCGTTTTGATGCATCAAACTGTATCAAAGGAGAGCGTCTAATGACGTCCTGGAAAAAAGGTTCGAGAGGGCGACTACCCCCATAGAATAACAGTCGTTCCACTATGGTTTGTAACCCATGGTTCTTGTATGCAAGGGCAGATAAAATTCAAGACCATTCAAGGCCGTTTCTCGATATTTTTCAAGACCGAACAATTGCCTTCGTTAGTCTTAACTAGGATCCTCTGGTCGTTACTCCCTCCTCCCACATCCTTCAAAGGGAAATGGGAGGAGAGAAGGATAACGACCGGAGGGTCCTACCTAGGACTATGTCTCCGTGAACTATGACATATAAAACTGTGTAGTTATGAGTACGCGATTCGTCAAGAGTTTTTATTTCGTTAATTTTCAAGGCCTTTCAAGCATCCTGGTCCATTGTTGCAAGGCATTGAATGTCCAATTGTCAAACTCAAGGTCTAGCAGTAACCCTATGCCATAGATTGCCCTCTCTTGGAGTACTGCAATAGTTCAAGATCTTTAACCCTTTACCTAACATGAAAAGCAGACGACACTTGCAAACAAAATTCTGGAATAACTAAACTGTTTTCATTTTTTGTCGCAAAAACATAGATTATGACCCTTCTTTGGAACAAGCACGATGAAATCGTTCCAAAGAAGGGTCAAAACCTATGTTTTTGAGACAAAAATGAAAAAAATAATGAAAATTAATTGGCGATTTGTTTGTGAAAAGCGCTGGCCGGTTTTATCCGTTACGTTGGGTAAAGGGTTAACAAACTCTGCGGTCTCACAACACCAGGTACGTTATCATAGTCTTAGCAGTGGTTTCTAGTTAAGTCTTGGCTGCCAATAGTCTTAACTAGGATCCTACTGCTAAGACGCTATTCGCTCAGGGGCTGGCGTGTAGTAAAAAGTCTGGAAATCACAGATGCTCAGGGGTTAAAACGGAATCACTAAGTGCCCAATGTCCTTCAGATCTATTGTGCGAACACGTCGTTTGGAATCTCTTATTTTATCACGATTTTTCAGATTTGCATGTGGCGCTCTCCTTATTTTAAAGGCGGTAGTAAGTTGGATTTTGGGAAAATAACCAATTTACCATGCAATCACAACATTGGACAAACTTTGAAATGAAAATGACAAATACATCACCCGCCATCCCACTCACGACTTTGAAACCTAGCGAATGATTTGTCATTCGCCCTCATTTTACATGTCGAGAGTCCTTGGAAAGCATAAATGCCCGTATTTCGTAAACACCGACGTCAGCTCACACAGAAAACGCGAAGGCGGGGTACGAACAAGAGTGTGCTCTGACAAATACTCAGTGTTTTCCCGCTGCAATAATAACACCCAACGGCTCCGCCTCTGTTGTTCCGAACTTTAAAATGAAAAGGTGCCACATGCTCAGAATCATGTACTAACGCAAGATTGTTTGAACAAGCGAATATATCATCACTTTTATTTTTCTTTTACTAAAATATACAATACTCGTCATAATTTGGCGTAATGACTATTTGCAGCCATAAGAGGTGAATTTGACCCGCATGTTTCAGTACATTTTCAACAAGGAGTTCGAGTTTTCCATAGACCCATCAGTTAACAGCGATGCCGACTACAGTTGAACGGTCCCATCATGGGGGGCGGGGGGGGGGGGGGAGGGGGGGGGGGGTAGTCGGCCCACTCCAAAACACTTTGTCGGTAAATTTCTGGCTCGCCGGCAACATCCTGAGGCTTCTAATTGGTAAAACATGCGAAACGGATTAAGGCAAATTGTTGAGAGCTCGGCTAAAACATGTTTTCAGACTGAAGTTTCCTTAACTAACCCAAAACGAAATATGGTTGAACTTGAACTATCTGAAATGTGTCGAAATATTCAGTTTGTCTGTCAGAAAATTTAGGACAATCCCCCCCCCCCTCCCCAGCCACCCACACACCCACAAACACACACCTGCGAGTAGTTAATTACGCATCTCGCGCCCCTTTGAACGACCCTGCTTTGTTGTTAATTGATAAATAGTCCAGAAAGTACTCAAGTTTTTCAAACTTTTAAGAATTAATGAGAAATATAAAGTAATTCTCATCTTGTCGAAGTGAAATATCGCGCGCATAAATAATTCTGCCCGGGCGCATGGTGACCATTTATTCATTCAGACTCCGTTTATGTGGCCGTCGGAAGAAAATTGTAATTGGTCCGGCAGAATCAAACGAGAATGGACTGGTGTGGGTTCGTTTTTAATATAGACGATCAGAAACGCTCCCATCCCCGCTTATGGATGCACGGTGGTTCAATGGTTAGCGCACTGGACTTCAGATCAAAAGGTCGGTTGACCGATCCTGACCTGCGTCATCTGAGTTGTGTCGTTGTGCACGACACTAAATTTCGATTGCCCAAATGGGAGCACAGTGGCGCTCTCTACAAAGGCATTCTCGAAGTAAAGCTAAAATACACCCCAAATCCGTTCTGAGAGCTTCCAGATTCACTGGGGTGTTTGGGACGAGGTGTCCCCCTCCCATACACTTCCTCTCAAACTCCCCATCCCGGGCCTTCGGACTTCGACACCTGTCCACAGTCCGCAGTCTGCTTGCCTTCAACTAATGCTAACCCTGCTTGTGCTAGAATAGTAGGGTTGGATTCTGCGACAATTACTCCTCGTAACTTGGCGGTTGTCTCCGGGTGCTCCGGCTTTCTTTTGTCCGACACGACACGACCCTGGTTGTTGAAAGTGTTGTTAAATCTTCAAAAGAAACAGACATGGGGTGGGAAACAGGTTCCCCTAAGAATACTCCCAAATACAGTCTTTCAACAAAAAAAAAAGACTTCTGATGGCACTACGTTGATTTGATTGATCTTTAATTCTAAAGTGAAAACCTTACCTAACCATTTGGCACATTTTGTTTCGATCTCGTGATGGTTACGTAAAACCACACAGGTTAACCCTTTACCTAACGTAACGGCCAAAACCGGCCAGCGCTATTCACAAAAATCGCCAATTAATTTTCAGTATTTTTTTCATTTTTTGTCTCAAAAACATAGGTTATGACCCCTCGTTGGAACGAGCTCGTTGAGCTCGTTCCAACGAGGGGTCATAACCTATGTTTTTGAGACAAAAAATGAAAAAAATAGTCATTCAAGAATTTTTTTTGTAAGTGTCGTCTGCTTTTCGTGTTAGGTAAAGGGTTAAAGAAACTTTCTTTTCACTCAAACTCATTATCCAGAATTGCTAATGCTAAGCAGTCTTTGACGTCACACAACGTCAACTCTCATCATGGTCGACCTGGCATATCCACGTCATGTGTGACCTTTCTTCCCTAAAATTTATGTAATGTTATTCGACACATTGCTGGAAAGGGCTCTTAGGACCTTTCTAACAGAATGTCACATAAAATCATCACTCCAGCAATCGTAATGGTACAAACGCGTTGACCTCTCGTCAGAATAGGTTAGGTCACTGAAGTAGTTAAGCCTGGTCAGCGTTCCAGTTGTTATTGGCGGAGTTTTAGAATGCATACATTATGTCGTATCTTCTAAGCAAGGGGCACAGGTGCGATTATTTTTCGCTGGATCACCGCGATCGAATCGTCGACGGAATTTTACGTCCGATCACGCTGCGATTTTTCTCGAGGCCTTACGCCACGATTCAGCAAATCCGTCGATCATGTGACCTGTCCAATATGGCGCCGCGCAATATGCGAAAGTCAGTTTTTCTGTCATGTGACATAATTCCAAACGTTGATTGGTTTCTAGAAATTGTTCCGTTCGACTATGTTCGCCAGAGAGGGCACCCGAGCTATTTTAGCGGCGATAATAAAATCGGGCGAAAATAGCAAACATATTTGATCAGTGCGATCGCGCGAACAGGATCACAGAGTTCTGGCGCACTGGGCAGACGATCGAAATTTAGAAGCGTTTTTAAAATCGGCGCGATCCAACTTTAGTTTAGACAGTTTTATTATGAAATCATACACTGCAACAAGATGACAAGTTGAGATCCTTGTTAAAAATTCTGGGACGATTGACAGAAAGACCAACTGAATGAACGGTTGGTAAGCCGAACGAATGGTAAGCCAACACTTGTTGAGCACGTTCCAACGAGTGATCACAAACTATATTTTTGAGGTAAAAAATGAACATTTTTATTCAGTAGCCCAGAAATGTTTTGTTAGAGTCGTCTTCTGCTTTTATTTGGTAGGGGTTAAACACCTTGTTGCTCGCCGCTAAGCGAAACTGCAACAATAAAGCCATTTATTTTAATCGATGCACGAGCACTTAAATTTGAAAGCCTGTATTGGACAGAACAAAAAAAATCGACTTTCATTAGGCCTTCTCGTCTATAATATAAAATATGGCATGAGATTCCGGGGCCGGGTGCTTTGCGAATTTGCGGATAAAAGTTCTAGTAACTGTAACCCTTGTCGACAGTTTTCCAAGAAAAAATCCTGATGTGATCAATAAAAAGTAAAAGATTCATTATGGACACAGAAACGTATATTTGTCAGACTATAAGGGCGTGGGAAGCAGGGGCAGTTGCCCCACTTTCCCTGAGGCTAGGAGGACAAGGAGGGCAGCGCGTGAACTTTTTCGCCATAAGTGCAAATTGGAAAAGACCTTACTTTCCGAGAACTGTAACTGAAAACAAGCCAGAAAATAAGCAGACGGCCATCTGCAAAAAGAGGTCCCCAACAGGGTGAATTTAGTTATGCTACTCTGCACAACAGGATAGCATCACTAAAGTTACCCTCTGTGAACCTCAATCTGAATCATTCTGCAAATGCTTATTTTCAGACCTGACCGAGAAACTTTCGAGTATTCGTTTCTAACGTATTTTACGTGTGCCAATTGCAATGGGGGTGTGGTGTATCATATACAATAACGGGGTGTGGTTGATAATCACCAAATAAAGAAGCTATACAATCGACTGGGAGAGGGGATTTCTAAAGCTTCATATTACACTAAAAATCAGTTGCGTTATCAACCCAAATCAATTTGATTGAGTGAATATGAACCCAATTGGATTCATATTCACTGAACCAAGTTGATTTGGGTTGATTTTAAACCCAACTAATTTTAGAGTGTATGTATGTAATATATGCCAATACTGTTGAGTATCACATTACAATTTATGACACGTTTTACCTCATACCTAGAGTCAAGTGCATCTTTTGATACCCCGGCATTGCCGTCGGATGCTTTCGGCGCCCATGTCTCCTTCGTCATCAGGAATCTCCAAAAATGGGTTACAGAAAAACAAGAGTGAAGAAAATCCAATATATCGATGAACTTCAGTTAATGTAAGTAACGACTAACACATCTCAGATTATTTATAAATAGTAATCTTTGACAAATAGTTATTCCGATCTCGTTAAACCATATCCACGTTTAAAATAACTCATTTAATTTGAAATGGGCGAACGAAGATAGGATTCGATCTTCTTAATCGTTCAATTGATTATAAAAAACGTTCGCGATCATACTTTTGCCGCCAGAAATATCGCTGTCGGTGTTGAGTTTTCAGATCTGATAATTGATATGTCGGCAAAAACGAGTAATGAAATAAGGTGATTGCACGCCAACCCTTCGACGCTAAAGTTCGCAGGTGAGTATGTGCTTTTTCTTCGGCGTCAGCTTTCATCCGGATAAAGGAGGTTGTTTTCATTTGCGGAGAAAAGATAAGGCCCAAAACATACGTCGCATCAACGACTCGTCGAATTTAATTCCAGGCCCATCATTGAATTCGATGAGTCGGTAGGGCGACATGCGTTTCAATTAGATGTGAGTCAGACGCACTACTGATGCGCTACCGATGAAGACTCGTCCAGACCAGACGGATTTTCATCGACAATGCGTCGGTAGTGTGTGCTTGAAACAATAGTCGCACTACCATCGCGTCGAACTTAATACAAATTGTGGGAATAAAGAGTGATGTCGGGCAACCGAATGCAAACGGTATACATGTATGTTACGATATATATACTACTCAAAGTTTGCTAAGCACCAAGTATATCCAACTACCTGTTTTACGTTTTAGTTGAAATATTGTGATGAAAAGTGTATATATTTTTTATTTAATTATATCTTTAATGATTTAAGCACAGAAATTAAGATTTTATTTGTGTTTGACATTATTTTTTAGCTTTTGATTACGATAACCATGGAAAATGGATATTATTGGTAAAAGAGGAAGTTTTTCAATTTGCCAAAAAAGTTGACGGAGCGAACTGATATGGGTTCAATATCGAGTATGAGACCCATTACTGTCAATTACAGCTTGACAACACCTTCTCATGCTCCCAATCAGGTTCCTGGTGGTCCTTTGTGGGATGTTGTTCCATTCTTGGACCAGCATGGCACCAAGCTCCTGGACACTTCTTGGCTGGACTGGACGGGCTGAAATTGCAAGCTGCAACTCATTCCAGACATGTTCGATTGGACTGAGGTCAGGGGATCTTGCTGCCAGTCTATACGCTCAATCCCCTCCATCTGTCGGTACTCCCCGACAGCATGGGCAAGATGAGGACTGGCATTATCGTCCATCAGAATGAATCTATCACCCACTGCACCTTCATACAATCTGTCGTGGACATCCAGGATCTCATTAATATACCGATGTGTAGTCAATGTACCACGTTCAAGGACACAGAGCTCTGTACGCCCATTCCTGCTGATGCCGCCCCAGACCATGATTGACCATCCACCATAGCGGTCATGCTCAGCAATGTTGGATGCATGGAATCGCAAACCTGGTCTTCTCCATACCCTAGAACGCAAGTGTGGTCTAGGCAGTACCTTGACTCATCTGTAAAAGGGACAGGTCGCCAATCTTCTCTGGTCCATCCAACGTGGCCCATGACCCATTCATATCGTGCCTGGTGGCGGTTCTGGGTCTGTGGAACGCAAATACATGGTCTTCTCGATCGGAGACCACCTTCGTGCAACCTTGCCCGGATAGTCTGTATCGCAACATTTACCCCGGATGCATTCTGAAGGTCACTGCGAAACTGGGTTGCTGTGGCAAAGCGGTTCCTACGGGCCTGAATGATCAAAAACGGTCTTCAGCTGCAGAAGTTGCCCTGTCTCTGCCACCACCATGCCGTCTTACTGGTGTGCCATACTGCTGAAATCTTGCCCAGGCTCTGGTGATCACATGATGGTGCACACCAAGGGCTTCACCAACCTGACGATGGGTAGCCCCTTGCTCCACCATCCCTATAGCCCGCCACATTTCTGCTTCAGACAGATGTCTTCTTACATTTGCATTTGCCATATTCAATCATTAAATCACAAGGGTTTGTGTTGAAATGAAGATTGAATACCCTACACATATCATGGACATGTAGACAGTACACGAAAACATGAAAATCAAGGGGCACATGTTTTCCGTGACTGTCACGAAAAGTCTGCCTGTTAAGAGAGCTAATATAAACACTGGGGACCATCTCAATACATTCCTCAATCATATCCACCAAAAATATCGCAAATATGTCAGAAGCAAATTTCACAATGATGTGTCAAATATTTGGTGCTAAGCAAACTTTGAGAAGTATATGTTAAGGAGGAAAAGGCAGGAGATTCGAAGGTCTGGTACGTCGGTAGTTCGTATTTGACACTTACGTCGCACTACCGTCAACTTATTTTATTTCAGGAACTTCCATAAATCTCATGTGTTACGCTAAGTTTTTCCATGTGGGGTTGGGGGGTTTATTAATGGCGTTTTTCAGTCCAGTCTAGCGACACAAATACGAGTGTTTTAAATATGCACGAACAACCTGGAGCACGAAATGACTGTTTCAGTCTTTACATGGGGAATCAACAAAATGCTCTCAGAGCTACAGTGCAGTCGCCGTAGACTGGTCGCGATCTACGCGTGAGCAGTGATGTCCACGCATGCGTTTACCAGATAATAAAAATCATCACCAACAAAATTTAATTAACCCTTTACCTAACATGAAAAGAAGACGACACTTGCTAAAGAAATTATTGAATAACTATTTTTTTCATTTTTGTCTTAAAAACATAGGTTATGACTCCTTGTTGGAACGAGCTCGACGAGCTCGTTCCAACGAGAGGTCATAACCTATGTTTTTGAGACAAAAAATGAAAAGATAATGAAAATTAATTGGCGATTTTTGAGAATAGCGCTGGCCGGTTTTGGCCGTTACGTTGGTTAAAGGGTTAATGCTTCATTTATTAAATTTTTTTTATGATTATGATTATTCCTATAATTAGTGTCTGGAGTCTATAATTTTTTTGCGTCTGTAAAAATATTGCCCACCCGTGGAAAGTGACCAGTCTACGGTGACGGTACTGTACAAACAGATAACGCTTTTCATTTTATTTCCAAAACATATTTTCTGGCCTTTCACGGGAAGGAGATCGTAGATCTGGGTCTTGTGAGGGCACATAAGTATTATCAGGAAGGAAAGAGAAGATTTCAACACGTCAGTTACAAAAAAAGTTGACCCCCACCCCTTGCCCAGTGTATTTTCATTATTTATTTATATATTTATTGGTGTTTTAAGGGCACATATTTCTGCACAATGGCTAATCACGACCACGACAGTTTTACGGGTGGAGGAAGCCGGAGTACCCGGAGAGAACCACCGAGCAACGGCGAGCAACTGTCAGCTCACCAACATACTAACTCCACAGAAGCAGGGTTAGCATTGGTTGAAGACAGGTGCACCATCGACGTGCAGTACGCCTTTGTACACAGCGTCACCGGGCCCACACGTGGGCAATGGGGGTGAAGTGTCTTGCCCAAGGACACAACGCGGTTGCCGCAGGTAGGATTCGAACCGAGGACCTCTCGGCTTGCAGCCTGCACCTCTACCTACTGAGTCACCGCGCTCCCATTTTCATTAACCCTTTACCCAACGTAACGGCCAAAACCGGCCAGCGATTTTCTCAAAAATCGCCAATTAATTTTCAAAATATTTTCATTTTTTGTCTCAAAAACATAGGTTATGACCCCTTGTTGGAACGAGCTCGTCGAGCTCGTTCCAACGAGGGGTCATAACCTATGTTTTTGAGACAAAAAATGAAAAAAATTAGTTATTCAAGAATTTTTTTTGGAAGTGTCGTCTGCTTTTCATGTTAGGTAAAGGGTTAAAATATTGTCGTATATATTGAGCATAAATTGTTAATATCACAGACAGTCAAATCTGTAAGCAGAAAAAAAAATTGTTTTTCATTTTGACTTTGTCGCTTCGTTCCAAGCGCACGCGTTTGCAGTGTGCAAGGGTATTCATACAGAATGGGTTTGTTCATATTTTTCACGGACACGATATTGGCTCCGTTCAATCAACCAAAGCTGAAATAAATATCACCAAATACATTCTACCACGCTTTTCATGACATTTGATCGTCTGAACGGCCTTTGCAGACATGTCAAATATTTTCCCTTGGGAGCGCATGTCCCGTTATTTCCACTCGCAACAAGTACAGCTTCAAATGTTCGGACATTGTTCATTTATGGCCATGCACAGTAAATGTCGCTGCACACTGCGACGTGTGACGCGATCAACGCTTAGGGCGCGATCCGAAAAAAATAGATTAGATGAAGGCGGCGGTCACACCATCGTACGTCAAACATCCGATTTTTGATACGCCAATCGTATACGTCGTCGGATTGAAATGAAACCTATAGCTTTCCGTTGGGGGTGGGGTGGGGGGGGGGGGGTACACCTACGTTTACGATAACGTGTCCGTATACGTCGCTCCTGTCCATCCGAATAAAATGGAACATGCTCCATTTTTTGACCGATCGAATCTAATCGTATACGATTTTTTCAATATTTTGAAGGTCAAGGTCAAATCAAAGTATCAAAAACCACATAATTATGCATGTACTACGTCATTTTTCTAATTCCTGAAAGTGCTGTGTAGAATGTAGGTGTGCATCTTTTTTACTGGTGTCTAATATTTTCCCCAGTACGGTAGTTATATAGATGACTAATTTTCAAGTGGTTTAATCAACCCTTTCAGGACTGGTGGTATCGTCCATGTCAGTTCAATGACAGCAATTGGAAGAGTCCATATTCATTATCTGGAGGTAGACCAATTGATATTTTCAAAGTGCAGCTTCAGGGCTGGCTGCCCGTTGAAAATGTTGATTGGTCAACTCTCACCCATTCAATTAACAGCCATCCCTCTTAATGAAATTAATACATATGTTCCGGTGCCGGTCAAGCGACCTGTCGTGTTCAAAGGGTTAACGTCTGCGTCACTGCCGCCCCCAATATTTTGATTTTTTTATTCAAATTTTTATTGAAAATTAAGATAATTTTATAAAATCATAGCAAATGCCGCCCTCCCTAATATAAGGGTTCCACAATGACTTGGCCCCATTTTCGTGATATTTAAATTTATACGTGCTCCTTAAGGAGAGCTTTGACGCCATGGAAACGTACATATAATGTGACCATGCAACGATGCGAATCGCAGAAAAATAATACGATGGTGTGACCGCCGCCTAAGTGATTTACCGACGATCCGACAGAAAAATCGAGACATGTTCGATTTGTAACGGTATGATTATTACAAAATAGTCGCCACGTAAGCGATGTGTTCATCTTGTTTACTTATATTTTTCGGCCGTTATCGCACTGTTGTGTCGTATTCGTCGGTCGCTACGCGTGTCTCCGACTTTATAGAGTGAATATTCACACTGGGGGCAATGCGACATGGCGAAAAAGCGACCAGGATAATTTCGCTGCGCGACGACCATGCAGGGGCGATTACTGGATTTTTTTTTTTTTGGACGTACCGGTCAGCCAATCAAACAGCTCTATTTTATTTATTTTTTTTATTATATTTTAAATATCGTTCAAAGAATTTGATCTAGTGTAAATTAGAAATCGCGGCGACATTTTCGCTTTTCACGTTTTCGGCCCGTCGTCCCGACAGTGTGTAGCGGCCTGTTGGGTGTGATACAAGCACAGGTCTGATCAAACATCTCTGGGTTGTCCCTTTACCTATAACGAATCGCCTGCATGCACCCGCGTAATTTACACAATGAGCAGGTGACAAAAATTCAACAAAACCATATCACGTGATCACTCAATGAAACGAGCTCGTGGAGCGCGTTCCAACGATGGGGTCACATGATACTGTTCTGTTGAAATGTTGTGAAAAATTTGAAAACGAAATAAATAGAATAACTTTTTTGAAATTGTGTGCGTTGAATGAAGGGTCAATGGGTCGAAGCTATTCAGAAAATTCTACGACATAGACCAGTAGCTAACACATTTATTTGATCGTCAGAACGGGGTCATATTGTTTGAAGAAATAAGTTCAAAAGAAAAATAATGGTTTATCTTTCATTAATTCAAAGCCATTACAATATACAGCCACGTGAAACGCTAAGAATGCATGACATGCGAGCCCATTAGGTTATTGGGTATATATAAATTCGGAGAAAATATCGTTCGTAATTAGAAAAACATTTACTGGTATAGGTAAACTCAATTCATCGAGTTTATATTCATTCTATGAATTGTTCGCATTTATACTCCAAACATGAGAAGATAATACATCGCTGGTACGGATCACTTCTAAGCTCTTCGTGTATTTCCGGGGCTATAAGAATGCACCGCGATATATCCAAAGGTTGCATAAAAAAACCAGACACGGAACAATATCTCTAATGAATCTGAATGCATTGACCTGTACGTATTCATCGATCACAAACGGAATGGCCGTTAATGTAGTGAAGTCACTGTTATCCCTTTAACGAGTGGATCGACAAATACACACTGTAAAACATTACCATTAACCCTTTAAGACACGTAACACCCCAAACCGGCCAGCTCTATTCTCAAAAATCGCCAACTAATTTTCATTATTTTTTCATTTTTGGTCTCAAAAACATAGGTTATGACACCTCATTGGAACGAGCTGGAGAGCTCGTTCCAATGAGGCGTTATAATCTATGTTTTTGACACAAAATTTTTTAAAAATTCGTTATTCAAGAATTTTTTTTACAAGTGTCGTCAGCTTTTCATGTTAGGTAAAGGGTTAAAAATACGTCAACTGGCTGGCGAATAGCTGCTGGTCCTCTTAGAGGCCCGCGACTCAGAAATAAGCAAGATTTTGTTGACTATCAAAAGGTATCAAAACCATGTAGCCTAGAAGTTGTTTTTAGTTTAGTGTCGTCTGCCTAAATTGGCAGACGACACTTGACTAAAAATGACTGCTCAGGTTACACAACTGTATGCATGTCGCTTGGAATAGCCTTATGATATGATCATTGACAAGAAAATCAGAAAAAACGGATAGATGCTCCCCCGACAGTCGACTTTGTTAACAAGCAGATTCGTAAAACTATGTTTCCCCGCTATGGAAAATAATTTGGCACATGCCTTTGAAATACAAGGACCATAACTCAGGTGAAAAATATGTGGGTAACTTTTTATATTATGTGCAGGAACGGCTTGTCACGGGGATCCCTCGTATCAAATTCCATAAATATTGCTTCATACGAGAAAGAAATCATGATAAATTGACAAAGTAAGGACAGTGACTCTGGTGAAATATAGCGGGCAACTTTTTTATAACATGAGCAGGAGAGGCTTGACACAAGGATCCCTCATACCAAATTTCACTAAAAACCATCCGCTCACTGCGGAGATATCACTGTGGACGGACGATCGGATGGACGGACGGTCGGACGTTCTACCGCAGATGTACTTGTGAGGTTATTTTAGTGTTAGGTATGGGGAAAATTGTGCAACTCACAAGTGGGTTTTTCGCACCTCACAAGTTGAAAAAAAACCTCACAAGTGGTTGGTGTACTAACGGTTTTATCCCCCAACCTCACAAGTAACGACTGTACACGGACGGTCACCTCGCAAGGCCATCTGCGGCGGCCCGAACGGACGGACGAACGGAGCAGCGACTATATGTTCCCCTAAATTGTTTTCGGGGAGCATAGAGATGGCTTAAGAGATCCCTGAAAGACTTTGAATGAATCTCCTCTTTTAAGACAAAGTACCATATTACAGAAAAAACCCACATTTTGGGCAGTGACGATGTTGTTTGGTATTTGATGTCCCATATTTAAACATGGTGGTTAACCGTGACTGCAACATGAATATAAAGTCAAATCCAGACTAAAGCATTGCAAAGCCTTCTTGCACTCATGTGACAAATTTATCAATTTTTTTAACTTGGGTAAAATATGGAGACATAAACCCTTTAATATTTATTTTTTTAAAGTTTACATTGGTTATAAAAAAGAGAGCATGCGGAAGCCAAAAGGACCATACGGGAGGGCTTGAGAAACATATTTTTATTTTTTTTAGGCGTAACCTGGAACCGTTTGGCCGCAGGTTAAAAAAAATAATTAGTGTACCTTAAGGATGAACTCAAGACTAGTCAACATGGACGATGCCATCTTGTAAAAGCAAGATTTACATTGTACGTTTGGGTCCTTGAAAGGGCTTGGAAATTGGACTTGATGGGAAAAGTCATGGGGAAATATATATTTATTTGCTTTATGCATTTTAATCAAAATGTGAATCGAATCTCGAATCGATCCAACAAAGGTTTTCGAAATCGAATCGAATCGGAAGTTGGAATCAGCCTTAAGTTGGGAGGGAGACAGTCTTATCCACACAACAGTCATCAAGTCCAAAACTCGATCAAACTTTAAACTCGATCAAGTTCTGAACTCGTTCAAATCACGTACCAAACTAATTCGTAAAGTTTTGTTTTTTATGGAGCTTAACATAGACGGCAGCAAATTTCCTAGTCGGGTCCTATTCCTGTTGCCCTGCTTCTGCTGGAACAGAGTAACAGCTCCGTGGGAAGAGAATGGAAAGTTATCCATTTATTGTACTACCTTATAATGTGGTAAGTTATTAAACAGGATTGAAAGTCCGGTGCAATGAGGCAATACGATATAAATCGCGGATAATGGGAAGGCATCCAATCTGGCTACGTTAAACCCGCACGGTACGCATAATTATGCGTTATCGTTGTACTATAACTGTTTAGCTATCTCTGTATATATTCTGTATATAAGTATACTATGAAATAAATAATCAATCAATCAATCGGCGCAAAATGACAACTCAGCTTATTGGTGATTGGAGGCGTGTTGGAGGGAAACAGACTGCATTTATTATTTCGCTGTAGGCACATGTTCCAACTTTTGCATCTCTCTGGAAATAATGGCCGGAATTCCGGCCATTATTTTCGGGGAGATGTAAAAGCAGGAATGCAGGCCTGCAGTGAAATAATAGCTTGGAGGAGGAGGAGTGTAGGCCTGAAGTGAAATAATAGCTTGGAGTAGGAGGAGAGTCGGCCTGCAGTGAAATAATAGCTTGGAGTATGAGTGTAGGTCTGCAGTGAAATAATAGATTGGAGTAGGAGGAGTGGGGGCCTGCAGTGAAATAATAGCTTGGAGTAGGGGGAGAGTAGGCCTGCAGTGAAATGATAGCTTGGAGTAGGAGGAGAGTAGGCCTGCAGTGAAATAATAGATTGGAGTAGGAGGAGAGGAGGCCTGCAGTGAAATAATAGCTTGAAGTATGAGTGTAGGCCTGCAGTGAAATGATAGATTGGAGTAGGAGGAGTGTAGGCCTGCAGTGAAATAATAGCTTGGAGTAGAAGGAGAGTAGGCCTGCAGTGAAATAACAGCTTGGAGTAGAAGTGTAGGCTTGTTGTGAAATAATAGTTTGGAGTATGAGTGTAGGCCTGCAGAGAATTTGGAGTATGAGTGTAGGCCTGCAGAGAAATAATAGCATGGAGTAGGAGGGGTGCGTAGGCCTGCAGTGAAATAATAGCTTGGGGTAGGAGGAGTGCAGGCTTGCAGTGAAATAATAGTTTGGAGTATGAGTGTAGGCCTGCAGTGAAATAATAGCTTGGAGTAGGAGGAGTGTCTAGGCCTGCAGTGAAATAGTAGCTTGGAGTAGGAGGAGAGTAGACCTGCAGTGCAATAATAGCTTGGAGTAGGAGGAGTGTAGTTTTGAGTAAGTGATTCTAAAGTCGAGTCTAATCATTTTTGATGTTTTACAGAATGAACTCAAACTGTCGCTTAACTTACTAACAGTGATCAAGAAAAGTCGTATAACCTGAGCAGTCATTTTAGCGTATTCGGGCAGACGTCACATGACTAAACAACTTCTAGGCCACCTGGTCTTGATACTTGGTCATGAAAGTATCTCTTACTTCACAGGCTTGTACGAATTAAAATTTTGAAGCATCCTTAAAAATCAAGAAATTTGAAGACAAGTTGACAAATTTCAAGTGCTCTCAAGCCCTCGAAAACCTATATTTTAATTTTAAGAATTCCAAGCAGGACCGGGGAGAGGAAATTCAGGCCTCAGGGTTAATTCTGTAAGTGGCCCCCTTTCGAAAGTATCTTCATCTGCCGCGTGTGCAGGAGGCACAAGCGCTGATAGGGTGGTTGGAAAATTAACTAGTCTTCCCTAAAAACTACGTCTTCTTAATCAAGGCATCTTTCGTCATAGGCGACGTCACTTTGCAAAAGCTGGAATTGAATAATTAAATGCGTTCGTTTAAAAAAAACTATACTGTTCCACTATATATATGAATTTCTCTGTCAGTTTAGTAAATTACATATTATGAAACTAAGCAGTAACAGTCATAACTGTAAAATTTACGGAAGAAGTAACGACAAATGGTTATCAGTACCTTTTGGGTGTCTACAGGGACGGAATATAGTACCCTTTCCCAATGGCATTTTGGCATGATTTTTCCCAATTAAAACCCAAAATTTCCCAATCTCAGTCCTCATTTTAAAATTTTTAAAATTTAATTCTTCTTTAACTCTTGAAGGCCTAATTTTGACTTTAAACTCTCTTTACTGCAACAAACCAGGTGCCTCAACAGGCAGTTTTTAGAACCTTTGTAAGTTATATATTATATTTGCAGCCAAGACTTGCCGAGACACAACTGCTAAGCTACAGAATGGAGACTGTTGAAGTGTAGCCAAAGGCATAAATATCTTTAACCCTTTACCCAACGTAACGGCCAAAACCGGCCAGCGCTATTCTCAAAAATCGCCAATTAATTTTCAAAATATTTTCATTTTTTGTCTCAAAAACATAGGTTATGACCCCTCGTTGGAACGAGCTCGTCGAGCTCGTTCCAACGAGGGGTCATAACCTATGTTTTTGAGACAAAAAATGAAAAAATTTAGTTATTCAAGAATTTTTTTTGCAAGTGTCGTCTGCTTTTCATGTTAGGTAATGGGTTAATATAACATTTTATTTAATAGAGATTACAAAGACTGGTCATTATTTCATGCAACTGTTTGTTATAAAACTTACTACATGTACTATACATGTAGTAGCGTCTGTATTCATACTCTAAACTCAATATGAAAGTAACTTGTCTTATTCTTTTTGTATTTCTTCTTCCAATCAAATTCCCAATAGGATCCTCCATGACAGGAATTTCCCCAATTGCATGGACCCCACACACTAAAAACTAAAGTGTTAAAACTGACACTTTCAAAGTGTTAAACCCATTCTAACTCTTAGGGTTTGATTTTAACACTCAAAGTGCAATGCTTTAAGCACTCAGACATTACAATCGTCAGACATCTGAAACTTGAATGGATGGCACTTCCCATGTGTCTAGCACTGGTGGTTCTTCCAGAATCGTCCATAATTTGATTTACGCTTGGTGGGTACATAATTAAAAGGACACAATGCAGATGACGCGGATCAGGCTCGAGAGTTCGAGCCTGATCCGCGTCATCTGCGTTGTTTCCTTTTAAGTGTCGCGACATTACACTTGTCAAGTGGTATCATTGTAACACCTGTCAAGTTCTGGGATATCTACACTTGAACAAAGTGCTAGTTAAGCTCTTAGTAAGTGTTAAATACAGCACTTCAAGTGTAGTTTTTAACACTTTAGTTTTTAGCGTGCAGACCCTTTCTCATAGAGGGTAGAAGAATTCCTGCAGTATTTCTAAGCCCCTGCGAATCTTAATTTTCCGCTCGAATCGAATCTTAAGGAAGATTCGAATCCGAATCGAATCCAACGTTGTGTTAACCCTTTACCCAACGCAGACGATATCAAAATTTGTGATTATAAAAATTATTTTTTTCAAATTTTTAAAAATATTTCAACAAAACCATATCATGTGACCCCTCATTGGAACGAGCTCGACGAGCTCGTTCCAATGAGGGGTCACATGATATAATTCTGTTGTAATTTTTAGAAAATTAATATATTTGCAACTGCCGAATTTACATATTACGCGGGCGGATGCAGCCGATTCGTTACAGAAAATTAATATTTTTTCAACTGCTGAACTTACATATTACGCGGACGGATGCGGCCGATTCGTTAGGTAAAGGGTTATTAAATGCCTAGTAAAGTCAGCGAACTGCACGATTTTTCGTGACGGCAACGAAAAACGAATGTAATATTGGGGGTGCCAGTATAAATATATCATCATAAGATGGATGGTACGTTTACAAGCATGAGAGTATCATGCGATCAATGATTATTATCAATCCAACTGGAACACGTCGCAACAAAATGATAAGTAGATTAACTGCACATTCTCGCTCCCATTATATTGATGCAGGAAACAGAACACGATCGCGCCGAACATTCTTCACATTCGTATTTTTTGTCAACCTCTCGTGTATCGAAACGAGAACGAATTTCCGCCATTTTAACTTTCGTATTTTGGATTAGTCACATTCTCTGGGGCTTTCAATTAACATGTGTGAGCACATGACCGTGCCACGACTTAATATTAATGTAAATAAATCGAGTAATGCGTAAAGGCATGTGAGTTCCAACTGAAGGAAATGTGAGTCACATTTGCTTTTATTATTCTTTTGTAAGGCTGTGCCAATTTAAAGATAACAGTCGCCAACTTGACGACAACATATTACAATTCTATCAAGACGAACAAAATGTTCTTGTACCCGGTTATTCTATAACTAACAATCGTATGTTAGTTTTTGGACAATAAAACATCGTAGTAATAACTATAACCCTTTACCCAACGTAACGGCCAAAACCGGCCAGCGCTATTCTCAAAAATCGCCAATTAATTTCCATTATATTTTCATTTTTGGTCTGAAAAACATAGGTTATGACCCTCTTTTGAACGAGCTCGTCGAGCTCGTTCAAATGAGGGTTCAAAACTTATGTTTTTGAGACAAAAAATGAAAAAAAAATAGTTAGTAAAGCATTTTGTTTGCAAGTGTCGTCTGCTTTTCATGTTAGGTAAAGGGTTAACAAAACTGCGCCATGGATTCGAAATACCCGTCGATGGATTCGAATCGAATCGAATCTCACGGAAGATTCGAATCCGAATAGAATCTCGAAGCTTTGCAGAGGCCTAAGTATTTCTTCAGCAATTTCCTAAATCTTTGCCAATGGAGTCCTCTTCCAATCAAGGAATGATATAGTAATAATTCGGTCTGAGATTTAGCTATATATTGGATGTCACAGTGTCGTAAAAACAATCGAAAGGCGAATTTTTCGGCAGCCTTTTCCCTCCAGATCATTTCCCCAAGAACGACCCAAAGTGCACTTTTGCCATCCCACCCCAAAGCCCCCAGCTGATGGCAAGGAGCGTTAAGCCCCAGTGGGTGTGCTTTTAAGAGTGGTAGGGCTGTCACGATTTTTAATTTAGGAATCGCTTAATCGTCGCAAATAATCGATAATTATCGACTAATCGTACCTAGATGACTCCCCTCTCCCTATCAATGAAGTTCAAGTCAGTTGACCTACCTCAAGAAAACAACAAAGACGATCCTCTTTTAGATACATTCAAAGCTTTGATGTTCTGAACTTTTGAACCGTCAGTGTAATAATCAAGACCGGGCGTCAGTTAGCAACTGCCGACCGGTCTTGATTATTACACTGACGGTTCAAAAGTTCAGAACATCAAACCTTTGAATGTACCTAAAAGACAAATGCTTCTAACGGCTTCTTGAGGTTCAACGTCGACGTTCCTGACCTTTTAACTTTAGAAACAAAAGTTTTTTCATCAATTTTTTTTTTAATTACTAAACGTCTAAAACGGGATAAAATTTATCGATTCTTCGACAACGAAAAATACAAATCGAGTTCTGCGTGACCGATTGACAATCGATCAATCGATTAATCGTGACAGCCTTAAAGGAGTGGCTTTGTTTGTTTCTGTCCCTCCTACTCTTTGTTTTGTCGACACTGTGTAATAGAGGGCCTCATAGCAGCTGTCAGGTTATTAAGTTCAGTTTCTGTGCACCAGCAACAATATGCACACATTCCATTCGAAAGGTTGGTTATAAAACTGACTTTGATATCTGTCTGCAGCGCAATGCAGAAATAACTTAATTCACTTTCCGACTCAGTAAACTTTTCACGGTGATTGTGAATGCCTGTTATTCCGAATTACCGCTGTTGAAGCATTATAACAGTTATGCAGTGAAATAAACGTAACTGCTGAACTGTACAAGGCCTTTTCACACCAATTCTATTGAATATGCATATCCGACATCTAAACGTAATTGACAAGTATTTTGTCAATTTAACGTTGTTATTCTGGCGCGTGGTATTTCTGAGGGATCATTATCCGATTTGTCACCTAAGATACAGTACGGCCGCCGTGGACTGATCAGTTTTCACGGGAGCGCAACATGTCCAGAGACGCAATAATATTCGATTCCAAACACTGATTATAAGAATAATCATCAAAAATTTAATTAATGAAGCACCGGGTACAACCCGGTGCTTCATTAACCCTTTACCCAACGTAACGTTCAAAACCGGCCAGCGTATTCACAAAAATAGCCAATTAATTTTCATTAATTTTTCATTTTTTGTCTCAAAAACATAGGTTATAACCCCTCAATGGAACGAGCTCGACGAGCTCGTTCCAATGAGGGGTCATAACCTATGGTTTTGAGACAAAAAAATGAAAAAAAATTAGTTATTCAATAATTTTGTTTGCAAGTGTCGTCTACTTTTCAGGTTAGGTAAAGAGTTAATGAAAATTTTGCTTATGTCGACTTTTATTACCCGGTAAACGCATGTGTTGACATCTCTGCCCACGCGTGGATTACGACTATTACAGGGCGACTGCACTGTATTTTTCTTCTGGGAAATTGTTATCTGAATTCGTCACCATCAAAATAAAACATCAAAACCTTTCGAATACTCCATCACTTGAATGATTATTCAACTGCTAATGAGATGTGTTGAAAGAGATGCTAAACGCGTCTGTTGTACCATGAACTAAAGTGGAGTCCTCAGTTTTCTGTAAAGATTGTAAATAGTTTTCTTTTTCGGTCAGGAATAAGCTACTCGATTGTACACCCAGGGCAAATAGTTTTACAGCCACACATTGGCACCCAACGGTCAACAATTATGGAAACACACGAAGACTTCAAGTCCCAGATTTTCTGTTTTAATCGTTTACCCAACACACAGGAGTTTTTTTTTCAAATTTTTCAAAAACTTTCAAAAATACCATATCATGTGACCCCCTCATTGGAATGTGCTCGTCGGGTTCGCCGCAATCAGGGATCACGATATGGTTTTGTTGAATTTTAAAAAAAATTTTATAACCACCCAATTTGTAAATCAAGCGGACCGAATCAACATTTCGTTAGACAAAATGTTAACATCGACTTTAAGATCTTGCTTGTATGTAAAACAGCATGTAAAAACCACTGTACGCAAAGTTGAACCCTTTGAACCTTGGTGGTATCCTCCATGTCAATTCATTGGCAGCAGTTGGAAGAGTTCATATTCATTATTTGGGGGTAGACCAATTAATATTTTCAGCGTGCAGCCTTATGCAGCCTTATGGCTGCACGTTGAAAATATTGATTGGTCCGCCCCACATTCACTAAGCAGCCATCCTACTTAATGAAGTTATGACACATCTTGTTCCTGTACCAGAAAAGCAGTCTCTCGGTTTCAAAGGGTTAAGACATCAGAAGCAACGCGAAATTGTTTAAATATGTAATTAACCCTTTGAACCCTGGTGGTATCTTCAATGTCAGTTCAATGTATGCAATTGGAAGAGTCCATATTCATTATTTGGAAATAGACTAATTAATATTTTCAACGTGCGGCCTTGGGCTGCACGTTGAAAATATTGATTGGTCTATCTCACACGTTCACTTTGCAACCATCATACTTAATGAAATTATGAGATGTCACGTTCCTAGGCCGGAAAACGGCCTCTAGGTTTCAAAGGGTTAACACCCTTTAATGTAGATGAAATTTCAGAAAACACGATATCGCGATAATATACTCTCAAAGTTTGCTAAGCACCAAATATTTGACACATCATTGTGAAATTTGCTTGTGACATATTTGCGATATTTTTGGTGGATATGATTGAGGAATGTACTGAGATGGTCCCGGTGTTTACATTAGCTCTTTTGACAGGCAGACTTTTCGTGACAGTCATGGAAAGCATGTACCCCTTGATTTTCATGTTTTCCTGTACTGTCTGTCTACATGTACATGACATGTGTAGGGTATTCAATCTTCATTTCAAGAAAAACCCTTGTGATTTAATGATTGAATATGGCAAATGCAAGCGTAAGAAGACATTTGTCTGAAGCAGAAACGTGGCGGGCTGTAGGGATGGTGGAGCAAAGGGCTACCCATCGTCAGGTTGGTGAAGCGCTTGGTCTGCACCATACGGTGATCACCAGAGCCTGGACAAGATTGCAGCAGTATGGCACACCAGTAAGACGGCGACCTGTCCTTTTTACAGATGAGCCAAGGTACTGCCTAGACCACACAGATAGGCGTTCTGTGGTATGGAGAAGACCAGGAGAGCGATTCCATGCAGCCAACATTGCTGAGCATGACCGCTATGGTGGAGGGGCCAATCATGGCCTGAGGCGGCCTCAGCAGGGATGGACGTACAGAGCGCTGTGTCCTTGAACGTGGTACATTGACTGCACAGAGGTATATTGATGAGATCCTGGATTTCCATGTCAGATTGTATGTCGGTGATAGATTCATTCTGATGGACGATAATGCCAGTCCTCATGTTGTACCGACAGAGGGAGGGGATTGAGCGTATGGACTGGCCAGCAAGATCCCCTGACCTCAATCCATTCGAACATGTCTGGAATGAGTTGCAGCTTGCAATTTCAGCCCGTCCAGTCCAGCCAAGAAGCGTCCAGGAGCTTGGTGCCATGCCGGTCCAAGAATGGAACAACAACCCACAAAGGACGACCAGGAAACTGATTGGGAGAATGGGAAGGCATTGTCAAGCTGTAATTAACAGTAATGGGTCTCGTATTCGATACTGAACCCATACCAGTTCGTTCCGTCAACATTTTGGCAAATTGAAAATTTCCTCTTTTACCAATAATATCCATTTTCCTTGGTCACCGTATTCAAAAGCTAAAAAATGCCGATAGGATCACCGATCCAATGTCTAGCTGTGACAGCACAAAAGTGGGTTTAATCACTATCAACCTATCGTCCGGAAACCAGTTGTTTACAATTTACTATGTGAAGGGTCCCTGTGGCCATGACCTTTGACCTAGTGATTCCAAAATAAATAAGCTCTTTCTTGCACCAATGCCAACCTACCTATGCAGTTTCATGAACGTGGGTGGAACCATTATCAAGTTATCATCCGGAAACCAATTGTTTACGATTTATTATGTTCAAGGTCACTGTGACCTTGACCTTTCACCTAGCGAGTCCAAAATAAATAGGGTTCTTCCTCTCAAGAAGGCCACCATACATATGAAGCTTCATAAATGTGGGTTGAACCATAATCAAGTTATCATACGGAAACAATTGTTTATGATTTACTATATTCAAGGTCACTGTGACTTTGACCTTTGACTTAGCGAGTCCAAAATAAATAGGGTTCTTCCTATCACGGATGCCAACCTACATATGAAGTTTCATGAACATGGGTCGAACCATTATCAAGTTATCGTCCGGAAACCAATTGTTTACATATTTTACTATGTCGAAGGCCATTGTGACCTTGACCTTTCACCTAGCAAGTCCAAAATATATAAGGTTCTTCCTCTCGTTGATGCCAACCTACCTATGAAGTTTCATGAACATGGGTCAAACCATTATCAAGTTATCATCCGGAAACCAAGTGTTTATGATTTAGTATGTCCAAGGTCACTGTGACCTTCACCATTGACCTAGTGAGTCCAAAATAAACAAGATTCTTCCTCTCAAAGAGGCCAACCTACCTATGAAGTTTCATGAACGTGGGTCGAACCGTTATCAAGTTATCATCCGGAAACCAATTGTTTACGCCCGGCCGCCCGGCCGCCCGCCCGCCCGCCCGCCCAACCGCCCGCCATTCATCAAACTATAAGTCGAGTTTGACTTCGTCACAACTCGACTAAAAATAATGTTAAACACAAATAAAATCTTAATTTCTGTATATAAATCATTAAAGATATAATTAAATAAAAAAATATATACACTTTTCATTACAATATTTCAACTAAAATGTAAAACAGGTAGTTGGATATACTTGGTGCTTAGCAAACTTTGAGTAGTAAATAAATGAAGATACCCGAAAGTTGTCGGAAGTAAATAAATACCCGTGGCATAATTTCTGTATACACGCGGGTTCTAAAATCTTGGAATAAATAACCGCCACGAACAACAACCGTGCATTATTTTTGCAATACCTGGGAATGATAAGATAAAAAAAAAATTATTTCAAATAAATTGCAGTTATATGTCCAGTAAAATCCACGGAACTTTTATAGACAATGGCAGTCTGAAATAGATTTCATTGACGTGTGCTCTGTTAATAGAACCGAGTGAACACACCTCTTTGTCTTTGTGAAAAAGCTAATTTCGATGGATACTGAAAATGGCATTGCATTAAAACATTAAAACATTGCGTCGCGTATTATAAAAATAATATCTACTGTTTTGAGTAAGTGCCAACATTATCACAATAATGACTGCAAGGAAATCGAAGTTTTCACTCACGGCTTTCAGTCGTTCGTGAAGACTAAAATTTCTCTGCAGTCACTAATGAGAACATTCTCGTACCCATACTCAAAACAGAAGGTATCCTTGTTAGGGAATTCCGAAGCTTCGAAATTCGATTCGATTTCGAATCTTAAATTGCTATTCGGTTTGATTCGAAATCGGCTACCCGATTGGTTTCTCATCGAATCTTTTCATTGGAATATAGCTTGGTATCAGTCATCTACGTCAACTCACAAAACATACAGTTAAGAGAGGGGGAGGCCACCAAAAATTTGCAAGACGTGACGTGGGGGTGGGTGGGTCTCTTGAGTGCGCCAAAAATGTGCATTTCCAACTTGTGCAATTTTTTAATTTTTTTAAAAATATATCAATATATCACCTAATATATACCATCATTTGTGTTTGAAACCTTAAAGATAATGTTGTACATCACACTCTTAACATAAATACAACATCAGGAGGCTTTATATGTGAGAATAATGGGCTTAATCTGGGAAAATTTCACACATTAGTAGGGGGTGGGTGTCTTGTTCGAAATGTAGAAAATGTGCAGACAATATTTGGGGAACAATTCAAATGAAAATTTGTTCCCGTATATGTACACCTGCTCTGGCCAAGTCTGATAATGAACAGCTTGTAGATTGGGGCCCACAGCAGCCCACAGAGGTTTAAATTGGTGGTACCAGTTTAACCCTTTACCTAACATGAATAGCAGGCGACACTTGCCAAAACAATGATTGAATAACTAATTTTTTCATTTTTTGTCTCAAAAACATAGGTTATGACGCCTCATTGGAACGAGCTCGACGAGCTCGTTCCAATGAGGGGTCATAACCTATGTTTTTGAGACAAAAAATTAAAAAAATAATAAAAAATAATTGGCGATTTTTGAGAATAGCGGTGGCCGGTTTTGGCCGTTACGTTGGGTAAAGGGTTAAGAACATTATGAAACCCCCTAAAGACAGCTGTGCCTATTAAGTTTATAAGTTTATTTTGGATTTTAATGGGAAAGTGGGGGTGGGTGTCTGAGAACGGTAGTAGAAAATTTGCACGTAGTGGGTGGGTGGGAGTAAAAAGGAGCCGAATAAAAAATAGGATGTCACGTTTTGCAAATTTTTAGTGGCCCCCTTGGTTAAGATGGAAATTGTACCTACATAAATAATGCTGAAAATAAAGACTGAGTGTAATTTATACAATGATTACCTATTCTACTATTATAAAAAGTCTTTGACAGAAATTTTAGCTTTACACACCAACCGTGGTGAACACGCCAGCAATGGGATTTCAGTAGTTAAAATTTACACACCTACAGTGGAACTACATCCAAGTTGACCTTTGGTGACCTCGACCTGAATGCAAACGTGTCTACATTTATCTAAATCTACAATTATTTAATACGTTTTCATAAGATACCAAAAATTAACAAACATGCTCATGTTAATAAAGCACCCATAACTCAAAATAGTATGTTATTATGTTATTAAGATGAAAAAGGCCCCGTGATTTGCGTGTTTCTTTTTCCATTTCGTTTCGGCGATAAATTGACAGCGGAAGTACCACCCACCGCTGCTCATGTAAACCAAAACAGATTCGCATGTTTGAATATTGAATTATATAACATTTAAACTCTTATTAATTTGACGACCATGGTATAAATAAAATATACCCAAAGTAGCTTGGTGTACCAAATGTTCACCACTCGGGGTGAAGTGGTGTTAACCGCGCGCCAAAGGCTCGCATCTGCACCCATGTCACCAACCATGCTAATTTTAATCTCACTTGTCACTACGGTTCTTGAAAGCAAATTTAAAGTTTTCAAACAATGTCGACGTTAAGCTGTTGCTAGTGACTAGCCGTGTGCAGCACCCAGTACCGTAATTCTCTCGCACCCATTCCTGTTTTTGAACTATAATCCTTACTGGGTAATATTCCAACAATTTCATCAAGGCACGACTTCGATGGAGGCATGCCTGGATGATGAAGTTGGAATATTTTATCAGTCGGGACTTGAACCATCACAGTCGGAGTAAGTCAGTTTCACAGCTCCCCTCCTCTAAAAAAATAAGATCATCTACAAGAGGACGCTGATTCGATTCGCGTTCGATTCGATTTCGAATAATAGACCCGATTAGATCTGAGATTCGATTCGAATCGAAAATATGTGATTCGCAGGACCCTAATCCTTGTTATACCGGAGAGGCGAAGATTTGGGTTTCTGAAAGTAGAAGAACAAGATCGTTGCATGAAATGTTTTATTATATACTTTATAAATAACTGCATTTCTATTGGCTGGATCTTATACACGTGACTGGTACTCAAAAATTCATGTACACCGGTTTTCCAGTGAATATCAACTTTCTAACCATAGTTTTTGGAAATCCCCTCTCTATTTCTAGTTCAATCGACGTAATCTCTGTAACATTGTTTATTTTTATGTTATTCTGCAGACGATAACTATTTTATTGTCAAATAAAAGTATTCTGGTTGATATATATAATTGTACTTTTTGATAAATAGAAGATTGGGGTTTTTTTGAGGATGGTGTACAAAATAAAACAGTTATGGACTTTTGTGGTGGTAAATATGATGTGATATGAACCTAAAAACTTATATTGACCTCGGCTAACACCTCGGTCAATATAGGTTTTTTAGGTTCACATCACATCATTTTCACCACCACAGACGTCCATACGCCGAGGTCAATATAAGTTTTTTAGGTTCATATCACATCATATTCACCACCACAAAGTCCATAATTGTATTTATTTATTTAATTATTTATTGGTGTTTAAGGTCCATAATTGTATAATAATGGAATAGTTTTCTGGTGTTGAAGAAAGAAAGCCTGGAAATTTAAAAAGAATGTGGAGTTCTATATAAATTCACTGCAAAACATACCGTTAAAAACTGCAAAAAGACTGTACTGCTAGCGTAAAATGTTCCGCAAGGTTTATTGTTCTCCTTGAAAACCTTGGAAGCAAGGTCGGGGAGAGGGAGGCGGCCCAGGGTAGTAGCCCTGGGGCCCGGAACTTTAGGGGGCCCGGGCTTGCCCCAAGAGTCCACGATTCTTGGGTCAGACCTGGGTTCCCAAAGTTGTGACTCCTGTGCCAAGCCTGCACCCCGACCCCCGAGCGAGAACAAGCAAGATGAGTTGCACGTCGTATTGGAATACTAGTTTCCACTCAAGTAAAGATTTTTGTCATTTTGACGGCCAAGAATAACGTGATTTTTATCCCAGAAGCCGCCAGAAGTCTCCATTTGATAAATGATTTCGAAATTTTCAGCCAAACGGCTGCAGGTTAAAGAAATTAATTGGTCTGCTCTGTATGACAAACCCCAGCCTTCTCGTGTAATGAAGTGAAACGAAGTACCAGCTCCTCCGTTTTCGATCATGACCTAACAAAAATGGTCGGCATTTCCAAAGGTAGCGGTCGGCATTTTCCAAAGATAGCGAAATACGGTATCTTCACCGAAATATTTTACGGTAGAAATACCGACAACTGGATTGCCAGTACTTTTTAACCGTATTTTTACAGTACACAGATTAACAGTATAGTACCATTGTGTTATCAGACAGCGCTACTTTAAAAAAAATAACAACATTGTTCTCTTGCTTTTCTGGTGGCAGAAGATCCTGATCCCATACCAGCACATTCCCCACTCATCATTTGCTCTCGGCGCCCACATCCCCTACCTTTTCTCGTAATATAGGGCAGTATATACGGGCTAATAAACGTGTGTCAGATGATATTAACCGCCTATTAAGCACGGATCCGTAATTGAGAAGCACGTTTAAAAATGTCACCGTAACATTAATAATTCATCCAAGTGAAATAATTTCATATCGTGCATTTATCATCATAGCACAATTGAACGATGCACTTATGTTCTGCAAAATATGCCTCCGTTCATTCTGCGCCACACGATTCTCGTGAATAATTCATACGCAAATGAGAGAAATTACCCACTTTAATTGGTGAAGTGCGTGCATTATAAATATTAAGGCTGACATCATAACCAGCTCTTTAATATCTACACGTCTTCATTTAATATTTATCGCTGTGACACAGCATGGGGCGCAATTTAACTTTCACTCTCACTCTCTCGGCACAACATGGGGCAAGTTGAGTCCTTCTTGTGTGATGAACTCCCAAATCTTCACAAATGAAGAATTCTTTCCAATTACTGTTTTGAATTTTCTTTATTTATTTATTGAGACCAAAGTTTAGAGGCGGTAGAAGCTTAATGAGTAGGTGTGTGTTGTATGGATGGGTGTGGGGGTGGGTTTGGGTATCCAAGAAGACGTGCAGAACCTTTCATGTTTTGCCCCCCCCCCCCACCCTCCGCCGGAACAGAATGGGTCGAAGTAGTGTGAGAAGAAGCGCCCCCCCCCCCCCATGAACTCTTCTTCTATCGCCAGGTTTCCTGGTCGAATCTTAACATCGCGTCCCCTGCGTTCCAACGTGTTCTATGTGCCTACTGGCACATAGAACACATTGGAACTCAGGGGGAGATCTCGATGATTCAAAACTGGCTCGACTCGAATCGGATCAAATGATCAGGACGATTTCGAATCGATCGAATTCGAATCTTCGCAGGTTTATGGCAAAAATTTCTGTCAACCGTGCTATTCATTTATTTGTTGGGCTTTAATGACACTTTCAATATCCAGGCCTGAGGGTCTCTTCAAATTAATAGATAGCTTAATGATAATAACATCCACATGAGACAGATTCCAGTAAATAATAACAATAAACAATATAAAGATAACCCTACATTTCTGTATCCATTACTCTATACATTGTAGTGTGGCACAGATGTGTGGGTGTAGGAAGTCGCCGACTACGGAGAAAACCATCGAGAGCGGCCAGCAACTGACAGACTCGCCATCGTACTAACTCCGCACAACCATGGTAAACATTTAGTTGAAGGCAAGTGAACAACCGACGTGTAGTACACCTTAGTACACATCGCCCCCACGTGGGCAATCTGGATTAAGTGCCTTGCTGCACAAGCACACAACGCAGCTCCTGTTGGTCAAGATCGATCGGTTTGAAGTTCAATGAACTGACGACTGAGCCACCGTGCTCCCGTATAAACAGGGCTTGCCTTGAGTCGGGGCTGATCAGCCCAGGCCCCGAAATCAGCCCTGAGGAGCACTTGCTGGGGGCTTTTTTTCAAGCCCCGACATTTTCCACAAAAAAGCACTAACAATAATGGACAAAATGGAAAATCAGCCCCGAAAAGGCCCCGACCTCAATATGTGGGGCACTTTTTTTAGGCCCCGACCATTTTACTCAAGGCGAGCCCTGGTATAAACCATGTTGGATGTGTTATATACAGGGACGGGTTAAGGGACTGGATGTAGAATATCCACGACACGTTGAACCGTCGTTGTTTTACGATGCAATGCAATCGATATTTTCCTCCAATGAAACAATACATTCAACTAATAGTGGATCGGACCAAAGAATGACGATCAATTCTGCGTGTACACTGCTATATTTATATACAGCTATAGGAACAAAAAGAAAAGGCAGCAACGGTTTTTGAACACCAAAGACGGCTTTCATCTCACTTACTTAAAAGTGACCCACGATCTCAATCAATGACCAAGCGCTATAGTTTAATTTAGTTCGTCCAGTGCCAGGCGCGACCGAACAGAATAAAGAGTGTTTGTGGGCTAAGACTGCACCTGTCGTAATAATAATAATAATAATAATAATAATAATAATAATAATAAAATAATAATAATAATAATAATAATAATAATAAAGCCTGGGTTCCAGCTGAGGGTGCTCTCTGGCTAGAACTAGCTATACAGTGATAAAAACACATTATGACCTTCCAATCTCTTTTAACCCTTTGAGCCCGAGTGGCCGCTTTTCCGGCCCAGGCACGCGATGCGCCATTCATTTCATTAAGGAAGGTGGCTGCTAAGTGAATGTGTGGTGCAGCCCTCAAGGCTGCACGTTGAAAATATTAATTGGACTATCCCCAAATACCGAATGTGGAATCTTCCACACTCTAAAATCAGTTGGGTTAAAAATTAACCCAAATCGACTGGGTTGAGTGAATATGAACCCAATTGGGTTCATATTCACTCAACCCAATTGGGTTCATATTACCTCGCAAATTCAAATTAACCCAAATCGACTGGGTTGAGTGAATATGAACCCAATTGGGTTCATATTCACTCAACCCAGTCGATTTGGGTTAATTTTTAACCCAACTGATTTTAGAGTGCAGTTCCTGTTATTGAACTGACGTGGAAGATACCACCATGGGTCTAAGGTTTAAATGGGCGTACCGGCAGATATGCACCTACAACTTCATAATCTCATCGGGCAGGTTCTGATTCCTTCCAATGTGGAGTCAAATGTCAGATTACACAAACAGGAACAAGATGAAGAAACAAGAGCACCATCTGGCTGTGGTATCATCACGTGACCGCTTTATGTAAATTCAATCATTTTGTATGACCAAAATACCTCGCAAATTTCAAATGCATCTCAATTAACTACAACCAAAAAATGGGATCCATAGGTCATGTGATTTTCAAAGGGCGTCGGACGCACGGGGGCATCGGCGGCAGTTATAAATCCTACCCTCAGTCTGCGGGGGTGAGCAGGACAGGACATGCCTTTTTTTCGCCGAGAGAAAACCTGTTCGGTCCAAACTGATCCTATGTTGAAACGCGTGACCGACAACCTCTGTATGAAGTTGTCATCCTATGCGCATGTCCGTCGGCGTTACCAACGGACATGCGCATAGGATCACAACATAAAAACGTGAAATCTTTTTTCCTTCTCCGAGGTCTTGATAGTGTCTATGACAGGTGAGTAGTAACAAAGGAAGTAACGGGTAAATATATGGCATCAAGTCATTCGGCGTTACAGCTGTATACCCTGTAGGCAGCTGAGTTACGTAAATGCCCTTTTATCGAACCTGACCCCCTGCCCTCGGATGGTTCCGGTGCCGCTGTTCACGTTATTGCAGTTACAAGTAAAAATCATAAAAAAATCCAAAATGGCCACCATGGCGGCCATATTGAAAATGTCAAAATACCGATTAACAAAACAAACCCTCATACAGCCAAAAGTAAAGCACCAGCAAAATGGGACTCACTGATCATTTGTTTGTTTTTCAAGCTATTGTACGGAGATGCAAAAATCACAATAATACAATATAACTGGCATGGTGGCCATACCACACAATAAATTCGGCTAGGATAAACATCAACCAAAATCAAGTGTTTTTCGAGTGTTGAATCTGATTATCGAAAGGAACTTTGGTATAGTGACCATTAATGGACAGAGAAAAAAGGGATCCATTGGTTATTGTTCGGACAAGCCAAGCAAAAATCACAACAACAAAAATCAACATGGCTACCTTATTGGATGTACCGGATTCCTGGTTATCGAAATGACCCTTTCTATAGTCATCAGTAATAAATTTGGATCTATGGGTCATTCGTTTTCATTCGTTTTTCAAGTTATTGCTTGGACAAGCAAAAATCAGGAAAATCTAAGATGGCGGCCATGATGCATATGCTAGATTGCTGGTTATCGAAAGAAATGCATCAGAAAAAATTCGATCCCGATTTTCAAGCTCTAGCTCCGAGAAGCGAAAATCACAAAATATCCAAGATAGATGCCAATGCAGCTATTATCGACAGGGACGTGGCTAGAAGTTTCCGATGGGGGGTACAGGGTAGTGGATTTCCAACTAGAAGGAGGGACCGGGAGGGGGTAACCTCCCGAAGTTGGAAATTCACTACCGAGAAAAAATTTGAAACTGAAGCCACGAAAGGGGGCATAAAATTGATTCTAGTAACTGAAATGCCAACACGTTTATGATAGAATTATCACACACACACACACCCCTGTCGCCGTGTCCCTGATTATCGATATCACAGCATGCTGGTAATAAAAATGAACCTTCCTATAGATAACATTGAAGCATCAGATCTATCGGTCATTTGTTTTTGCAAGCTATTACTCAGACAACCAAAACTCACAAAAAAATCCAAGACGGCTTCCATTTTTTCCCAATGTTAATTGTTTACCCCCAAAAATCCCAATGCCACCACGTAATGGGGATATACAAAGAATACCAACTAAACAAATTTCCATACAGGGTAAATCGCGAAACTCTAAAGAGCCCACTCTAAGCACTACAGGGATACTACTCAAGGTTAATTCGGTAAACTACTCAACTCGAACAAAATGAGCGAATATACAAATTATGATGACTTGTGACGAAGCGGTTGTTTCAAGTCAAATGTCGTTTCCTTACTCCGATACTATAAACAACTGCAAGTGTATCGTCTCCCAATCCAGATTATTTCTCAAAGCATCTTTGGAAGGGCATTCGTCCAAACAACATCAAAGGAAAGTCTGGGCCCTGAATGCGAATCGGACATTTGACCTCGAATCAATTTTCGAATCGAATCGGGTAACAGATTCGCGAATCGATTGTTTTTTCCAATCGGTCGGATGAATAATAACATTCGCGACTTCCAGTTTTCGTTACGTTATGCGGTTGATGCGATGACACGTTCAGAAATGAACAAGACTGCAGCGGTTTGAAAAATGTCTGCAAGAATAAGTCACGCTCTCGCTTGCTCTGGGCATGGTTGGGAAATTGCATGTCGTTTCTTGACTGCAGCAAGGCACCATTTACAATGCTTTAGCATTGAAGATGGCGCCTTCTTGTACGCGATAGTCGATGTATTTATTTCATTAGATGTCGCGTGAGTCGCGAATTCACTAGAAAGTCGTAGTTTTTTTCGCAGCCGTGCTTGCATCGCGTACGCGAAAACTGGGATATTTCGCGTTTTCAACTTTATGAAATGCTAAATATACTGCAAAGATAATGAAGTCATTACAAGAATTGAATTGTGCGATATGTGCGGAAATCGGTCGGAGACGGAGACCATTGTGTGACACAAGCGTTGTTCATCGTGGCCAATTCGATGCTATCGCATGTTCGCGATTCGGTAGCGAATGGAATCAAATCGGTAGGGGGGGGGGGGGGGAGTGCGGGCGGATTCGAGAATTGATTAAAATTCTTATAATCACATAGTCATACTGCAAGTAGACTCGACTTCCAGGCAGTGCCGTATTAACCCATAGCCGGGCAGCTAGGCTTTTAGGTACTTCGGGATGGGGGCCCCCTCCGGCACTTCAGTCTTTCACCCCACTACAGCTGACAGTCTGACCCTTGTACGGTAAGCACTATGCCGCAGTACATAGCCCTATATCCATTTTGCGAGTCTCCTGAAGAATTGTACTCACAACTTAACATATTATTTAAATAAGCATTAAAATACTGTACTGTATATAAATATATATATACTATACTTATGAGAGAATTTTTATGGATAAATACAAATGTACATTTATCACTACGGCGCAGAGTGCAAAGTGCCTTTAACCATTGAAGCCCTAAGGCGCTGGTAAATTGGCGGGCCTTACGCTTCAGCCTAGTCAGGTTTATGAATAATATGGCCCTGCTTCCAGAATTTCCCAATTCAGTCCTTCACGATGTAAGTTTCCCCAATGGAACGACGGTTCCGGACCCTTTCCCCAAAAGGGTGGACAGAACCCTGATTAAATACGAGAATTCACCTGTATTCCCCAACGGACGCCCATTCCCAACGGACGAGAAAGTCGATGGTCTCACTGTGGACAAATATTTCATTTGCTGAGTTTAAAGCATTTCTTCCATATTTTTTTTGCAGTACATCAATAACATGGCAACCGACTTGGTGAGAAAAACTTGTTATTGATTAATGATTGAGAAACAGATTAACCGACAACTCTCGTTTAAGTGTAGCATTGATACGAGCAATCCCACAGACATCTACCTCGTCAAGCACAAAATTGATTGAATTAGTTTCCTTTGATCATTTTAAGATATATGCGTGTGATAGTCACTCAACAACGACAATCTGATTCAGCGATACGTCATGGATATTCTACCTTCTGCAAAACCTCCATCACCACCCAAGCCAAAAATAAGCAGACTGTCATCTGCAAAATGAGGTCCCCAGATGGTGAATTTAGTGATGCTACCCTGCTGTGCAGGGTAGCATCACTAAATTTACCCTCTGTGAACCTCAATCTGAATCAGGGTCTCAAAACTATTTGTATATTTGTCAGACTATAAGGGTGTGGGAAGCATGGGCAGTTGCCCGACTTGCCCTGAGGCTAGGAAGACAAGGAGGGTAGCGAGTGAACTTTTTCGCCATTAGTGCAAACTGGAAAAGACCTTACTTTCCGAGAACTGTAACTGAGAACAAGCCAGAAAATAAGCAGACTGTCATCTGCAAAATGAGGTCCCCAACAGGGTGAATTTAGTGATGCTACCCTGCACAGCAGGGTAGCATCACTAAATTTACTGCACAGCAGGGCAGCATCACTAAATTTACCCTCTGTGAACCTCAATCTGAATCAGGGTCTCAAAACTAAACAGAAAGAGATACCCAGAGGATAAATTGGGCCACTGTATGGGATAGCATCATCAATTTCACCCTCTGGGAACCTCATTTTGCAAATGTCGGACTGCTTATTTTCAGGCCTGTCACCACCTTAAAGATTTTCGCTTCAATGCTCCTCAAAACGACAATACCTTCATATCAGGGTTACTGATAAACCAACGGGTCTCGAATTTCGGGGTCGAATCAAATTCCGAATCAGAATCGGATATCGCCATATTTCAGGTTCTAGATATTTCACATTCTTACGCGCTAAAATCAGTTGGGTTAAAATTTATTTATTTACTTACTTATTTATTGAAATTTGACGGCACTTTCGACAACTAGGGTACCTCTTGTAGGAAAGTTTTACGGGTGGAGGAAGCCGGAGTACCCGGAGAGAACCACCAAGCAACACCGACTAATTCTACACAATCAGGGTTAGCATTGGTTGAAGACAAGTGCACATAGACGTGCATTACGCCTTTAGTACACAACGTCATCGTGCCCCAACGCAGGCAATCGGGATTAAGTGCCTTGTCCAAGGACACAACGCAGTTACCCCTGGCGAACCGTGAACCTTTCGATTTGAAGTCCATTGCCGTAACCACCAAGCCACCGCACTCCCAGGTGGGTTAAAAAATCAACCAAAATCAACTGGGTTGAGAGAATATGAACCCCACTGGGTTCATATTCACTCAACCCTGTTGATTTGGGTTGATTTTTAACCCTTTGCCTAAAATGAAAAACAGACGACACTTGCAAACAAAATTATTGAATAACTAATTTTTTTTTCATTTTTTGTCACAAAAACATAGGTTATGACCCCTCTTTGAAACGAGCTCGTCGAGCTTTTTGTGAATTGATTTGGACTGATTGTTAACCTAACTTGATTTTAGAGTGTACAGTCCAGTCGCAAATATTGCCAATCTCTACTCGTGTGTGGCATTCAAAAGCAAAACGTTTGTGTGGGGCGGGTCAATCAAAATAGCGAAATATTCCGGAAACGGAATCAAAGCAGTTTCGAAGCGGAACCTCCTCGAACTCTTCTCCTCATCGTTGTCACGTCTCCCATGCACACAGGTGACAGAATGACAAAAGAAGATGGAGGTTCCGCTTCCAAAACTATACTTTCAGGGGAGTTCAGGAAGATACTCCTATTGGATTTTGAGAATACCGCGGCGATTCGAACATTTCCGAATCATCGCGACCCACTCGACTCGAATCGAATAGAATCATCGACACGGTTTCGATAAGAATCGAATTCCGAAGCTTCGCGGAGCCCAACACAAACCTCTGTAACCGACCACGCCGTGTGTATATTACTCACAAAATACCCCGAAACAAATGATAAAAACGGGGAGGAGGGGCACACGTATCTAAGACGCATGGCCCAAGACCTACCACAGTTTGCGACGTGACAAAACAATGTGAAAAATGGATTCACTAAAGCGCCATTACCTTGTGAGTGCCATGTTCTAGATATGTTACGGCCTATTTCTTCTACTTCAAGCAGCTTCCAACCCAACGGCTAGGTTTTCAAGTATAAGGGATAATCCCACTTCCCAGGATATAGATTAGCTTAATTGTACTGGCCATAATTGCAGGGGCTGCGCCAGGGATTTCTCGACAGGGGGGCTTACCTCTCCGACAGGGGGCGGGGGGGGGGGGGGCTATAACATTTGACCTCCCAAACGAAGGAAAATGAGTGAAAATTGGTAAATTGGAGAACCAAAATAGAAGCAAATTGAGTACGTTTGTTGATTATTTAACCCTTTACTTAACCTGAAAAGCAGACGACACTTGCAAAAATAATTCTTGAATAACTAATTTTTTTTCATTTTTTGTCTCAAAAAACATAGGTTATGACCCCTCGTTGGAACGAGCTCGTTCCAACGAGGGGTCATAACCTATGTTTTGAGACAAAAAATGAAAAAAATAATGAAAATTAATTGGCAATTTTTGAGAATAGCGCTGGCCGGTTTTGGCCGTTACCTTAGGCTAAAGGGTTAAAGTAAACATATTATAATAAGGTCGGGAAATATTTCATCTATAAAGCCAGTTTGACGAACGACATTAAGGAATTTCGTGAGAATCACTATTCTCTATCAAAGTTCCAGAGCTGCACGGGTTCGAGACTGACAAGACGAGATATCTACATTCGATTGTCGGAAATTTCTCGTGAAGTCGGGTTTACGAGACTCTCCGACGGACGGACTAAATATCTCCGACTTGGGGGCTGGACCTCTCCGACCCCCCCCCCCCCCCCCCCCCTTGGCGCCACCACTGCATAATCGCACTTAAACAAGAATGCGATAGTTCCTATCTCGGGTGCCTAACCTCTCCCGGGCAGACGCAATGATGCTTTCATATGCTCGTTCTCACCCTTATTCCTCAACCAGACATTAGAAACTTGATCAGCCAACAAGCAAATCATCAGTTCACGAACAACCAGGGCCCGTATTTCATGCTCGTTGAAAATATTGATTGGTTTACCCCCAGGCAATGAATATAGACTCTTCCCATTGCTGTCATTGAACTGACATGGAGGATACACCAGTTCCCAAAGGGTTAAAGTTGCGATGCGTGAAGCTTTCTAAAGCCATTTTATTGTTGACTAAAATATTAACACAATGGGTTAAACATCCGGGTAATTTCATGAGTCATGCTGCTCAGTGCATTACCTGCTGAATAACTTGAATACATACCATTACAATTCCAACAAACATTAATTTACGTTTGACATAACTTTGTGCTGTAGATGATTTTGACATCTGAATCGTCTTGGATCTAATCCAAACGACATATTACAAAGAAAAATAATGATATACGACGGAGTTTGAATCAGTAAATGCCGATAAATTCATTCCTCAATTATATTTACAATTTTAGCATAAATGAAGATAAACAAGGGCGACACAACGTATAAAAAGGTGGCAGACTCAACAATAGCAATCTCAACCATGCCAAAAATTTACATCGGCTATATTCGTTTGTTGGTTTGCGTTTTGGGGTTTAACGGCACTTTCGTCGTGTCGGACAATTTTACGGATGGAGGAAGCTGGAGTATCCGTGGAGAACCACTAGCAGCGGCAAGCAACCGTCGGGATCTCAGATTTACTAACTCTGCACAAGCAGCGCCAGCAAGTGTGCCATTAACGTGCAGGACGCATTAGTACACAGCGCATCCATCGTGGGCAATGGGGATTAAGTGTCTTGCCCAAGGACACGATTCTATTACCCCTGGTCAGAATCGAACCGCTGACCTTCGGTTTAAAGTCCAATACTCTAACCGCTGTGCCACTGCGCCCCCTATCGAGAATATACAACAATAAAGTCGTTGCATTCATTTTTACGATCTGGTAAACAAATAGTCGTCATGGGTCAGCCTTTGAGACCTGTATCATCTGACACGTGCATGTGTGCAGGATAGATTTGACAAATGGAAGAAAAGCTGTACCCGGCTCAAAAAGTGAAGGTATATTTCTGCCCGGATGTTAGTAAATCCCTTGAAACCGAGAGGGCGCTTTTCCGGCCCAGGAACAGGTTACGTCATAATTCCATTAAGTAGGATGGGTGCTAAGTGCAAGTGTGGTGTAGACCAATCAATATTTCCAACGTGCAGCCCTAAGGTTGCAAGTTGAAAATATTAATGGTCTACCCCCATACAGTGAATGTGGACTCTCCAATTGCTGTCATTGAACTAACATGGACGATACCATCACGGTTCAAAGGGTTAAAGAGGATATGCATGTCTGTTCCACTCAACCCATATCCACAAACTGTCAGTTTGGAGCTTCATTCGTCACGAGGGAAGACATTTTGCCGAATGCACTGCCAAAAAATTTATAATTGCTTGATGGACCTCTTATACCACTGGGTCGACCAGTGGCAGTGAAAATGGAGGGTCAACTAATTATTTTTTTCTTCACTTTTTGCCTCAAACACATAGCAGCTGGGGTCATAAGCTATGTTTTAGTCAAAAATTAAAATTTTAAGTTTTTCCACAATTCCTTTTTGAAAGTGTCGTCTGCTACTCGTGTTGGGATATGGTTTAAATAATAATAAAAATAAATGAGAATTAAAAACATCCGTGGGTAATATTTTACTCATCAAAATTGGGGTCCACAATATGTGCCCCCCGGCCCCCTGTTTCCTCGGTCACTTGGTCGAGCAGCCCATCGTTCATTCTCCTGGTATCTCAGGGCGTCAGTCTAACTCTGCCGACTCCACATGATTTGGCAAAACTAAAGATATCACGATATCTAAACGATAAAGAATCCTAGTTTGTTAGTGACCTAAGATGGTAAACGCGACGTAAGTAAACTCCGCACCGCTTGGAGACGATATGGAAAGTCACCAAAAATCGCGCAACGAAAATATCTTCTCTTGAGTGCAACAAGGCTCCATCTGCAATGCTTTAGCATTGCAGATGGTGCCTTGACACACTCAAGAGGCGATATGCTACTGTCGACCTTTATCATCTATATACTGATCTAGAATTAGCAATAAAGAATAAATAACAGAAACTGTTTACTTCATTTTCAAAATAGGGGAGATCATTCTTACGGTTAGCCGTGTATAGATTTGAGGTGACTGTGTAAAGTATATACACAGCTTGACGCTATGTCTTAAATCCAATGAAATTATTAGAAATTTGTTGGAGATAAGTAGTAGGAGAGGGATGGATCGGGGCACATTGAGTGAGGGAAAGGTGGTGGGAGAAGAGAAGTATTAGGAGATGTGAATCACCAGTCGTAGAAACCACAGGGTTTTACAACCATTAGCCTTAAATTCAGTAGTTTTCTACCACATCATAGGTACCCTCAAATAGACCCCACTAATCCCCAACCGTTCCCAAATCACCCCAAAACGTTTTATTTAGTTCGGATTTCTGGAGAATAATAGTAGCATAAAAACAGGCCTCGATACGATCAACAGGCAGTTTCTTATAAGCTCCACGTTCGTGCAATCACTTATATGGTCTGACTATGTCTACAGAATCCCTTTCACTGTATGTGTCGGTGTGTAGTATGTGATGTTCGCACATCACATTCAGCACATGGACAGGGGGGTCATGCTAGGGAGAAACCGGGGGGGGGGGGGCGGATCGGTAACACCATCTAAGCGGAGAGCCACCATCGGTGGCGCGTAGCGTGCCCAAAAAGTTTGGCAAAAAAAGCCTCCCAGATTGCCGGAAATGACACTTCCCAGGCCTTGCAAGTTGCATCTAAACATTTTCACACGATATTTAAAATAATATATATAATAATAATAACACTAGTTTTTAAAAATTCAACGAAAATTTTTTTAGTTTTTTTTTAGTCCCCCCCCCCCTCCCCCCCCCCCCCCCCCCCCCCCCCCCGTGCACCGTTGGCATGACGCTACTGCACATGGACACATGCTGGATGTGCCAATATGTATTTGTGTGCTAATGCACAATGTGCGATCATCACATGCGGCCCATAGGCATATATCGACATCCAATCACATGGTCGATAGTCAGTGCAAAAGACATTCATTTGCACTTGTCATTACGGGAGCAGGAAAATGAAAAGAAACATGGATTTGATACCCCTGCACAAAGCGACACACCCACACTCCCTCCCCTTATATGAGCATAACAGCATGTTGCACCTGTTTGCACTCTTTGCATTAAAGATAAACTTATCAGAAAAAGGCTAAATTCCACCAAACAGAACATTTAAAATAATAAATTGAAACGAATGCCAGTTATATTTACAAGAGGAAAAAATGTTGCGGCAAAGGCGTGATTGCAAATTTGAACAGTATCCAATATGTAGAAAAATATCTATTTGCGTTTTAGTTACAGCGTGTCGTGGGGTGCAAATAGATTAGGAAGAATTTCACCTTCTGAATGGACTAAGTGTTGCATTTAAGATGGTAATCTAGATTCGACGAAACATTCTAGGCCGGTACAGGAAATTTGTTAGGTTGTCGCACGATCTGGAGCCAATACTCTAAAACTTTTACAATTGTATTTTCAAGAATTGTATTTTCTACCTATTAATATAATTGACTAAAATGAATCATTAGCATTTTAAAAGATATGGCAATTTGCCAACTGGCAAATTGCCAGATATTTGAAAATGCTAATGGTCCATTTTAACCCATTTAAAGCCATAACTAGAAAATACAATTCTAGAAAATACAATTGTAAAAGCTTCATAGTATTGCCTCCTGATCAACCGTTGTTGGGACTGTCTCACTGTTCCAGTCTGTCTGGTAGAATTTTCTGTCTGTCTTTTTCTCTGCTTTGTGACCCTCTCTTTCTCTCTCTCTCGATCTCGATCTCTCTCTCGATCTCTCTCTCGCGTCCTTTTTTCTTGTAAGCATTACATTGCAGTTTGAGTATTGCATTCCTCATCAAAGTTTCACAATGGAGAGTTGCCCGTGTCTCTTGAATCGTTGCTCGACTTCTTATCACTTTTTGGAGAGACCTGTCAACGCTCTCCAATAAATTATAGAAATAAATATGGTGCATAAAATACAGTTGGAAAAGATTTCAAAAGTAAACCATTTACAAATACTAACGGCTATCTTTGACCAGCGCTATTCACAAAAATCGCCATTCAAATTTTATTATTTTTTCAAATTTTTCCTGCAACATATCTTATGCCGCTTCATCGAAACAAGCCCGCCATACTCTATCCGATGTAGGATCGCGAGCTGTGGTTTGGGAAAAAAATATTTTATTAAGTTATTCAAGAATTTTATTTTGCAAGTGTCGTTTTTGTGTGTTAATCTATTAGGTAAAGGATACGCAATAGCTCGGCACACACATCCTGAATTAAATACTGCCTGGTATATATATATAGGGAATATACATCACCCTTTCCGGTGCATTTAGAATTTTGCAGATTCGTACTCCTCTCGAAAAACCAATGGATTTCGAATCAAATCTAATTACTGAAAGAATTTTGAATCGATTCTCTATAGGCTTCGTCTGGCCCCACTTCCAGCCCGAGGCTAGATGGTTGAAGTAGCGGAAGCGGAAGTAGATCGAATCATGATCAAACCAGAAGCTCCCAGCAACCGGTCTAATTCTGATTGGAGTATTTCGACGCTGTTATGGACGGTGTGTTTACCCAGTTTTGTGGAAATTTGCGCGTAGGCGACCGCTGATGTGCCTTCACTTACAAAGATATATGGGTATTCTTTACTATCCCAGTTATAGATATTCCAATCAATAAGATTTAAGTATTAAAACATCATGATATTTACATAATTTGTAGACCTATACCCGGCGTAATCATAAAAATACGACTGTGGTGACTCTGGTGAGTTTTCATTTCCAGGTGAAATGTCGATGAAATCAAGTCTCGGTTGAACAACATTTCTTACTACACTCTAAAATCGGTTGGGTTAAAAATCAACCCAAATCGACTGGGTTGAGTGAATATGAACCCAAATTGGGTTCATATTCACTCAACCCAGTCGATTTGGGTTGATTTTTAACCCAACCGATTTAGAGTGTATGATTTGCTGAAAACTGAATCGTTATGAAATTTTTCAGATTCAATCGTCCGAAATATATCAGTTTGCTGGGAAAGCGCAACCATGCAACGGTAATATTCCAGACGAGTAAATCTAAATATAGGCGATGCCCCAGGGGCGTAGGAAACTTATAATATTGGGGGGGGGGGGGGGGGGGGTATTGTAAACAGGGGCTTGTAGGGGACAGCACGGGCACCTTTGGCGGCCCGCTCTGCGTAGCCGAGCCCGTGGGAGGGTGCGGGAGGGGATACCCCCTCCCGCTGGTGGGAGTACGTGGTACCACCGACGGGAAGATTTGTGAAATATGAACTACTGAGAGCTCATTTCCTCGCTTCTCAAGTGAAAAAATCAAGGTATCGTTGCTGTTAATTTTTGGTGTTTGTAGGAGGATGTATGTCAGAGAGGAAGACGTTTCAAGGTAACAAGGGGCGCAACTGTACCGTTTGTATCAGACAGTACACTTAAAACGTACCCAGTGATTTTCGTTCCAGACAATTAACGTTACGCTAACGAATCGAGAACAGTATAGTTTAGTTTAGTTTAATAGTTTAATGCATGACACCATAATGGCAGTTGCACAATACAAATATAACAATAAGAAGAATTAGTAAACATGATGTATAATATAAAGTACTAATGACTTTTTTCTTTAACAAGGTGATCTCGCTTACAGAAGAATGACCATATCATGTTAGAAATAATATTAATCGATTCACTATCACAGTTTTTCAAAATATAATAGTATTTCTCGGAATCATTTAATTGTTCAAATTCTTTGTTTTTTCCAATTTCTTCGAACCCCGTTTCCCTAATTTCGACATATGCCTCACAATACATAACAAAATGTTTTTCGCTCTCTATTTCACCGGTATCGCACAACTGGCATTTCCTATCATTTAGGGGCGTTGGGGGTTGTTTATGTCTACCCGTTTCTATTTCTAAATTATGGTTACTAACCCTAAGTCTAGTAAACAGTTCACGGGCCTGTCGAGATCTGGCGATTTTCAGATAAGGTTCAAGCTTGTATTCATTTTTAACTAATCGTACATGTTAATTCTGCCTGGCATTTAATTCTGCCTGGCAACATTTATGTGCGCCTGTATGATGTAGAATATGCAAATGTATATGGTTATTTCCGTGTAGATACTAGATATGATTTACAAAGTTTTGGAAATTTGGGGGTAAATACCCCCCTTACCCCCCCCCCCCCCCCACCCACCCCCAGTTCCTACGCCACTGCGATGACCTATATTTGAGGGCTAGACTAGTTCCAGACCATAACAGCGTTTAATTTCTAAGAGAATTAGACTGGTAGTTTGAGGGCTTAGACCTGACCGTGACAAGCAATTCACAAAAAGAGTTTAAGAGGGGATATTCATACCTTTGTAGACACGATTATAATGCATGGCGTGACAGATGCTTCAAAGGTGCACTTGGCCACCATGGAGGCGGGCTATATGGCCTGTAGCCACAGGGACGTTACTAAGGGTCTCGGATAGAGGGTTTCCATCGCTAAATTTCCAATTGTACCCCCCCCCCCCCCCCCCCCATCCGGCTGGCAAAAGTCGGGACTACCCACTACAAAATTTCCAACAAGAGGGAAGTTCCGTTAGAACACCCTCGAGTCAAAATTTCCCAATTAAGAGACTAAATTCCATTTGTACGCCCCCCCTGATTATAAATTATCCAACTGAGGCTCTTGGTAGTCACAAAACCCAATTACGAATCAATATTGGGGGGGGGGGGGGTATTACTTTTCTAGTTTTCAGTCTAAAAACTCCCTATTTCGACCAAATTCTAGACATGTTTAAAAACATTCCACTTGGGACCTGTCTAAAACCTCTTCCAATTCAGAGCTTCGGATTTCCAACAATTGTAAACTTGAGGAATTTTGGGGTGAGACCACGCCAAACTCCCCGAGGAGACGTCCCTGTGTAGCCCCCGCACTTTTTGAGGTGTGTCGTTTTGTAACAAGTAATACAATCAAATTGCTATTGGACTTTCATAACAATGCCAATTCATGGCAGTAAGAGGCGGAAGCAAAGCAAAATGACCTGAACGTCCAACCATATATGAACTGTTGTGTTCAATTTACTATCACAGGCCTGGCATTTTCAGGAGTGCGATTTATTCGCTCGCCTACTGCTCGCCTTAAAGAAATTAAGGAGGGCGACAACTAGCCCTCCTGGCCTTAGAAAATAATGATTACCATAACAGCCTATTCCTAAAACCCACATCTTTTCAGATATCTCGGCTATGTTAGTGGTCTCTGTACGATGGCCATACTGTCTCTCCCACACCTCCGGGCCTTGTTGAGGCCTGGCGGTGTGGGAAAGGCAGTGTAGCCGTCTCTTGGAGACTACCTTGTTAGCAGCACCAAATGTAATGTACAAAGCCCACTATGCAGAATTCATTACTAGTAAAACATTATTTTGCCACTTTTAGCTTCTGTAACCTTGAGGAGAGTTGATCGCTCTGGGGACGATTTTTAGCCCTCCTACATTTTTAAGAATACCAGGCCTGCCTTCAGCTACTTGCGACTTCGCTTTCGGTCTCGTCTAATACTGAGTGAAATCGTCAACTTGAATTAACGTGTGAGTGCATGGAATGTTAAAAACAGCTGTGTTCTCCCGTGACTACTACAGTAGCAAAGGCAGTATAAAGTTGTTTTAAACATTCCTCTTGCACGTTAATTCAAGTGAAAGATTTTTAACACAGAAATATGCTGAAGGGTACCCACGCAGTTCACCATTTCGACACATACAGAAAAGAAATCGAACCTCAGATTCAGTCAGCCGGTCTCCACTTTCAAAACCGTTGAGTGGTGTCTGATATTATATTTATCAGTGCCCCCCCCCCCCCCCCTCCCCCACACACACACAACTTTTTAACTTCCACCGTCGCACTCGTCAAGGACTAAAAACGAAGGAAATGGCATTTCTGTGCATCCCTTCTTCAGATTTTCTTCAATGGGGCCGAACCATTGCATAGGTTGGGAGTGACCTGGACAAATGTGCCCTTCTCTGCATCCCTACGCTTTCCTTGAGCTTGAACTTCCACAGCCTCGAAATCCATGACCTGTAACACATGCAGAAAGTGAATCGCCCTTTGTTTACATATTTATTCAATCTCATAAACCAAGTAACCTTCACAAATGGTCATACAGATGCGTGCATTCAGTAAAAACAAAAATCCCTCATGACCGGCTACTTAATGTAAAGTTGACGTTGACAGCATGTGCGTTAACTCGCAAAAAATATTCAGGGTGCATCCTATTTTTGCCCTTTAGCCCCCTGAACGCTGGGAGTATCTACCATGACAGTACAATGACATCAATAAGAAGAGTCCATATTTCGTTATTTGGCAGTAATCCATTTAATATTTTCAACGTGCAGCCTTGTGGCTGCACGTTGGAAATATTAAGTAATTTACCATACAAATTCACCGAGCAACGTTGTATGGCGACCCTGATAGGAAAAGAGGTCCTTCGAATTCTGAGTGTTAATGTCACCTGACCATATCTAATGATACAGATGTTGTGATTCACCGCTATTTTCTTCAAGTTAATATTTCACCATCTTGTATGCAAATTTGGTCTAGGTGTGTGGAGACATTCTGATCACAATCAGTGAATACCTGAATAACATTATAATGATAAACTCTATCCATACAGTTGATGCCCAGTTTTAAAATGACTTAATTAGCATTGGCAAGTTGGATACAATGTTGCTGAACTCTTCGAAAAACCTGATTTCAAGCATGAGACTAAATTCTTAGAAAAAATGAAAATAAACTGAAATGGAGTTTGCATAAAGGTAAAAATATCAAAATCACCCTTTATACCCGCCCACCCCAATAATGTAATAATATATCCAGTAATAAAGTAAATACAAAAAAAAAATGAAATTAGATTGGAAAAAACCTGAAAAATATCATCTATGTATATTGGGCAACATGTTTCAAAATATTGTAATTGGGAAATAGTAACTTCACTCTTCGAGAGTACTTTACACTGTCTGCGTGCGTGTATGTGTGTGTGTGCGTGGGGGGGGGGGGGGGGGGGGGGTAAGAGGGTATGTGTGTGCGTATCACATCTCATGTTTGACCACTCTTCGTCTAAGAAGGTCAATAGATGAAAAGAGTTTTTAGTCCACTATTTCCTTGATTTTAAAAAAAGGACGAGATCGAAAGTTATGGAAAGTGGTGTATAGTGCTCAACAATGCGAGAGGATAGCCCCCCCCCCCCCCCCCCCCCCCCCCATAGACACACGCAAGCAATCACAATCCCAACGACAAAAAGAATTCGGTTGGCACACAAGCAATCCCAACGACAAAAAGAATGCGGTTGGGGTGGCCATGCCGAGGTTGAGAAGAAGACGGTATTTGAAAATCGTTCTCTTGCAGTAAAAATTTTGATGATGATCCCCTATTGAAACTAGCACGACGAGCTCGTTCCAATGTGCGGCAATAAGCTCTGAAGTAAAATTGATGAATAAATAAAATTTGAATTGCGTTTGAATGGTGACTTTTAGGGCATAGCTCTGGTCGGGTATGGCAGTTACGTTATAGGACGAAGGGTGAATCAGTTATTAAAGTGAGTTGCACTTCTCTGAATATTCCATTTAGGTCAGCTGATCAGGTTATCAAAATTGTCTCATAGGAAGTTTGCAGAAAGCGAGAGGAGAAACACCGGGTGAGTTGAAATTCTCTCTTTTGGTGGATGGACACGTATATCGTCCACTGAGTTCCAATGTGTTCTATGTGCCTACTGGCACATAGACTGGCACATAAAACACATTGGAACTCGGAGGACGATATGTCTCTACTCTGTTGTTGATGAGAATCGGGTGTTTCAATCGACAGGAGAATCAGAATGTTATGCACTATGGGTGGTTGAGGAATTGTTGTTCTTGGGAAAAACCATTGAGAGGGTGGAAGCAGATTGGTTGGATGAATATAGAAATGAATACTGTAGTTCGGTATTGGTACAGTATTTTAATTCGGTACTATAGACTGGACAGTACTGCATATACCGAACTTCCGTACTTTAATTCACTGCTCGACTTCCTACCATTTTGCAAAACTTCTACCAACAAAGTGCCTCAAAATTACCCCTACACGCCCACACTGCATGCGTCTACTACGCCACAAGGAATGTAAATTCTAATATCTCTTCATTCTTTAAATCGCGATTTTCTATCGGAAATGTTATGGTCTCTTAACCGTTTACCTAACGAATCAAATTTTTCAAATAAAGCATTTTAAAAAATATATATCTTTCAACAAATTTCGACAAATTTCAACAAAACCATATCATGTGACCCCTTACTTCACGCAAATAATTCAGAGATGATCCGCTATGACACCTAGTAAAATTTCCACCAATGAAGCACAGAGGTAATCCCGGTGCTTTGTGCTTCATTGGTGAAAATTTTGCTAGGTGTCCTATTAGTAGTGGATCATCTATGAATAATATTGTAAGGATGATCCTCTACAGGTATGACATCTAGCAAAATTTCCACCAATGAAGCACCGGGATTACCCGGTGCTTCATTGGTGGAAATTTTGCTAGGTGTCAGCGGATCATCTCTGAAATATATGCGTGGAAAAAATGACAACCCGTGGATTTTGACCCGACCACGATGGCCCTACAGTATGACAGTTCACAGATTTCGAAAGCATCTGCGGCAAGCACAGATGGCGTCAGCTGTCTTAGGGAGTTTGAGCATTGAAGATTTAACATTTTAAAACAGTGCTATCAAATAAGGTGATACGATACAACTTTTTGACGAACTGTTTGTAGTTCCAGACGAACACCTTTCGGTTATTAGTTTTTTTTTCATTTAGATAACCACCAGAGGAGCGATAAAATCGTTCTTCTCAAATTTTATGGCTTGCTTACTGGAACGCGCTCATTCCAATGAGGGGTCACATGAGCATATAACTCCAGTGTTGAAAGATCAAAACTGGCTTCCTATTTCTGCAGGGATTGAGTTCAAGATCTTGCTCTTTGCATACAAGGCTCGCTGCTGTGATCTAGCTCCAGCTTACATTAGCGACCTGGTGGTTCCATATGAGCCTAAACGCTCGTTAAGATCCTCTGCACACAAGTTGCTCGAGGAAACTACCTGCAACTTAGTCTCATATGATGGCCGCTCCTTTACCTACAGTGCACATAGGCTTTTTAATGGGCTACCCGCTTCACTGCGATATACATCTCCGAGTGCTTTCAAATCTGTGCTGAAAACCTATCTTTTCGATAAATCATACTCAGGGTAATTCTGAGTAGCATCGTATGAATGTACAGTCCATAGGCATTGCCACGTGTCATAAATGTCTTTGTAAAGCTAATAAATGTTGATACCCTATGCGCTGGATAAAGAGTTAACCCCACCGCCTACTTCCGACCAAGAATAAAAACACGATCCACTTCACTAGAGAGGGGCGGAAGTTGCCCCCACCATGACCATTTTCAGGATCTAATGATCTGCCGATAAAATACCAGGTAACGAGTACTTCATTCGCAGTTTCGAGAAAACAAAACAGTAACAAACGTTTTTCTATCGGCCTAAAATAGACGAGAACTGGGGAAAATATCAAAGATATTCGAAGCTATGCTCGTCTGAAAAGACTACTGAAGGAAAAGCATTTTTGTTACGACTAATAGCGAGTTCACTCAGTCCGTTTCATTCTCCGCCCCAACGATTACTTTTACTTATTCGGTTAGTTGTTCGAACAATTTGGCAAATGCTGTTTTATTCTTTTGAAAAAAGACCACAATTTGTTTCAAAATAATTAATTTGATTTCAACACAAATGAATCCAAGAGGATCTGGCTTTATTCTATTTTCTACATGACTAGATTTTTATAATATTTCCCTTTTTACCGACATCTGTTTTGAATTTAAAAGCCGAAATGCTAAATGTAACGATTTCATTCCACAAGATATGACGCATCCTTGTAACGTGAGTTGACCCATCCAGTTACATCTTTCATGAACCAATAGAACTGTATCCAGTCTCTTTAGTGGGGTCGCGCTGGCTCATTTGTTAGCACATTGAACTTCGAATAGAAAGGTTGAGGGTTTTCTTTCCTCACTCGCGTCATCTGGATTTGTCCTTGGGCAAGCACTTGGACCTAATCCCAATTGCACAGTTGGGAAAACGTCGGCGCTGCACGTATTAAGTGGTACAACACGTATACGGCACACTGGCCTTCAACCAATGCTAACCTTACCAGGATTAGCATTCTTACAAATGCAGGAGGGCTAAAAATCGCCCCCACCCCCTCGTATGGCCCAGGGGAGCGATTAGCCCTCCTCAAGGTCACAAAGGCTTAAAGTGGCAAAATGATGTTTTACTGGTAATGAATTCTGCCTAGTGGGCTTTGTACATTATATTTGGTGCTGCTAACAAGGTAGTCTCCGAGAGACGGCTACACTGCCTCTCCCACACCGCCGGGCCTCAGTGAGGCCCGGAGGTGTGGGAGAGGCAGTTTGGCCATCTTACAGAGACCACTTACATAGCCGAGAGATCTGAAAAGATGTGGGTTTAGGAATAGGCTGTTATGGTAATCATTATTTTCTAAGGCCAGGAGGACTAGTTGTCGCCCTCCTTAATTTCTTTAAGGCGAGCAGTAGACGAGCGAATAAATCGCTCTCCTGAAAATGCCATGCCTGCCTTACTCGTGCAGAGTTAGGAGGTTTCAAAGTTCGATCAGTTACTCGGTGATACACACCATATCACTTCACTGTGCTGATGTTCTGTTTATTACATGTATGCAATGATTGTTTATAGCATAGATTTAAGAATCACCGCGTGAGAACTCAAGTTTCCTCACCAGGAGATATAAGTAACCACTACTTTCATTTGATGAAATGTTGATGCCTAGAATGCAGCTGATGCCTACCATGTCATTTTGTAACTGATAAAGACCTGTAATTCCGAATTCAAAGACCATGCAACAATGGAAAGCATGCTCAATTCACTGACCTTCCTTGTATATTCTGTATCTATGGGAAACTAGCTGGTCGGAAAACGATAAAACTGATTTAAAATTTTGAGTGACGTTAGTTCGCGACCTGATGTAATCAGCTGACCAATAGGCCTTTGCAGGCAGGTGGGGTGGGGGGGGGGGTGGGGTCTTTATTAGGGTTTGACGCCACTTTTGACAAGGCATTGAAGATACACTCTAAAATCAGTTGGGTTAAAAATCAACCCAAATCGACTGGGTTGAGTGAATATGAACCCAATTGGGTTCATATTCACTCAACCCAGTCGATTTGGGTTAATTTTTAACCCAACTGATTTTAGAGTGTAAGATTCAGATACAAGGTACAATTTTGAATACAGCAAGCGTATGAAAATTTAAAATAAATTGTGATAAGTATGGAGGTTTGAATGTTGTTTATGAAACTGGCCCTCAGCGCGACAATCCGCGTGTCTACAGCACTGTCGGAGTACTCTATAGTCTAAGTGAAAGAACCTTCATCATAACCCTATACACCTCCTGATATACATTAGTAGCTGCGTCAGATTTGTGTTTATGTGAGGGCAAGCGGAAGATAGGTTCTCTGTCGGGGTGGAGGGTTGTGGGTGGGGGGGGGGGGGGAGTCATAATTTATTTTAAATCTTTACTAAACGTGACTAGCAAATGGCACTCGGAAGAAAAGAAATGAATATTCGTGAATAGCAAAAAAGCTCCCTTTTTTGGCCCCCCAAAAAACAGCTGATGACCATATAAAACAGCTGACGACCATCTCATCATTGGAAAGTGGGGAAATAAGCTATCTGTCATTTACAGAATGAGGTTCCCAGAGGACGAATTTGCTGATGCTATCCCATACAGTGGGCTAGAATCTACCAATTTATCCTCTGGATTTCTCTTTCTGTTTAGTCCCGAGGCCTTGATTAAGAATGAGGTTCACAGAGGGTAAATTTAGTAATGCTACCCTGCTATGCAGGACAGCATCACCAAATTCAACCGCTGATGGCCTCATTCTGCACGTAACAGTCTGCTTATTTCCGGGCTTGTTCAATGGAACAAGCTCGACGTGCCAATTCCAATGTGGGGCAAAAAGCTATTTTTTCGAGGCAAAGACTGAAAAAATAATAAAATTTGAAAGGTTTTGTGAATAGCGCTGGTATATTATTGCCGTTACGTTAGGTAAAGGGTTAAAAGTTAATACAGCAATCGTATGGAGTGGGAGCAAATCCTATTTTCCCGTCCATCACCTGCAGCGCCCACCGCCACGGACACTGAAATATGATGCAAAGAATATTTGATAACAAACAGAACATTTGTTAACAACGGTTATTCACAGACAGGCGGGAAGACAAACGGGTGGACAAACTAGCACCAGTATTTTTAGAGCTGCGCACTTCCGAACCGCAATGGAAAGTCGTGAAAAATTCGTAATTGACATAAGTCGCCTCCAAAAAATATAGCTTCAACTGAGGCGTTCCGCCCAAGGTTGTCCGGTACGGTTAATAATATTGTGCCGAAGATTTTTTAACACATATAAAATGAATCACGGACGAAGAACTGAACTAATGGCGATATTTAAATATGTTTTTCGGGTATTATAATGACATACAATAAAGTTGGCAAGAATGACACTAATTCGGTATTCATGATCAAATCACCAAGTACAAATTCCTCAAACGCCACACGCGGGTTACGATCTGCACACCACCATGAACTCCTTGCAGTTTTCTTCCAACTGACTGAACTTGAAAGGAATCTTAAGAAGATCGCTCACTAGGTGTCTTCTTTCGTTTGAGTGACGGTGCAGTTTTGCTACTCATGGTGCCAAAAGGCTGTTAAAAGTACAGAGTGAACACGACCGAAAAAGAGAAACATAGAAATATGCCAGTACCAAAACCTAAAATGAAACTGAATACGAAAAGTTATCAACGACTCATTCAATCGGAAACAAAATATACCTTTAGCGGTTGGGAGAAAAGAACCCGGACATTTTCTGAATGCACTTACTTTAGTGTAGGCAACCTGTTGACCATTTGTGCAACTATACGACAAGAAAATTTTCTGTAAACGAAGACATGTACAAATTGGGAGAATGAACAGTCTCTCACACTGTTAGAAATTACAGTTTAATGTACGGTAAAGTACGCGCAACCAGCCGCATGTCGTATCGCCGTACATTTTACAGGTAACAACCGTTTCTGCCCAAAGTGCAATCACACCAACGGAGTCCCTGCTCATGGACCGTCGGTGAAGCTTACTTATTTTTCCAGTACGAGGGGATTTTATTCTTTAATTACTGCTTTTTGCACAACAGCATCATCCAGGTCGACTTGTCCTTTCTTTATAGACAGACCAATTAATATTTTTAATCTGCAGCCGATCGGCTGCAGGTTAAAAATATTAATTGGTCTCCTTTTGATGGCAGTTCAATAAGCGTTTTGGGAGGGTGAAGTTATTATATATACATATGGATATGTCAGATTCTTGGTTCTTCTCCGTGGGAATTCAGAGACGTGAAGCAGTGCTTGTTTACTGAGGTAAACAAGGTATGTTTTACTGGTAAAATAGGACCCAGTAACCAATGCTCGGAGTAGAAGTCCTCTAAAATGGGCAACATGGATATTAAAGATTGGCTGGTGTTGACTTTATATCCATGTTCGGTTACGATTAGCCATTGTGCAGAAATATGTGACCTTAAATAAATAAATAAATAAATAAATAAATAAATAAATAAATAAATAAATAAATAAATAAATAAAATGCCTCCATCGAAAAGTCCGTGTTTTACCACAACATTTTACGGTAGTATACAGGCAGCTGGTATTTTCAAAAGATTTTTTTATATCGCCCAGAACTCCATTTTGGAGCTACGAATTAAAAGGTGTGGCGGCCTCTGTGTTGGCACAACAATTCCCTAATGCTGGATATATGTAGGTTTGACAAAAATATACACACGTTGTGCAGTACTCAGCTGGGAAAAATATCTTGCTTGCCCGACAAAGATACACAGATTAGAAAGTGCAAAAAGGCCCAACGAAGTATATCGGTCAACAAACGTAACAAACATCTCAATTGCAGTTTTCATTCCAAAGTTCCCGAAGAAATCCTATCTTCAAAGACAAATGTCATATCTTGAAAAACTGAATAATTATGTATACATACTAAAACCAGTTGGGTTAAAATTAACGAAAATCATCTGGGTTGAGTAAATATGAACCAAATTGGGTTCATATTCACACAACCTAGATGATTTGGATTGTTTTTTATCCCAACTGATTTCGGTGTGTACGAGAGTACGGTACTTTACAAATTATTTCACCTGATGTGTGTTTAAAATACAATATTTTATCAATGAAAAGCATATTTGCAGCGTATAAGTCTTTGATAAAAGCAAATAGTTGGGCGATATGAACCAGCCGTCGGGCACTGACGTATTACAACCAACGCCACCCCCACCCCACCAACCCCCCCCCCCCCCCAAAAAAACGAAGTTTTTGTTACGCTCCACAAAGTAGATCTTCTGTTTCTCAGGCCATTTTTTGGTAAAATTGCATGCATGCATGCGGGCGGGCGGGCGTTGTTTTTTTTTTTTTTCATTTTTGTAATTATTTCTCTGCCATTAAAAGCTCACGTTCTTGGTTTGTTTTATGTTTTAGGCCTCATAATCTACAGAATAGCATGAGTGGCGGTGTATTTTGTCCCTTGGGTATTATTTATTTATTTATTGGTGTTTAATGGCGAATCATGACCGTGACAGTTTTTTTTACGCGTGGAGGAAGTCGGAGTACCCGGAGAGAACCACCGAGCAACGACGAGCAGCTACCAGCTCCCCAACATCGTAACTCCGCACTGCAGCACAGGCAGGGTTAGACTGGTTGAAGACATGCGCACCATCGACGTGCAGTGCGCTTTAGTACTCGGCGTCATCGTACCCCCCATGTGGACAATTGGTGTTAGGTGCCTTGCCCAAGGACATAACGCGGGAGTCCGAATTGATCGCTAAGACGGTCACCCATCCGAGGATTAACCGGGCTCGACGTTGCTTAACTTCGGTGATCTAACGAGATCCGGTTACCGCAACGCCACCGCGCCCCCGTTCCTTGGGTACAAGAGGGCTTTGCAAAGCTTTAGCCTTGTTGCACACAAGGGACAAATTTATCACTTTTATTAAGTCAGGTAAAATATCAGACATAAACCATTTAATTTTTTTAAGTTTGCATTGGTTATAAAAAGAGAGTAAAAGGAACATGCGGGAGGGCCTGAGAAACAGATTTTTAACTTTTTTAGGTCTTAGTTACGGCCCGGCTACATGCCAGTCAGTGCATTATGATCAATGTCGTATAATGACTCATTTTACGTCTGCTATTTAACCCTTTACCTAACATGAAAAGCAGACGACACTTGAAAAAAAAATTCTTGAATAACTATTTTTTTTCATTTTTTGTCTCAAAAACATAGGTTATGACCCCACATTGGAACGAGCTCGACGAGCTCGTTCCAATGAGGGGTCATAACCTATGTTTTTGAGACAAAAAATGAAAAAAAAAATTAATATTAATTGGCGATTTTTGAGAATAGCGCTGGCCGGTTTTGGCCGTTACGTTGGGTAAAGGGTTAATAGTCTGTCATAAACGACAGCTGCTGACAATACATATGGTATATACTGATGTCAATGGTATGCTGTGTCCGAGTTCAAATGGAGAAAATCTGACTGGACACCCTCCACCGCCACACTAACAACCACACATCAAGTCTGAAAATAAGCAATCTGTCATTTGTAGAATAAGGTCCCCAGAGGGTGAATTTGCTGACCCTAACCCATACGGTAATCTACAATCTCCCAATTTATCCTCTGAGTACTTCTTTCTTCTTAGGCTTGAGACCTTGATTCTGACTGCTGTGCAGGGTAGCATCACCAAACTCACCCTCAGGGAACCACACTTTGCAGATGATAATCTGCTTATTTTCAGGCTTGCCACACATCCACACGCACTTTTGTTCGGACCTGTATCTGCCACCAGTGTTCAGCGAGCGGATCGAAGTGCCTTGTTCTGGAACACAGCGTGACATCAGCGAACTTCGATCTCGAGGTCCCTTAACCAATAAGTCACCCCACTATCTGTAATGATTGATGCTAATGCGAAACGAAAAGTATTATTGCAATTTTATTGCGTACAGTAATAAACTGTAAAAGAGTATATAAATTTTTCTCTCTGTGTTAGCTCATAGATAACCTCAACAGAGTGTACCATGGTACAGACATCTCTCGACAAAGGCTTTCCATTGTGAGTGCTCTACACTTGAATGGTATACAAAAAGTAAAATATCTTGTTGAGCCAATTGAAAAAGACTCGGGTGAACCCATCACCCATATAATTATCACCTTAGAGACTGGGGTGGTTTAATAGTGACATTTAGACTGGTTTAAGTGGTCATTATGTTAAATTGTTACATTGAATTGAAGTGTAGTATTTAAGCTTGTTTAAAACACTTTGTAAGTAAAGAAAGGGGCATCTTGAAAATGTGTACCGAATGGCCCAAATGCACGAGTGCAAATCACAAATCAAAAAAGACATCGTTGACAAGTCGCGCCGCACAGGAGTTCTGTCAATACAAACAGACTGACGAATTTATGTATCGGATTTGAAATCTAGATATTTTTGTTCCCATTGCTGCTGATATAATGTTATATCGTCCTCATCTTAACACATGCTCTCGGGACCGTCACTGGGTACTTTTCATTCACTCCTTAGTTCTCTCTCTCTCTCTCTTTTTTTCTCTCTCTCTCTCTCTCTCACCAGAACCGGTGAAACGTGATGGAAAGGGGGTAGAAAATACCTATGCACTCTAAAATCAGTTGGGTTAAAAATTAACCCCAATAAACTGGGCTGAGTGATTATGAACCCAATTGGGTTCATATTCACTCAACCCAGGTGCTTTGGGTTGATTTTCAACCCAATTGCATGGTTTTAGAGTGTACACAGGCCTGTATAGGTCATGGTTGCTGTTCAGCTTAGCAACATTACGGACTAAGCTGAAGTTGAAATGCTGCATGGCGAAAGTTCCCCAATAGACTTCATCAGCATTCCCCATGTTTAGTGACTTTGGTCATGCGGGGGTAGGCACACGTCACATTTGTTTCAAAACAATAAACACGTGTGGGGCGAAATAGGGAGCCTACGATGGCGGTTATCGCCAAGCGCTTCATATGTCTTTCATTTCCTTCCGTATAACTCAAGTTTCCAAACACTTATGGTACTAGCATTGACAATACTTTATTTATATCAATGCACTTCGAATGTTGGACTTTCGAAATAGTAGCTCAGCTTCGCTTTGCAAAGCAACGAAGATAGGCAACTCGATCCCGACTGTACGCAGTCACATTTCAATGTGTTCTTAATCTAAAGTTCTGTTTTCAAAACGGATTTACCATTATATTAACCCCCTGCACTCTGATGTCGAGAATACTCGACACCTCCCCCACTCTAAGCCCCACCACACCTCCCTGTCATCCATGGTTATCCCCCCCCCCCCCCCCCCCGTGTTGTCAGAAATTCAGCAATTTAGATTTTGGTTGACAGAGCTCAATTGGAGCTCTGTCAACCAAAATCTAAATTGCTGAATTTCTGACAACACAGGGGGATAACCATGGATGACAAATCTGGCGTTTCGTCATCAGAGTGCAGGGGGTTAATAATATTACAATTGATACTTACTATAAAAGTTAATTTTAACACAAAATTATCAAGCGCGTAAAATACTAATATCTATTTATTTAACGCTCAATCAAATTCACATCCGCCATTTTCTGACCAGAATTGTATCTGTTAATTACTCCACGCGAAACGTGTGCCCCCTCACGTGCTCCAACGTGGGGAATATTGATCTCCACAGTACGATGTCGAAAACCACCCCTTTCAATCCAGTGAGAATAATTTTTGAAGGGAAGTGGTAATGACCGGAGAGTCCTAGTTAGCTTGTGTAGCCCTATATTGGAGACTATTTTAGGGGTTCGATATGTTATGTGAAATTTACATTGGGTCAATGATTTTTTTATGGGGAGGAGGGGGGGGGGGGGGCAGCGATTGCCAGCGAAAATGTTTGGGGCCATAACCCCTAACCTCTCCCCAACCACACACACCGGCCCCAGGAGGCCACGCCACTGCGTGATGCCTGTCGCAAGTTACATGAATGCAGCCCTGGTAATTTACCCTCAGCAATCAGCAGTGCCGAGGAAAATGCCAAGGAAACTAAAAATATCCACAGCAAAAATACTGCCGAGGATGGCTTCTTCCGAGAGTCTTGTGGTGGCAGAAATTGCACAACTTCCAGGTTACACAAGGAATCAAACCATGTGGGTTCACTCTGCTGTATTGCTAATCTTACAATTTACAGTACAAGTTGCAGCATAACCACTAGAAACTATGTGTTCTGCTTCTTCTATGATGGTAACACCAGAATCTGACATCATTTTCTGGAAAGCTCTCACAGAGCTTTCCAGAAAATGATGTCAGATTCTGGTGTTATCAACATAGAGGCAGTGAAATACTTAGTTTGTGGTTATGCTGCATCTTATTTTCACTCATACTATACATATTGAGCAAATCGCCTGCTTACTTCCATATTTTATTTCTCAGCATTCACTTGGTTCATGATATTGGCATGATCCAACTGAATGACAGATTATGCACATTGATTGTGATTATATACACAATTACACATGTATCTCGAACTATTTTCACATGTTAAAATTACTTGTTTTCACTTCACCGCATACTACATTTTTTTTTATTAGAGGTTAGCGACACATTAACAGCCAGGGTCATATCATGTCGGTGACAGTTTTACGGGTGGAGCAAAACGGAGTACCCGGAGAGAACCGCCGAGCAACGACGAGCAGCTGTCAGCTCTCCAACATCGTAACTCTGAACTCTGCACCGCGGCACAGGCAGGGTTAGATGGCTTGAAGACATGCGCACCATTGACGTGCAGTACGCCTTAGTACACAGCGTCATCGTGCCCCCATGTAGGCAATCGGGGTTAAGTGCCTTGCTCAAGGACACAACGCGGGAGCGCGAATCAGTCGCTGAAATGGTCACCCATCCAACTACTAACCGCGCTCGACGTTGCTTAACTTAGGTGATCTGACGAGAACCGGTTACCGCGACGCCACCGCGCCCCGCATACTACATATATATGGCAATCGAGACTATGCCCTGCCCCCTGATGATTATTACACAATCGAACAGGCTTCACAGCAATTACCGAAGAAGCACCAGTTTTCAACAGCAATATTTTTGCCGATGAAACAAGGATGAATTATCAGGACTGTGAATGTTCCCAAATAAGTTGTCAGACAGATGGATAGATAGACAGATAGTTTAAGGACAATAACGTCTACATGAGATGTCAGGAAATAATAACAATAAACACTATAAATAGAAACCCTACATTTCTGTATCTATTACTAGATATTTGTATATAATCAACACTTATTTGGTGAATCATTTCTTTTTCGAAGAAATGATCTAACCATGCTGCAAATGACGTTACACGTATCACTTCTCTTGTTACTCATTATACATATGAATTTTTGTTTGTCGCTCATGTTTGTAAAGTTTTGATTTAGTTTCCCAATTTCCACGAAATATTGTTTTCTGAGTTCAGTATATATTGGACATCTCATGATGAAATGTTCTGTTTCGATTTCTGAATTACAATTTTTGCAAATCCTTTCATTAAGAGGTACTTTGGGTTGCTTGTGTCACCCTTTTTCAATTTCCAATAAATGGCCACTAATTCGTAATTCACAGAAGAATTTTCTCAAGTCCATATCCTTTACCCAACGTAACGGTCAAAACCGGCCAGCGCTATTCTCAAAAATCGTCAATTAATTTTCATCATTTTTTCATTTTTTGTCTCAAAAACATAGGTTATGGCCCCTCGATGGAACGAGCTCATTGAGCTCGTTCCAACGAGGGGTCATAACCTATGTTTTTGAGTCAAAAAATGAAAAAAATTAGTTATTCAAGAATTTTTTTGGCAAGTGTCGTCTGCTTTTCATGTTAGGTGAAGGGTTAAACAGTTTTCGAATATGATTCTAATTCCTAATCAAATTTAAATTCTCTGGTATGTTCTTAGTTTGTTCTTTCCACTTGGTCTATCGTCATCAGGGACGTGGCGACAGGGGTGTGTGCCCCCCCCCCCCCCCCCCCGCCCACGCCCCACCCCCAATCCTGGCCAAAATGTCCTATAGTTGGAAATTCGGGGGGCAAATCCTGAGTTGTTGGAAATTCCATCTATCTGGATTTTAGAGCTTCTTTGGTGATATCTCCTTTACTTCCCAAAATTCCAACTCGGTTTCAAATCGGCAAAAATTCCAACTGTTACTATTTACAACTACAGTGTATGCAATATCGAGCTTCATAAGTATGCATGGTGTCCATCGGTACAAGATTTCTATTGTACGTTTACTGAGTGTAATAAAAAAATCCTCGAAATGCGCTTCAAAAAACCTCACATCATGTAAAAGCGTTATGCTGAGTTAATTCCATCATTCAGTTACAAAATGATGAAACATCGAAAACTTATCATTCCTGCATAAGATCTAATTTAATGCTAGCTAGGAGGGTGTGAATTGCTCAAAGTTCTCGGCTTGAGCATTTGTTTAGCACATATTAAATTCCCAGAATAATACCAAATAATAATAATGACCTGATAATTCTATCATAAATGAGTTGGCATTTCAGTTTCTAGAATTTTATGCCCCCTTTCATGGCTTCATTTCCAAAATTTTTCTCGGTAGTGAATTTCCAACTAGGGGAGGCACTGGAGCCCCCCCCCCCCCCCCCCCCCCACACACACACACACACACACAATCGGAAACCTCTAGCCACGTCACTGCCTGATACATCGAGGTGACGCAAACATTTTTGTTTGTGGAAGGGCGACAAGCTCTCTGGTAACCAGTTTAATTCTGTAAGGAATTCGACGTTGTTATGGACTGTTTGTTTACACTCTTGTCGTGGAGTTTGCGCGGAGATGACCAATGATATAATGCGATGTACCTTTACTCACAAAGGTACACGATATTCTTTCAGCTCCAGTTGTAGATATTCCAACCAATAACTATTTAATTCACTTTGAAAACAATAAAATATCAACACAATTGGTGAAATTAAAAAGCCTAATCATAAAATTACAGCTGTGGTTAGTTTTCATTCATAATGCCTAAAAAAGTTTAAAACAAGAGGCCTGTCACGCCTAGAGAGCTCCGCTGAGGGCCACTGATCGCATGGGCATGTTTTCTAATACTAATATTGTTACAAACTTTAGCCGAAAAATTTTCAGTTGTCACGAAAATTATGGCTTGGATCGATTACACACCGCCTATTGACATTACATGACGTTATAAAGTTTGGTCCAAAAATATTCAGTAGTTTAGAAATTATGGCTCGGACAAACAAAATATTTTTTTCTTGATCATGTGGCCTGTGACCTTGACCCTGTGGGGTTACAGACTTTATAATGGTTGATGACACACCATCCATTGATAATACATATTGTTATAAAGTTTAGTTGAAAAATATTCAGCTGTTCAGAAATTATGGCCCGGACAAACAAATATCATAAAATATCTAAGATTTTCTTGATCCTGTGACCTTGACCCTGTGGGTTTACAGACCGTAGAATAATTGATGACACACCGTCTATTGATAATACATATTGTTATGAAATTTGGTGTAAAAATATTCAGCGGTTCAGAAATTATGGCTTGGACAAACAAATATCAAAAATATCTTAAGATTTTCTTGATCCTGTGACCTGTGACCTTGACCCTGTGGATTAAAAGACCGAAGAATAATTGATGACACACCGTCTATTGATAATACATATTGTTATGAAGTTTGGTGGAAAAATATTCAGCGGTTTAGAAATTATGGCTCGGACAAATAAAATGTTGACGACGGACTGACGGACGGACGGACGGACGGACAGACGGACGACGGACGACAGACGACGGACGACGGACGACAGACGACGGAAGACAGACGACGGACGAATCAGTATAAGAAAAGCTCTGCTGACTTTGTCAGCGGAGCTAAAAATGTTTCTCAGGCCCCCCCTCCCCCGGCGTGATCTTTTTGGCTGCCGTATGCTCTCTTCTTATAATCAATTCAAACTTAAAAAAATAAAATGTAAATGGTTTATGTCTGATATTTTACCCAAGTTAATAAAACTGATAAATGTGTTCTTTGAGTGAAACAAGGCTTTGCAATGCTTTTGCATTGCAAAGCCTTGTTGCACTCAAGGGATGAAATACTCCACCAGCCATGCTATTCTGTAGATTATGAAGTCTAAACCATAAAACAAACCAAGAGCAAGAACTTTTGATGGAAAAGAAATATTTACAAAAATAGAAAATCACCCGCCCACTTGGAACTTTTGATGGAAAAGAAATATTTACAAAAATAGAAAATCACCCGCCCACTTGCAGTTTTACAAAAAATGGTCTGAGAAACAGGAGACCTTCTTTGTGGGACCTAATGGTAGTGCCATCAAAGATTCGGTCAAATGAAGTCTCGATTAAGAAGCGTTTCGTGCGTTGATTCGACGAAAATTAATGTTTCTCGAATTTTTTTCAACGTCATGGAATATTTCAGTTGGTCGAAAAAGCGAACCATCTATCCGCTTTTTCTGAAATATTCCAGCCGATGGAATTTAACCCCTAGCACTTTGGTAGTGCCACATAATTTTCTCCAATCACTCTGTTTTTCTCTTGTGCAACTATAAATTTAACCAAATATTCTTGTTTCAAACTAGGTATATTTAGTTAAATATCAAACTGCCTTGTGGGAAATATTTGCTGCTGAAAACTTTGCCATCTGGCATCAGAGTAGAGAAGGGTTAAGTAGCGGCGATGGATTATTTCAGGGCTAGAATGGTGCCAGGCCAGCACAGCGTCGAATTCAGAACAGAATTAGATTGGTGGCCGTGGAACTTGGGGGGGGGGGGGGGGGGGGCGGATCTAGTAAAAGACAGATTCTTCAATCATGGGTGGAGGGGAGGGGGGGGGGGGGTATAATGTATAACTGATTTTAACCCTTTGCCCAACACGCTGAGTAAATACCTTCAAAAACATTCCGTGAATATCTATAAGCATTTTTTGGCCTGATTCCAACGAGTTCGTTTCAATGGGGGATCATAAGCTATGTTTTATGCCCTAAAAAGTGATTTTTTTTTTTTGCTATTAGGCGTGGCTGGTTACCAATATTGGCCACTATATCAGGTAAAGGGTTGAAAGTTAATACAGTTAAAGTAGGGGCAGGGGTGTGGTGAAGACCTATTTTCTGGGAGAATTGCCCATCCATGCCCCAGGTAGCGCACTAAGCGCAGGCCGCGCCGCTACTCTGGAATACAGAACTCTGAAATTGTAACAATGTGAGATTTTTCAAACTATTCTTTCAAACTTCGTTTTAATAAATTGAAAGCTCTCAATGAAGGACATTTTGAGAAAATTCCCGGTGCAATGATAATCAGGCGACATGTTGAGAAAATTCCCGGTGCAATGATAATCAAGCGACATGTTGAGAGAATTCCCGGTGTAACGATAATGAAACATCTGTTTCCAGAAAGTGAAATTTCAAAATTGAAATTCTCATCAATATTGTATTCATGAAAAGAACGGCTGCTGGACAAACTCATTACCGGGTTCATGTGGTGAGTAAGATGCATGAAGGAAGTCAGTATAAGTATCTTTAGTGACCTGGTTTAGTTTTTCATATCAATTTCCTTTACGTCCCGTTTTAATTAACTCGCAGGCTGTTTAGAGATATCAAGCAAATCGGATTTAAAATTCATATTTTCAAGTTCTTTAGAAGAACAAGAATACTGGGGTGAACCAAGGTTGAAATTACTCATCTCGTGTGCTTAATATTGCACACTGACGTCAAAATACCGAAATTTCAAGCAACATTTTTTTCCCCAGTAAATGAGTAAATCCCAATTTAATCAATTTAATCTTGTTTGACAGAGCTCATTGAGCTCTGTCAAACAAGATTGAATTGCTTAGGCTAAACAAAATTAATCTTTTGATTCTCAGGCAGTGGCGCATTCGTTTTTTCGGCCCGTGTTCGACATTTCGGAAGAAAAATTCAAAATGTATAAAGCTATCATAGGGTGTGATTTTAGTGGTACCGCATCGCGATTTGCGATACATTATGTCCTATACATTGATACAGTGTTGTTATTCTCTCCGCGAAATGCGACACGATTCTCATATGTATGTACAAAATAAATATTTATTTAACTGGTTGAGGGTTAGATTATTTTTTGGTGGTCTGAATTAGTTCATCAAAAATAGTCAATAATTGTTTTATTACAAATTATTGGAGAGTGCCAACAGGCACTCTCCAATAATTTGTAATAGAACAAATTTGTATAAACAAACTATTATTTACGTTTGACTGAATACGAAACATGGGCAAGGAAAATGTTGGCTTTTGCACAGGTAAGCTAATTTTTTTGTTGTTGAAACATGGGGGGGGGGGGGGGGGGGGGGGGGGCACTAAAAATTTGCAAGACGTGACGTCCCTATTTTTTATTCGGCTCCCTTTCACACCCACCCACCCACTACGCGCAAATTTTCTACTACCGTTCTCAGACACCCACCCCCCACTCTCCCATTAAAATCCAAAATAAGCTTATAAACTTAGTAGGCACAGCTGTCTTTAGGGGGTTTTCATAATGTTCCTAACCCTTTACCCAACGTAACGGCCAAAACCGGCCAGCGCTATTCTCAAAAATCGCCAATTAATTTTTATTATTTTTTCATTTTTTGTCTCAAAAACATAGGTTATGACCCCTCATTGAAACGAGCTCGTCGAGCTCGTTCCAATGAGGGGTCATAACCTATCTTTTTGAGACAAAAAATGAAAAAAAAAAGTTATTCAATCATTTTTTGGCAAGTGTAGTCTGTTTTTCATGTTAGGTAAAGGGTTAAACTGGTACCACCAATTTAAACCTCTGTGGGCTGCTGTGGGCCCCAATCTACAAATGACAACTGTTCATTATCAGGTTTGGCCAGAGCAGGTGTACATATACGGGAACAAATTTTCATTTGAATTGTTCCCAAAATATTGTCTGCACATTTTCTACATTTCGAACAAGACACCCACCCCCTACTAACGTGTGACATTTTCCCAGATTAAGCCCAATATTCTCACATATAAAGCCTCCTGATGTTGTATTTATGTTAAGAGTGTGATGTACAACATTATCTTTAAGGTTTCAAACACAAATGATGGTATTTTTTAGCTGATATATTGATGTATTTTTAAAAAATTCAAAAAATTGCACAAGTTGGAAATGCACATTTTTGGCGCACTCAAGAGACCCACCCACCCCCACGTCACGTCTTGCAAATTTTTGGTGGCCTCCCCCTGGTTGAAAGGCTTGATTGTGGCTTCTATCACTCAACAAGTTGAAAAACTCATTATTTTTTATCTCCATTTTAGTTGTTCTATATATTGATTTTGGATTGTATGATCACTGTTACAAAAAAAAGCTATCAGTGAAATCATCATGGAAGCTCTAGTATTTAATTTTAGGCTCTCACAGCTGAAGTTTAGGCATCGGCGACCATTAATAAAAAAAATAAAAATGTAAACCGCCGTCTCATTCGTTTTAAAAAATTGCCTGGGTATCAATTATTTAATTTTGTTTGGTCTTAAATTCCAAATTTTCCCAGTTCAATTTATATGGAGAAATATTTGCAGCTTGAAATTTTGATTTTTCGGCATCACTGTGCAAGGGGTTAACAGCTTCATGTTTATACAATAAAATAAATTAATGCGTCGAGCAAGAGAATGAAGATTGGGGACATGAATGGACTGATGAAATGAGAAATGTGTGTGAAGAGTGGGCATGCGCTGAGAGTTCCAGGTGGGGTGTGTGCGTGTAGCCGTCCAGAGCAAGATGCGTTCACTCGAGCAGCGTATTCCCTCAGTAACAAGAGACTGCACCTGAGATGCTGGCATACCCCCACAGGTGTCAAGTTGAAAGATGGAGCTTTGTCTGGATGGACAAAATAAAAAAATTACTGAAAATTTGACAAAGTAAGGGCTATAACTTGGGTGAAAAAAATGTGAGCAACTCCGTTCAGCACGTAGCGGAAGCGGGTCATCCGAAGGATACCACATATCGAATGTCTTAGAAATCCATCCACTCACTGTTGAGATATGGTTCGGGATCCATCCATCCATCCATCCGACAGACAGACAGACAGACAGGACAGACAGACAGACAGACAGACAGACAGACAGACAGACAGACAGACAGACAGGCCTCCGGCCTCCGTGCTGTCCGGGCGGGGTGGGGGGGGGGGGGGGTCCGTGGCTAGCCCTTGCACTTGTAGGAGATCTAATAATTATCAACACAACATCAATTTTACCCTTCCCAACCTGTGTTCACGGTTCAAAAAGTGGTATCGTCGTACACTCTACTGTATACATGTTTACGGCAAAAGGGCGAATCTATTCTACATTTTAGTGTGAGGGGTAGTCATCAATAATCTTACTCATATGGTTATCTGGTTAGTAGTTGTTTGTGTCGCCGATTCGTCGACTACCGAATTCTCCCAAGAATTGATACACACCGGGGCCGAACAGTATAACTACAAAACATTTTTTTATGACTCGCCGTCGGAGCAAGCTGTTCTTGGCCAGTGGTTCTTGTGCTTTTTTCTCAGAAACTGTAAAAATCCATTGCGTGGAAAATTCCCCTCGTAGGTGGTATGGTTTAGTAATCCTCTCTCTCAGTATGACATGATTCAACCCAATCATACGCTGGTGACATTCTTTTCACACATCTCAGGTTTTTCATACTCACTTTAATTTTTACCCTTTATCAAACACAACAGGTGTGCGACTCTCGTTCCGACACGAGGTGCCCCTGGTTGTCGAAAGTGTCGTTAAAGCCAAACAAATAAATAAATAGTGCGACACTCGCGAAAACTATTAAATAACTTCAAAAATTCCATTTGTTGGGCCTCAAAAACATAGCTTACGACTTCCTCATTGGAACGATCTCAACGAGCTCGTTCCAATGTGGAGGTCATACGCTATGTTTGCGAGGAAAAAATTGATTTTTTTTTTTAGTTTATTATTGTTTTGCAAATGTTTTCTATTCGTATTAGGTATTAAGAGTCTCTTATTGGAGGAGCTTGTTCCAGTGAGAGATCAAATGTCTAGCCTATGCATGCTTTTGAAGCGAAAATTGAAAACATTTTGTGGTAAAAATATACAGCAGGCTCCGTCTTCAAAACATATTAGCTGACAGTTCAAGAGTGTTTTGATAGGGATAGATGGAGGTAAAATTTTATATCTGCAGCAGCTGGTTTTCGCGTTGCCTAATTTTTTTTTTAAATATTAGATTTTGATTGGTATTTTTTGTGACTAAGACTGATGGGATATGGTTGTTACGACGGGTGAAGGGTTAAATGGACTGACAGTTTATATGTTATTGGTGAAGCGTAAATGGAATACTATACAAATTATTGCCCCTCGTATAAAAGAAAGTATGCAACGAATGAAAAACACCCAAACTCCACGCAGGCGTGATCGGACTCATCGGAGGGGACCAAAACCCATTCCATGATGTGATTGGCCATAACAACCCCTCGAGACACACACTGAGAGAGAGAGAGAGAGAGAGAGAGAGAGAGAGAGAGAGAGAGGAGAGAGAGAGAGAGAGAGGGGAACACATTAGTATTTATAAATAAAAGATAAGCAACACTTTTAAAAAAATACAATGGTTCTTTTTTAAAACAATAAATTTAAAAATATGTTCGATGATTTCACAAACTAATTTCTTTAGTTTATATAAAATAAAGTTTTAGATTAAATGCGCTGTTGGGTTTTTAGGGGTCTATTATTTTTTTTATTTTATTTTTTTTTTTTTGGAGGGGGGGGGGGGGGGGGGCTTTTTCTGCCTTTTTTTTCATTTTGGAAGAAAATCATGGTTAATTGTGCCGCGTGGCCGGTCAAAAAAAATCATATCGGGAGAAAAATCTTATCGGGGGAAGCATGATACGTACCTCCTCCCCATCCATCTCCCTATCACACTGCCTCGGAGAACAATCTGCTGCTCATTGTAGTTAACATCGAAAATAATTGAATTTGTTGGTTTGTCAGCGTCATTATACAGCGGTTTCGTTATCTGAAGGCCAGATGCGAAGCGAGGGGCTGTGCATAACCTCATAGTTATAAAACTATATTAGGGGATACACCTATATATTTTTGGCTATTTATTTTTCATCTTATCAATTTGAACACTCAACCAAGTAGAAACAAAATCATAATGAAATAAAAACAGAATAAACAAAGTTAAATTAAAATTAAAAAAAATAAAATGAATAAAACTGGACTAAAATAAAAATGAAAAAATACGATTAAAAACAAACTGGTCGCCACATCTCGCTGGAACAAGTCAGTGATTTTTTTCTCAAACTATTTATGCATGCAACACTTTTAATCATCTATCGGGACGCGATTCGTTGGCGCCCAAACAATTTTTACCCCGCCTGTGAATTCTTCTCTTGATTCCTTGTTGTTAACTAAAGCCATGGCTGCTGTGAAGCAGTGACCTTATTTGTATATATACATCATGTTGACGTTATTGTCAATAAAAATTTGTCAAACTAAACGTTTGTGTTTGGGTCACTGAAAAGGAGTTCGGTTCGGTTGGATAAGGGCCTTATCTATTCTCCTTTTGTGTTTCCAATGGTGTCATTCTGGTCAAGACAAGCCAGCAAGTAGGAGCGTAGCAGCCAGGGGAGGTACGACAGATGCGAACGTACCGCCCGCAAAATTGGGGTTCCACTTGAGGGGCTATGTGATTTGAATTTTTTTTATAAAATGGGGGGGGGGGGGGGGGGAGGCACAGTTATCCCCAATACATCGTACTCTCTGTGGCTCAGCCACGGACATTACGATGTATCAGGGTAAGTTGTTTTTAAACTTAGCCCTTTACCCAACGAATCGGCCACATCCGCCCATGTAATACGCGAATTCAGCAACTGAAAAAAATATTATTTTTCAAAAAATTTCAACAAAACAATATCATGTGACCCATCTTTGGAACGAGCTCGTCGAGCTCGTTCCAATGAGGGGTCACATGATATCGTTTTGTAGAAATTTTTTGAAAACTTTAAAAAATGATATTTAAAATAATAAATTCTGATATCGTCTGCGTTGGGTAAAGGGTTGAATGTTCTCATTTGAATGTAGTTTCTGTGACACGCCTAGGCACTGCTTTGATACTTTTTTTATAGCCTCGGCTATAAAAAAAGTATCCGAATGGCTAAGAGTTTCACGGAAACTAGTTGCATGGTCCTTGTGTTACAGGCCCAACATGTTATCCAGAGCTTATCGATGTTTTAATTTCTGCCAGAATCATATGTTGACAGAATTACATGTATAGGTATAATATATATCTGGAAAATATAAAACATCCCTATCACCTTTATCGATCTATTTTATATGACATTTTTTCATATACAATAGTGAAAAAGTGGTAATATTTTAGATCGTAAATTTCACATAATATTTCATCAGAAGCTACCACTAAGCTCCTGAAGATACTCATTTTTCAATATTTTCTCAGTGTGGCCGTCCCCCTCCCCTTCCCCGGTGATAGTCGATCGCACATTCCAAACGAAATTCCTGGCAATTAAAGCGCCTGGCAAGTAGGCCTAATATTATGTTTTATTGCATGTCGTTGTGACAGGTACCAACAATTTCGTGCCTGTCATTCTATACTTTGTACCTGCCAATTTCAGTTTATCTATGTCCTGTTGAAAGCAAATAAATGTGATTACGGTCGAGCTTACACCTTAATAAATAAGAAACAACACAAAAATACCCAAAACATGGCAACGGTGGAAAACATATCAACAATAAGTATTTCTGGAAGCATACCTCTCTCTCTCTCTCTCTCTCTCTCTCTGTGTGTGACTGTAATAGAATCACTATTGGCAGGCCCCACAAACCAATAATCGATTTTAGGACACCGGGAAGGACCAGTGAGCATCCCCACCCCCACCCCACAACCACCCTAACTTTCTGACTAATGAACATGTGGAGAAGGGGTAGATCAAAATGTAAAAGGTCAAAAACTACTCACAAGGACTCCGGCCAATGTCCGTCCTATAACTGGACAGAGGCTGACGGACCCACACCCAGGCCATCGCCCATCCCAGAAATAGGCACCCTAGTTAGAACTAAATTTACGAGTTGCGAACTACCGTGGTGTAGAATAATAAATCTAAACATAAAAAGTCAAATGTAAAAGAACAAATCTACCCCAAAGAACATCCGCCAAAAGTGTCAAAGTGAGATGTACCATTCCTGTGTCAAAGAGTATATATTTGTGTGTAGTATTACTCTATTGGACAGTGTATACTATTGGAAGTAAATCATTCATTGAAGCCCAAAACCATTTTAAAAGTCTCTCTGTCAGAGTGTCACCATGTGAGGCATGGTTTATGTTTGTAAGATTCAGCAAGAGATGGAAGTCCCTTGATCCCTAAAAAACGTTGATCAAGGTTCAAAAGCTCTTACTGTGTGACAAAAGTTCAAGCTGTAGAGAGCCTGAGAGGAGCCAGGGGATACTGTTTGTCATATATGCAGGGATGTAAGGCTTGGTGTTTTAACCCTTTTCCTAACGTGAAAAGCAGACGACACTTACAAAAAAAATTCTTGAATAACTATTTTTTTTTATTTTTTGTCTCAAAAAGATAGGTTATGACCCCTCATTGGAACGAGCTCGACGAGCTCGTTCCAAAGAGGGGTCATAACCTATCTTTTTGAGACAAAAAATGAAAATATAATGAAAAGTAATTGGCGATTTTTTTTTGAATAGCGCTGGCCGGTTTTGGCCGATACGTTGGATAAAGGGTTATTAGCAGGGGGGAGTGCTAGAAGCCCATATTTGGGCTGTAGTGAAAAATGTTGATGCCACAAGTAATAGGCGTCTTATTCCGCGAATTTTCTTCATATTGCTTAGTCGTATTTTTTATGGAAATGGGTTTGACATGTCAGAACTTATTGGAGAAGTAAATCCTGATGAACAAATTCCAACAATCAAAATTACAAAAGCCCTCTACTAGATAAAAGATAAAAAAAAAACTCGGAAAAGTTACTGTCGAGGGAAGCCAGTCTTCACTGAAAATCAAAATCTCCAAACGGTCAAAACTTTTACCAAAAATCCTTGAATTCGGGGAAATCCCTGAAAACTTTCGATCTCTGAATTCAGCATTGCACGTTCTCTTCCTAAATTCGCAGGGTGAATTCTATTGTCAATTGTATATTGTGCGGATCTGGTCATTATTATTTTCTTATCATTCATAGAATTTGGGATTTGTAAAGTTTTCTGAAAGAGGATGTGTTGGGGTTTTTTTTTCAAGTAAGTGGCTCATATTCATAATCAAGAAATTGTAGTGTCCGAGCAGGCAAGTAGTCAGGATTCTAAGAAAGGGGATGTCCTAGCAATTTCTTTCTTTTTTTACGAGGAGGAGGGAGGGGAGGGGGTGGTATTTGAAAGGCCGTTCTGTGGGGTTTCGGGGGCCTCCCCAATCTTAACTAGGTCCTTCCGGTCGTTGCCCCTCCTAGAGGTGGGCAACGACTGGAGGGGCTTAGTTCGGATTTTGCAATCTGTACCGTGTGTTGCCCCCTAGATTGGTGGCCATCTGGGGGCTCTATGTTGTGAGAAACTTGCATTGCCCCCCCCCCCCCCCACACCGTAGTTACGCCACTGTGTCCGATTGAACTGGTGTTGTCAAACATTTAAGTTGTGCCTGTAAGTGACCCTGCCAGGCTGCTAACTCGCAGGCATGGGGCGAGGCAGCGTGGGCGAAAAAAGGTTAAAGCCACCATCGACAAACTCATTACATTTACACGGTTTGAAATTAATACGGAAGTTGTAGGGATATTATTTTTCGGTTTATTCAATTGGGTTTTGTGTATGCCGAGGGCATCTCGGTACTCTTTTTCTTCAGATACAATCAAAATGAGCTAGGACAAACATCATGCAAAAACATCGTTTGAGATCGAAATTGAAAAGAAAACAAACTGGCTTGAAATGACAGCACAAAAAAAAACTAAAAAAAAATTGTTCAACTCATTGGCGATATTCTTCTTAAGAAACTTCCATTGTCTTTAAATTATGAACTAAATCTCTGTTTTTAAATATTCGTGTCTGAATGCGAGGACATACAGCAGAAAGGAGCATGGGTTATTTAATTCTTGAAGGTCATGGTGTTCCTTCAAGAAACCAGAAAACGTGACTTTTCCACACACGTTCTGTTAGAAGTTAACCCTTTACCTAACATGAAAAGCAGACGACACTTGCAAAAAAAATTCTTGAACAACTAATTTTTTTCATTTTTTGTCTCAAAAACATAGGTTATGACCTCTCATTGGAACGAGCTCGACGAGCTCGTTCCAATGAGGGGTCATAACCTATGTTTTTGAGACAAAAAATGAAAAAATAATGAAAATTAACTGACGATTTTTGAGAATAGCGCTGGCCGGTTTTGGCCGTTACGTTGGGTAAAGGGTTTAAACAACATAACAGACAAATGATGTCGGAAGAATATCAACAGATTTGTGTAATGTAAACAGGGGTGGGGGTGGGGTGGGGTGGGGGTTGCAGTACACGTCTGCTACACGATGCCGTGTCATGTTCAACTATTCTCGTTATTCGCATCTATTTACCAAATAGTTATCTCCCCTGATTGCTAGGAATTGGCTTGCAAAAATTAGCACTAATTGAATGGGGAATTTTTATATTTCTCAAAATTATATAAAACCCGTGAAAGTTATATTTGCTCTGCGCATCAGACATTTAAGAACAATATATATGCTCTCACTTGGTGATATAATCGAACCATTTTCATTCGACCAATTTTTTTCCCCTGTTCATTTAAAAAGGTACGGTTATTTCGTGTAGAGTGCCATGTAAAATAATGGAAAATTGCGTTTTCGTCAACTTTTAGAGATTAAAATATTTTTTAGTCTTCATATTAGCAATGCTCTGCGCATATGTGCATATAATATAGATATTGTCCTCTCTAATCATATAAAAATATATAATCTGACATTTGCCCATTTTTTTCCTTTTGATGTTAAAACCAAGACAAATTTGATTGTTGTAAAAACAGTTGAACCCACAGTCCACAATATGCAGAAGGTTTCGGTGTGAATAAAAGGAAAGGTGCGATAGCCCTATTAATTACTTTCAGTTCAGCCAGAAATGTGAAGCTTGTCGCTTATTTCGATTTCCCGACAAACAAGATTTTATTCACACCTTTCAGTGGATCAATGCTAATTACATTACAGTCAGACTCCAGTATTCACAGGGGGAGATAACTTTTCGAATAATACATCCCTACGACGAATTAAGTTGAGTATGTTGGCATTTGACTGTCCCGGGCACCCATCCACCCCCAAACCGCAAGATTTTTTCTTATTTTCCGCATATGCTGCGAAAAAAAACAATTCCGATACATTTTGGACACCCACCCCTCCTCTCAGCATCATATTTCAATTTTTTAGCACTTTTCCAGTGTTGTTGAGGATCATTTCTTATGTGACCCCGAGATTTTACAGAGGTATTTTGACACAGGGAATGTCATGCGATTGGTTTTATAGAAACCATTTTTGACTCCTGAACCCGCGTTGACCCTTTAAGTTGTGACTACTTTATCCAAATGGGACGTGAGAGCTGTGTTTTAATTTTTCGTTAATTTTATTTTTTTATTTTAACACTAGTTGGCGCCATTGTTATATGAACTATTTTTCTACTGTTAAGCGGCCCATACACTATCAATATTATTGACAATAATATTGTCAATAAACGGTATTGACAATATTATTGCCAATGTGTGGGAGATATTGAAGATTGATCAATATTATTGACGAATATCTGAGATCTCTGAAATATTTTCTTCAATATTTTACGACCGTCAATAATATTGATAGTGTGTGGGTTCCGTCAATAATATTACGCAATATTTCATTAAATCTGAAGTCACCGTAGCGTAAACATGGCAAAGAACACCAAAGAGGGTGAACGAAAGTTCATACTAGAGTGCACTGAAGTATACAAAGAGCTATAGTAAAGAGCTAAAGAAGTATCCATTCGAAGAAAGTTTCTGAAATCATCAGGTTGATTAATCCGGAGTTCCTCCATAAGGGCACCATGACCAAATGTGTGTCTTTCTAAAAACCATCGTTTAGTCCACCATTTCTTTTTATTTTGTTTTTCGTTACTCAGGGCCAGTACCACGCCTAAACCCACAACTGGATCCATGTTTACAGCGCGGTGGCAGACGAAGAAATGACCGAAAATACTGAAGAAACTATTGAGTAGTTTGTGGCAAAAAATATATTGTCAATATTATTTACTCAATATTATTGTGAATAATATTGATAGTGTATGGGCCGCTTTAGTTGTATCTTGATTCTTGATGTATGTTAAAAATAATTTACATATACTTAATGTCTTTATTTCTTAAGATCCACCGGGAACCTAAAAGACCTTTGCTTATCAGTGATTATAAGAAATGTTTAACCCTTTGATACTTTTGTACGTCTTATGACGTTCGAAATCAAACAGTGCGTTGATACTTTGTGGTCATTTGTTTTTATTATCATATTTTAAAGTCTTAACCTCAATTCCTATTTTCTGCCGAATAGTGCTCAGTGACAATCGTTGAACCAAATGTTATCGCAGCTTAAAATACGAATATAATCCTGCTGTCAAGTCTTCTTAACGGGTTGATGAGTGCTAGAAACCACTATCGGGGCTTTCAAAAAAATGAGGATACCAGAGCAAAAGCCAACCCTTTCCTTGTTTATATTTCATATTCAGTCAAACACAAATAAATATTTTGGTTATATAAATTTGTTTTATTACAAATTATTGGAGAGTGCCTGTGGGCACTCTCCAATAATTTGTAATAAAACAAGTTTTGAATAACAAACAAATTCAGACCACCAAAAATAATCTAGCCCTCAACCAGTTAATAACTAATGTGAAAAATATCTTGTTATTTGTTCTTTCCGACGTTTGACGTCGCATTTTGAAAAACGTTGAAGAAACTGAATTCCCAGAGACGTTTGAACGTCAGGATAATTGAAGTCTTAAAGGGCTAAATCTGTTTAAATACACAAACAGGATATGCAATTATAGAAATCGAGACACTCAAGGCCGAACAGACTGCTGGTTCAAAAAATCACGGGCCTCGCACTGGGCCCAGATGGGCCAGATAGCTCAATATACCCACCAATTCAACCCCCTAATAGGATTATAATGTGTGTGTATTAGTCTAAATCATTTTAAAGTGTTTACTTTGGCATAAAATGGCAGCACGAAAAAATTTGCAAGCGGTTGAATAAAATGTGTTTTTGAGCCGTTTGACCAACCACCTCGGCTCATGTATTGCAATTTCTTCCGACCCCCCCCCGACCCCCGCCCTCCCCAACCCCAATGTAAAAAACATTTTAACCCTTTGATGCAGAAAGGACGCTTTTGCGGACCAGAATCGTGATACGACCTGAATTCATAAAGCAGATAGCTGCTCAGTTAATTTGCGTGACAGACTATAATCAAGATTTTCAACGTGCAACCCTTGATTGATTTGTCTTCCCCCAAGTAATGAATATAGACTCAACCAGCTGATGGCTCTGCGCGGGTATGGAATATACCATCAACGTTTTAAGGGTTAAGTCAGTCGATTTGGGCTGTGAAGAATGCCCGGGTGTCATAGTCGTGCTATTCTGAACGCCTTTGAATAAAGCATAATGAGAACCAATAGTGAGGTAAGGTAGACACTATCGAGTGATCGAGTGAGCCAGAGTGAAGGAGTGAGTTACACAAACAATTGTACCACCCCCTCCCCGCCCCACTTTCAAGGAATTTTCATTCTTTTAGCAGTACAGAAAGACAATATTCTTACAGTACTCTCGACAGCCTAACAATAGTACAGGGCAAAATAATAGTACAGGGTGGAAAATATCCTGAAAATTAATAATAGTACAGGGTCGAATAATAGTATAGGATGGAAAATTCCAAGATGTGAGCCAACCGCTATGCTCGGTACCGTTTTCAGACTTCTGATGCTCTTGAAGTGGTGAAGGTCTAAATTACTTTCGGTTATCATAATTTTCACATGGATTTTACTTGTTGCAATGTATGGGAGAGTGCCTACAGGCACTCTTCCATAAATTGCACCAAGGCAAAACCTTATAGACTAATTAATTCTGTTTCAGTGATGGTATGAAGCACATCCACTGGGTATTATAGGTCTTAAAGTTATGTTAGCAGTACTTCAGAATAAAGCCCAAATATATGCTTCTAGCTCTCTACCCATTAACATTTCCATTGCATCCTGTGTTTGCTTGTACATGTACCTTACTAGTTTGTTTTGCTGAACTTCTTGAGTTAAGCGACCGCTCTGCACATTCAGTTGCTGAAAATTAATAATCATACAGGGTCAAATTTAGATCATACAGGTGGGTTTTTTGTTCGAAAAAGAATTATCATACATGTATGATTACTGGGCACTCAAGAGTTCTCATCGGGTGCACAATGAAGAAATGAGACATGTGGGTGATGGATAGGTGGGTACGAGAGAGAGAGAGAGAGAGAGAGAGAGAGAGAGAGAGAGAGAGAGAGAGAGAGAGAGAGAGGGGGGGGGGGGTCTGTATACTCATTGTGGAAGTCGATTCTATATATGAAGACATCTAATAAAGCCAAACAATATCTGAGCCAATGAACCCCCGGGTTCAATACCAGGTTCAAAGACCGAAGTGTTGCTCGTGTTGTTGCTTTTCTCGCAAAATCTGAGTTATTGTCAGGGTGTAAACTCCACTCTGTCAGTGTTTAGTGCCGATTCAGTTTCCACGTACAGCATATGGATTCTAGTTCGATTTGCGAAGGAAAGGACCCTGTTATTATACAAACAGATGTTTTTCGTTTATATTCTGTCCGTTTTCATGGCAAGCATACCTCTGGCAACTGTTTGTTTCATAAAAAAATATAGATAGTAATTGAGTGTCGTGTTATTCGCTAACAGCACAACATATGTATATATTTATGTAATAATACATTTGTTCTCTTTTTAAGATAACTTGATTGCTTCTGGAGACAATCACTACAAGAATCAGCATAAACAATGAAACAAATAAAAATTGCCGATTTTTTCTCTTTTTCGGACGCTCAACATTTTGTCTCTCGATTGTTCATTATTCGAAAGTTACAGCATGTTTTTCAGAGAAAAAAAAATCGAGCCTTTCCACTTTTTTTCAAAACATAGTTAAAGTCCGCTGATTGAAAAGCGCACATCACATGACATCAAGCCCGTTCAAACGAGAAGTTTATATGTTTTTTTTGTTTGGTTGTGGGGGGGGGGAGGGGTGGGGGGGGAGGGTGATAAACTTAAACTTTAGGGGAATGGACATTTGTATCGTTAAGCTGTGTTAGAAAAGGAGTTAACCGATTCATTTATGCCGTTTTGATCTGTTTTGATAGAATAGAAACGAAAGTAAAGAACTGCCCCTAAAAAAATGTATCCGTTGAGCTGTATATACACGCACACAGAGGCGATGGAACCAGGGGGAGGGGGCACTTTTTTCTATAAACATGTTGCGCAGTTACACAATGGGTTAAGAACTGGACCCATGCAAACGTGTCACTATACAGGCATTCCTGTAATATATTATTTGCAGATCTAAACATTTGGCCAAAGAAATCCTCCTTCGGTTGCTTCAGTCCATTTCTTCTACTTCAACCATCTTCGGGTTGGCAGATGACTGAAGAAGAAATGGACAGTACAGTGACCACACCGCGGCATACTCATCTAAACGAGGGTATATAAGTGTGCCATGGCTCATTTACAGTCACACGATTGTAACTTTTCTCCCACTAGTCCGAATCATGTTAGCCTTGACACTTTGGGCCCCACCACTTTTATCGAGCTTCCTCCGCCTCTGCACGCATGCAGTAGAGCTGCAGATTAACCGAAACCGAATCGAGGTTTTTAGTTTTTTTTAAAAACCGAAACCGTCGACATCCCGTAATCTAAGGTCTTTCGTTTTTTGTTAATACTCTCTTGCTGCAGAAATTCACAGAATGTAGCCATCCCAGACTAGTGAGAGTACCCAGACACTGCCAATGGCAGTGTCTGGGTACTCTCACTACTCTGGGAAGGCTACATTCTGTGAATTTCCGACATTTCAGTTTAGTTGTGTTTTCAGCTTTCCTCATTTTGCGTGTAGGTGTCAGACCTGGAAAAATGGCCAAACACAATAAAAGCTCTGTATATTTAGGTAATTATTATATTGGCCTTCCTGATTCTTCATGTATTATAGCTTATTTCGGGCATTCATTGAGTTTCACTCAATTTCACTGCCATTCAGTTATGACTCCGGACATAAGAATGAGTTTTATTGAATTTTATTTGGCCTCATGAACAAACCGAAAACCGAACCGAACCGAGGTTTTACTCCACCTGAAAAACCAAATCCGAAACCGAACAAGAAATTTAAAAACCTACAGCTCTAGCATGCAGTGGTGGGGATATAGTTTTATCAGCCACAGTTATTTACGCGGCCATTCTTTGCATTCTTAAGTTCACGCGGAAATTTCATGTTTTCGATCGCTCTTATTAATAATGGGCAACCCTCTTTTAATTCCAAATTTAAAAAAAAAAATAGATTCTAAAATGGTGTCATTTTCTTGACCCTATTTGACCACTCTCGGGGATTTTTAGCGCGAAGGAGCAAACAATTCGATAAAACATTATGTATCAAATAAAATCCCCTGCTCCTCCAGTATCAACGTCACTGTATATATATATACGTTACTGAAAGAAATAGATAAATGATTATGTTCCAAATACTGTTTGTCGGAATATTTTTAAAATACAACAACAGTTTGAATCAGAATTTCTTGAGGTAATAATTTCACAGTTAAGTTTAGAAGAAGAAAAACCTCAGACGGTTGGATGCAAATGAAAACAAAGACATAATTTACTCCACAAGCATGCGCTTTCCAATAAATGGCCTCAAAGCAATTTTCCTCAACAAACTTTGCTTATCCCTTTACCTAACATGATAAGAAGACGACACTTGCAAAAAAAATCTTGAATAACTAATTTTTTTCATTTTTTGTCTCAAAAACATAGGTTATGACCCCTCGTTGGAACGAGCTCGACGAGCTCGTTCCAACGAGGGGTCATAACCTATGTTTATGAGACAAAAAATGAAAATATTTTGAAAATTAATTGGCGATTTTTGAGAATAGCGCTGGCCGGTTTTGGCCGTTACGTTGGGTAAAGGGTTATACACTAAACATAGTTGCTGGTTTATAAGTCTTTTTTATGATAAACTAAGATTCAAAAATAATAATTTAACCCCTTGAACCCTCCTTTCCATAATGGTATCGCCTTTGTGTACACTTACTGTGAGATGGGTCAGTCCAATATCATAACACAGGGAGGATAAAATAATAACTGCAGTCTGCAGCCATCTGCAGACTGCATTTATTATTTTATCATCAATGCCCCGTGTATTGACCTCTTATAAATAAGACAAAAATGGAGACGAAATTATGCCTTGGACCGAAAAATCGTTATTATGTGTTCAAAGGGTTAGCCCCTAACCAAACGTAGCAACAATAATCGACCAGAGCTCTTCACAAAAATGCGTATTAAATTAAATTTTTGCATAAAAACACAGCGTATGGCTCCTCATTGGAACGAGCTAGTCGAGCTCATTCCAACGAGGAGTCATAAGCTACGTTTTCAAGTTAAGCTGATGAAAAATTCTTAGTTATTAAAGATTTTGTTTTGTGAGATTAAAGATTTAGGGTCGTCTGACTCGTCATCTGGTTCTGTTAACGTTGTTGCAAGTAAAAGAACTGACTTGAACCAAAGGGTGCCAGGGTTGTCACGGCTCGCGTGTGTAATTGCTCGTACTTACGTTTAGATAGCTTTTTCGGGTGTGCGGGGAGGAGGTGGGGATCAGAACACAAAATATTCCGAATGAAATCTGATGGTCTCCGTCTCTTCCCCAAAAATGGATATCTAAAAGGTATTTATCCTTGATTCTCGATAATTTAATGTTATAATGGACTCTCACCCATGCCAGTAAAACAAAACTCTTCATTTCCGACAAAATCCTTGGTGGAGAATGAAGCAACCGCCGCCCCCCCCCCCCCCCTACATTTACGCCACTAATGTGGCGTATCCAATGGAACCTGAGCAACTAAAGTTTCGCCCCCCCCCCCCCCCACACACACACACACACAAAACACAGACCCAACACAAGTTCACATAACACAAAGGCCCAAATGGTCTCCAGTATATGCCAGCAGTCCTCAAATTCTCTTAATTTTAGAAACTTTCTTTCGAGGGAAGTAGTCTTCCGCATATCATGCTAACGCCCCTCCCCCCCCCCCCCAACCTACTATAGAATCTTGGGCACACGCCTGTGCCGCTGGTTGCTCGTATAAAATTATTAAAAAGGCATGATTTTATGTCCTTTCCAAGATATCTTCGTTAACTTGGCGTGAGTAAACAGGATGTTGGTTGTGTGCGTACTTATTACTCATATGAAACCATATATACACATCCAGTGAGACTGTGAGAGATGTGCCTCCAAAGTTTTAATGACTCCCTTCATGCACCTCTCATACTCGTGGTGATGTTCCTGTTGACATTTTAGGATGCTCTTATTACTTATTATCTTCGTGCAAAAGCTTCCAGTCTTACGTGAAATACTGTATGTTATCCATGTGTAAGAAAAATCAAAGGTTACGGTAAACAAAAGATGATATTGGTTACAGCAAAGGGTTTCAAATTTTCTGAAATTCAAGAATCTATAGAGAGTGAACGCGTTGCTGTTTTCATCTTAGAGTCCGAAACTTGGATCCTATTAACCCCTTACTTAACCCTTTACCCAACGTAACGGCCAAAACCGGCCAGCGCTATTCTCAAAAATCGCATATTAATTTTCAAAATATTTTCATTTTTTGTCTCAAAAACATAGGTTATGACCCCTCGTTGGAACGAGCTCGTCGAGCTCGTTCCAACGAGGGGTCATAACCTATGTTTTTGAGACAAAAAATGAAAAAAAATTAGTTATTCAAGATTTTTTTTTGCAAGTGTCGTCTGCTTTTCACGTTAGGTAAAGGGTTAACAAATCGCCCGCATCCACCAAATTAAGGATTTCAACAAAACCATATCATGCGACCCTTCATTTAAACGCGCTTGTTGAGCTTGTCCTAATGAGGAATCACATGATGGGGTTTTGATGAAATTTTTGAAAAAATAATATTTAAAATAATAAATTTTGAAAACGTTCCATAATATAGTGTTTTGTCGTGGTATGTCCTCGTGTACCATATCAAAAGCTTCACTGTTTGGACTAGTTGCGAAACATTACTAATACGACCTAAAATGCACGCACGCACGCAACTCTCTCTCTCTCTCTCTCTCTCACTCACTCACACACACACACGCACATACATATTCTCATCATCTTACACAAACATGTTTCCATACTCCCTTTCCATCCATATCTTTATAACATTACTGAGCCCATGGACCTAAAGGGTGCCAACTCACATTTAGAATCTCAGAACACGCTCAAAATAACCGAGTTTCTCCATGACAACCAAAGCGGCATAAAAAACACAGAAAGCATTGAAGATTGACAGTAAGATGCTAAAATGAATAAGAGATCATACAATATACCGCATTTAACGGGAAAATGTCATTTACCCAAAATAAATAAATAAATATTTCTTTTATATTTATTATACGCTAAACGATAGATTATCGAAGAAATTGTGGAAAGATAGAAATCGTATCCCCCACTGTGAAGATATAGAAATTTTCACTTTCACGGTATCAATCAAAATGGCGGCTTTCAAAGCATCGCTTCAAGGTGAATACGAGTCAAATCATCATTGGAAATGATCAATTTGTTTTAAAAATGTATAATGAAAAGAAAATCTAGTGTTTTTGAGTGGATACCGATCATTTCCAACAATAATTCAACACATATTCACCTTGAATTTATGCATGAAACCCGCGAGTCCAAACGTGGCCTGAAAGTCCGTAATATAAGTTTTTGGTTTGGTACGTCCTTTCAAAGGACGCACCAAACCAAAAACTTATATTATGGACATTCAGGCCATGTTTGGACTAGAAACCCGTCAACTGAATCAGATTGCAAGACGCTGTCTCTTCCGAGTATTAAATCACTCCCGCGTTTCAATGATTCAATGCGCTGTTTACTTTCATGCATTAATTCAGGTTGAAACGAGTGGAATTATCAGATTCCTATAAAAAGCGTATAATAAAAAGGAAATGTAGCGTTTTTGAGTTGATTTAACGGGAAAATGTCATTTACCAAAAATAAATAAATAAATATTTTTTTTTTATATTAGACGTTGGGTGGTTTTCGCACATTACTGTGTTTGGTAAATACCGAAATCCGGATTCTTTTGCTATGGAGTTCACTTTCAAGTGACTCATTTTAAAGAACCAAAATGGTTGAGGATGATTACACGAAACTTCAAACTTGTACTCATTTTAAACTTATTTTGGACATTACTTTTCTTAGCTCATTCCACGATATAAAGAAAGAAAGATAAAATTCAAAACGTCTTGCGTGAAAATGAATATAATTATGGAACGGAGACTTTTATGCGATCCTTGAAACATGGACATACACCACATGTTTGTATATACTCTTGAGCGTCTAATAATCATACATGTATGATTATTCTTTTTCGAACAAAATTCCCGCCTGTGTGATCCTTATTTGACCCTGTATGATTATTATTTTTTAGCAATCGAATGTGCAGAGCGGCCGCTTATCTCAAAAAGTTCACCAAAACAAACCAGTAAGGTACATGTTACGTACAAGCAAACACAGGCATGCAATGGAAATGTTAACTGGTAGAGAGCTGGAGGCATATACTTGGGCTTTATTCTGAAGTACTGCTACCATAACTTTAAGACCTAGTACCCAGTGGATGTGCTTCATACCATCACTGAAACAGAATTAATTAGTCTATAAGGTATTGCCTTGGTACAATGTATGGGAGAGTGCCTATAAATTGCTACAAGTCAAATCCATGTGGAAATTATGATAAACGAAAGTAATTTAGCCCTTCACCACTTCAAGAGCATCAGACGTCTGAAAACGGTTCAGAGCTAGCAGTTGGCTCACATCTTGGAATTTCCACCCTGTATTATTATTCGACCCTATACTATTATTAATTTTCAGGAAATTTTCCACCCTGCACTATTATTTTGCCCTGTATGATTATTAGGCACTCGAGAGTATATAGTTCAAAAAATATAAGTTTCAGAATTGTTTACCCATCTTTGTGTATTATTCCCTCCTTTGGTGATGCAATGAAAATATAAGTTTCAAAACTGTTTACTAATCAAAAATGATGAAAACATCTTTGTGTGTTTCAGTGGCGTAGCCATGGTGGAGGGGGTGGGGTGTGGTCTGAGAGGGGGTGTGGCCTAATTATTGATGCCTTTCACAACTTATAAATTATGGACACAAACGGAATCAAGAGTCAGTGCCGGATTTAGACATGGGCTTTATGGGCTGCAGCCCAGGGGCTTCCGCCAGCTGAGGGCCTCCAGAGATTAAGTGAAATTAATTTACTGTGAAAAGTTTCTTCATTTGTAAATGCAGAATGAAAGTATAAGTATGCTAAATTATCTCTTTAAAAAGGGCCCAATTAATATACTGTATAATATACTGGAATTTTTTTCTTGCCCATTATTCCATCTCATTGGCACTGGCAATCCTGATTACAATGAGACTATCTCATACTCGCTTAGGGCCTGTACAAGAAATTGCTCATTCCATTGAAACTTTCTTTCTTCTTTCGTCATTGCTTTGCGGTTGTGCTTGCACCAGAAGACAAAGGTGCTGAAAGAGGGTAGATTAGCATTGTTCTGTGATGTAATTTGAATTGACGTTATCCTATATACATTTTGTGGAATTCTGCATTGTGTGCTTTTGTTAATTATCACCGGGGCCTCACTGTCACAATATTTGTAGCCCAGGGACCTACAAAATCGTAATCCGGCCTTGCTCAGAGTCGAGGAAATTGCGGGGTTTTTGGCGCGAACTTCCAATTTTTTCCCGGGGGCGGCCCCCCTCCAGTGAGAGTGTCCCCCCTGTTGTGTTCACCCCCCATCTCGCCGCTACGTGGCTCGGATAATGCTGCGCATTCTATTCTGTATGCCCCCTAGTAGTTCAGCGGTCTGAACGTTGCAGGGGTAGCTGCTAACTTCAGATCGCTGAACTAGCCCCCCTAGATATTACTTTTGCCCCCCCCCCCCCCCCACCCCTAACTTTGATATCCTGGCTACGCGCCTGGTGTGTTTCCTCCTTTGGTGATGCAATGCTGTCATGCAGCACATGCCAGGAGAAGACTCGGAAAGCACTGTAAAATAATCACCTTTACAAATAAGGTAAAAGTGCAGGCAATCCAGTTGCCGGTATTTTTACCGTAAAATAGGCCTATTAACTGGTAAGTGCTAAATTTTATTTGGCCACCAAAATTTTTTCACATGTCTTTGCCTTGTTACAATTTACAGGAGAGTGCCGGCACTCTCATATAAATTGTAACAAGGCAAATCTTAACAGACTAAATAATATCACTTCGAAGATAATATGATGCACAGCCACTGAATTTGAAGCCTTTAAGTTGCAGTACCTGCACTTCAGAATAAAGCTCAAATATGGGCTTCCAGCACTCTACCAGTTAAGGTGAAAATACCGTATTTAAATACGTTTGGCAATGCCGACCCTTTTTATTCAATCTTTGGCAAAAACGGGGGAACTGATATTTCATTTCACTTGTACACGAGAAGGCTGTCGGTTGTCATAATTTGACATAAACTACTCCTGGTAATAATGGTAGGGTGCTTAATAATAGAAGGGGGTGGACATTTTTGCCAAAATATATAATAGTAGGGTGTAGAACATTGTACTACAAGGGGTGGTATTTATGAGTATCCACCCTATGAAATCACTCACAAATCAGTCATACACTGAATATATTAAGCCCAGGATGTTCAGAAAACTTCAGTTGGATAAATCCATTGAACCAATTGAGAGGCATAACTTCTAAAAGAAATCATTTTTGCTCACTGCTGTCTGGCAGTGAGAAAAATACTGGCCCAAATAAGGTTCATAGGGGGTGGAAAAATTTTGAAAAAATAATAATAGTATGGGTTTGATTATTTGGAATACTAGAGAAAACCAATTAACATTTTTTAACCTGCAGCCGCATGGCTGCAGTTTAAAAATATTAATTAATCTATTTAAAATTAGTCTACTTAAAAACTGAGTCTTCTTAAAACAAGGCATCTTTCATCAAGGACTACACTGCTTCGCCAAAACAGGAATTGAAGAGTTGAATGCGTTCGTTCTGTAAATTGACTTTGTTCCACTGTTTATGCGGACTCCTCCAATAATTGTTATGTAATGAAATTTTGAGCAGTAACAGTCATTACCGTAAAATTTACTGTGGACGTAATGGAAATTGGTTGCCAAAACGTCTATGGCAATTTTAACTGTATTTTTTTACGGTGAACACTTTCCAACAGTGTATGACCTACATGTCAGTGGCGTAGATAGCTTTTCGTTGGCGGAGGGGCAAGCCCAAAATTTTCCGACAGACCGAAAATTGTCCGACAGTGTAACAACAACAAAAACCCAAACAAACAGAAAGAATCTGTTGTTTACTGCAAGTGTACTGAAAATTGGTCTTTTTTATCAAACATTTACCCAAAATGGCATGTTTTTATCCCCAAAGCCAGCATTTTAATGTTATTAGGCATAAATTCGCCTAAAAATGGTCCCAAAAAATTTCCGACAAAACTTCTGGAGGGGGCGGGGGCCTCCGCCCCCCCCCCCCCTTTATCTACGCCACTGCGTACTGTATCAGCATATCAGGCCTGACCTTTTGAAAAATTCGGGGGAGCCACAACGGCTCTCCTAAATCTGTTTCAGGGGAGCTATTCTACACCATACAATGTTATTAATAATAATATGGGAATTGAAAGTTTTGCGGAGAGCCATTAGAGTTTAAGGAGAGCAATTACGGCTCTCCTCAATTTAATTTGGGGAGTGCAAAGGAGAGCCGGAGCTATAGCTCCCCTCAAACAGCCAGGCCTGGCATATCATCGTTTCAAACTTCAAAGGAAGGCACATCACTGTCAGCAGTGTAAGCCTTGAATGAGCTTTGATATTTTAGGCTAATTAATATGGCTTCGGTCCTGAAGTAGTTAATTACACTATGTGAGATTTTTTAAGTTCCAAAAGAGATTCTCCAAAAACAAATGGCTAATACCAATAGTTTATTTGGGTAAAATGTAAAAATCAACTTGAACAAACCGCTGAAATCACAGAGGGCGTAGCTTATAATAAAATGCACCAAAATAACCCCGTGGACAGTTTTGTAAACAATGTAGCTATTTATATAAAAAAAAGTATATAAATATTTTACTTACCAGTAATACTTGGAATCCACAGCCCATACAAGCTGCTTTCTGTTTGTTGTTGTGAATAATTTGCAACCATTGTAGATACTATATGTTTTCACGACACTGTTAAACTTAACACATGGACTAAATTGAAGGACTCAAAACAAGAAGCTTCACAGAAAAGCCGCAGCGGAAAAACTATGTAGCGATTAGGGGAGACGAGCTTCCAGTGAAATCACAATGTCACAATCACACTGCCTGAAAAAGAAGATATTCACACTTCTAAACACGCGTAATATAGAAGAAGAGGGCATTCAATGATTTGTCAGTTGCTTGATGGACAGTTATGGAGAATTATTGATTACTAGGTGGCAATACACCAGCCTGCCACCCCTTTGTTATTTCATTAACCAATAACATATTTTCTCTTTTTTTTCAAGGCCTATCATCTTGCGGAGAATGATGTCAGATAAGTACGTTTGCTGGTAAATAGATGAAAATTGGGAGTGATGTCTGCTACTAGTTTTCGCTTCTCCTTTTCAGATTGTTTTTTTTCTGTGCATGGTAACAATTTTATTAATGTGGCATGATTCTTCACATAGGCCCCCATTTCGTCCCCTGAGTTCCAATGTGTTCTATGTGTCAGAAGACACACAGAACACATTGGAACTCAGTGAACGATAGGTATGTTACAAGTGGGGCTTTTTCAGCATTTTTAATGGTTTGGGTCTCAAAAGGTGACGATGATTTTTTCATTACACTGATCCTATTCTTTGAAGCAGACCTGAGAAGACTTTTAAATCCATTTCCAGATAACTTGAAAATTTTAATTCTCTTTTTTTTTTTATTTATTTATTTGTTTTTTGGATTAAAAAGAAGAAAAAAATACAATTTCTGTTTAACACTTCACTGAGGTGAATAATTTATTTTTCCATCCTGCCTGGAAAACTAATTTCGCGTTTGTTTTTAACACCTTACCCAACTCGAATAGAAGAAGACGCTTGTAAAAAAAAAATCGTTAATAAAATTTCATTTTTACCCTGTTTTACCTGGAACAAAACCTCTCTTATGACCCCCTCATTGGAACGAGCCCATTGAGATCGTTCCAACGAGGGATTCATAAGCTAACTTTTCAAGGCAAAAGATCAAATCAAATTTGAAGGAGATTTTTATGAACAGCTTCTCTGTTTACTGAGTTTCGTTTGGTAAAGGGTAAAAAATAATGTCAAAATGGGGAAACTATTCAAAGGACATCGATTGAGGGGTTATGACGCTCCCGCTCCTCCGTGGTGGTGTGTGTGTGGGGTGGGGGAGGGGTCTTTCCGCACGGGAAATCTATTTCTAGGTAATGAAAAATATGCATAACTTTGAATTTGCGAAGTGATCATTGAACTTTCCTCATATAACCCTTTTCCTAACATGAAAAGCAGACGACACTTGCAAAAAAAAATTCTTGAATAATAAAGTTTTTTCATTTTTTGTCTCAAAAACATACGTTATGACCCCTCGTTGGAACGAGCTCGTTCCAACGAGGGGTCATAACCTATGTTTTTGAGGCAAAAAATGAAAATATTTTGAAAATTAATTGCCGATTTTTGAGAATAGCGCTGGCCGGTTTTGGCCGTTACGTTGGGTAAAGGGTTAATGGACAGTTTCAAAACCTTTACGTCGTAAGTTGGGGCAATATCTTTGATTTGTGCAAAAAACACAAGGAATGAATGTAATTTACAGAGATCGGAACATTAACATAACAATGTCAACCTTCATTGTAACGTAAAGGGGCAATTTAATTAACCCTCTACCCAACGCAGACGAGATCAAAATGTATTATTTTAAATATCAATTTTTTTAATTTTTAAAATAATTTCAACCAAACCATATATCATGTGAGCCCTCATTGGAACGAGCTCGGCGAGCTCGTTCCAAAGAGGAGTTACGTGATATGGTTTTGTTGAAACGTTTTGAAAAATAATATTTTTTCAGCTGCTGAATTTGCATATTACGCGGGCGGATGTGACCGATTCGTTGGGTAAAGGGTTAATGAAAATGAGAGAAGAAAATTTCAGCTTTGTTCTCGAAACCTATATCATAACATGTATTTTTTAGTATTTAAAAAAAAAATTCTATTTATTTTTTCAGCTTGGTCTTGTTGAAAATAACAGTGTGTTCAATTGTAATTCAATTGGAACCAAATGATTCGTGTGAAGGCTCCAAGTTGTGGCTAGTGACAATACAATGTCCCCAAAGACCTCAAAATGTAGCCTTTTCGAATTTTCCGATTGAGATTTCAGACGACACTCACCTAAATCTCTGTTGCGTCATATCTTAATTGTGTCTTCAGCATCAAGATTAACCCCTCAGGGCGGCCATCAGTCTAATTCTATTAGGAATTCGACGCTATGATGGGTTGTTTCTTTATCTATTTTTCGCGGTGTTTGCGTGCAAACTACCGTTGATGAAGAATGATTTCACTCACAATAATATGCAGATATTCTTTCGGATCCCAGTTACAGATATTCCAATTGATAAATATTTAATTCATATTGCAAACCTCACGAGATTAACTCAATACGTGGAACTAAGTGGCGTAACCATAGAACTACGGCGGTGACGAGTCTCCCTCCGTTCACAAGTTGTTGAATAAACAAACTTCTCCGATGGTATTGGTAAAGTCGGAGCGCGGTGGCGCCCTGGTTACGGCATTGAACTTCAAACCGAGATGTCCACGGGTCGATCCCCACCAGGGGTAAATGCGTTGTGTCCTTGGACAAGGTACTTGATCCCGATTGCCCACGTTGGGCACTAAGGTGCACTGCACGTTGATGGGGCACCTGTCTTCAACCAATGCTATTCCTGCTTGTGTGGAGTTAGTACGTTGTGGAGCCTGACAGTTACTCGCCGTTGCCCGGTGGCTCTCTTCGATACTCCGACTCTCTCCATCCGTGAAACTGTCCGACACGAGGTGACCCTGGTTGTCGAAAGTGTCGTTAAACTCGAATAAATAAATAAAATGCTAATGTCAGTATAGATTATGTCAAATCAAGTCTCGATTGAGCAGTGCTTTTTGCAGTGATTCAAAGAAAATGAATGATTACGGTATTTTTAGGTTCAACCGCCTGGAATATTTCAGTTAGTCGGAAAAGCGAACCATAGGTTCGCTTTTCCGACCAACTGAAACTTTCCAGACGAATGAATCTAAACAAAGGCGATGGGTTATTTGAAGGCAAGACCGGTTGCAGGCCATAACATCGTAGATTTCCTTACAAAATTTGACTGGTGGCTTGAAAGCTTGCATCAAGATATGTTCCGCTGGACTGAAAACGGGCGAACAATTCATTGGTAAATTTAACTCAGTTTTCTGAATTTCGAGGCCTAGCCATACTCGGTCATTATATTTATCCAAAGTATAGTCCGGGTCTGTCCTGCACGTGTCCACTGTTTGTTGTTACCAGCAGTTTCTGCCGCCTTTGCTTACTCATATGATCCGATATTTCAACAAGGGTCATGGAAACACCGTTTACAAAGAATCTATACAATTATGGTAATTAGCCAGGACAATAGGTAAAGTAGTGATAAAAGGTGTGGCAGAATACCACCGTTGACATGGTTTTTACCACGACATTTCCGATTGGCTATTTTTAGGGAAGGTCCGACGAACATATAACCAAACTAGCAAACTACATGTCACTGCACTAACTAATAAATAATTCAGGTTCTGAAATTTTTAAATCTACGACGCAAATGTTATATATAAAACTAGCGGGCTCAACCGCCCTGGACGGAAAATATCTAGTTGCATTGCATATCAAGGATGAAAATCAAAGCTTGAATTTATAGCTGAACTGAATCACACACACCCCAATTATTTAATAGACATATATTAACACGTTATATAGATATATAGTTTTGTGTTGCATTTTAGAAAAGCACACAAATTCAGCACTAAGATGCGTTTTTTTTTCGTCAAACTAGACAACCTTTACAGCTTTGTGAACAGTGGATAAATGGAAGTGTACTAATTTGGTTACTCGTTCTTTTAGAGGTCAGGGACGTGGCGACAGGGGTTGGGGGTTGGGTCCCCCCTCCCAATCCTGGCCAGAATTTTCTATCGTTGGAAATTCGGAGGGCAAGCCATGAGTAGTTAGAAATTCCATCTATCTGGTTTTCAGAGATGCTTTGGCAATGCTGATGTCTCCTTTACTTCCCAAAATTCCAACTCGGTTTCAAATCGGCAAAAATTCTAACTGTTACTATTTACAACTACAGTGTATGCAATATTGAGCTTCATAAATATGCATGATGTCAATCGTGCGAGATTTCTATAGTACGTTTACTTATCGTAATAAAAAAAATCCACGAAATGCACTACAAGAAAATCACATCATGTAAAATCGTTATCCTGAGTTAATTCCATCATTCACAGTTACAAAATGATGAAACATCGAAAATTGATCATTCCTGCATAAGATCTGATTTAATGTTTGGACAGGTGAATTGTTCAAAGTTCTAAGCTTGAGCATTTGTTTAGCTCATATTCAATTCCCAGAATAATACCAAATAATAAAAACCTGATAATTCTATCATAAATGTGTTGGCATTTCAGTTACTAGAATCAATTTATGTTCCCTTTCATGGCTTTATTTTCAAAATCTTTCTCGGTAGTGAATTTTCAACTACGGGGAGGGGCGGAGAGGGGGGTTCCCCCTCCCGGCCCCTCCCCCAGTTGGAAATTCAATACCCTACACCCCCCCCCCCCCCCAGTCGGAAACCTCTAGCCACGTCCCTGTTTGAGTCGGACACTTTAACAAGCATAAAATTCTCAAACTAACATATTGTTGCATTTTCGTGAAGCATGCTCTACATTACAGGCTCGGCATGTCTGGTACACTATCTTTGAGTATTTTTGTAACCTAGAGAGCAAAAGATGTTTTAAATATTAAACGTTACGCGAAAATCGAAGAGAAGATTTTTTTAACAGAAAACCTGTAACTGGCTCGGTTTTGACTCGTTTAATTCTGGTATCCTCAGTTTTAAAAATGTATTCTGCAGTTCATTGACCTAAAATATGAATAAAATCTCTGAAATTCTCCCAATTACTGCGGTTTTGTCAAAGCCTGTGTTATGAACACAAGTTGTATACAATTACTCTCATATTTTGTTGTATCACTACTCATAAATTTCGAAAATAGTCTTGGTGCCGTTACTCTCCCAACTTCAAATGTTTAAAGTTAGAAAATTTCATTCCATTTCAACTTTAGTTGACAGATCGAGTAATGGGCTTCCGTAGATACATGGTGAATGATTTATACACACACAGAGGGATCAAAACGGCTCAAAAACTGTTGAAAAAAAAAACGAGAGAAAAAAATAATTGAAACACTTCCCACAGAAAAAAACGCATATGTGCATCTTGCGAGATCTCTCGACAGTCTCTCTGGCGGTGCACGTACTCGTCTTTAGGCCACACAGCTGCAATTTTCTGAAACTCCATTTTATTTCGTCGGGCAGTCGTCGTGCCGCTCAATGCCCACCCTTGCACCATTGTGTACGTAAATGGAAATGTAGAAACTTTAACGAAATGAGGGCTAGAAGCCACCTTTAGAGTGGTTGGGTGAGAATGGGGTTTCTCTTGATATTTTTTATATTTATATATATTTATTTATTGGCGTTGAAGTGAAGGTTTAACCCTTTACCCAACGCAGACGACATCAACATTTTTTATTTTAAATATAATTTTTTTTAAATTTGTCAAAAAATTTCAACAAAACCATATCATGTGACCCCTCAATGGAACGAGCTCAGTGAGCTCATTCCAACGAGGGATAACATGATATGGTTTTGTTGAAACATTTCGAAAAATTTAATTTTTTCAACTGCTCAATTTGCATATTACGCGGGCGGATGCGGGCGATTCGTTGGGTAAAGGGTTAAAGTTACTTTGTTCCAACTTCTGTATGGTCCGTGTCCAACTATTCAATCGAGAAGGAATCTGTGGAATGTGCCCCCGCTCTCCCCCCCCCCCCCCCCCCCCCCCCCCACACACACACACATCCTGGTTTGCACTCTGTGTCAGTCGGGGACACACACATACCATAAATGGAAACTGATTTTTTTTTTAAAAGCTCTCTGCAGCTTAGAACCGAAGCCTAAAGTGCATGATAACGCTATTACTACAATCGGGGACGTCCGGGTTGACGGATGTCCCTGTATAATGTGAATAAAGCTTGGAACTGTGTACGATTGTCGATGAATACCCCCCCCCCCCCCCCCCCCCCCCCCCCCCCCCCACACACACACACACACACGCAAAGGCCAAAGGTTTATTCCCCTGGAACCATCGGATTCCAATCGGTTTGATATTTTTTTGTATTCAACCGGCAAATCGTAAACTCGTAACCAAACGACAAATTCTCCTAAACAAGAAACTGGTTGCTGACTTCCCAAATCGACTTCAAAGACCTTTTCGAATCGTACCGGTTCAACTTTAGAAAATACTAGATCTGCACGGTTTCATGTTCCAAGTAGTTTTTTATTCTTTCATGGGTTTTTTTGCACCGTGGTGGTATTTTATTGCTTTGATTTTTTTGCGGTTGCCATTAAATATTATTTAGCGAAAAGGGGGAAGCGGACAGTTTATTGATGTTTGGTTAGCCGCAACATTAAAACTGTCATTGCGGGCTTCAACATTTATAAATAATCTTCCGGCATTTCTACCGCAGTCTGGTTGGAAAAAATATTTGCGTTATTTGAAATATGTCCCGAGCATTGATGATAAATGAGATCGTAGAGAATAATATTTTGCCAAAAAGAAAATATTACATCAGTCAGCATCAGTGTCAGAATTTTTCTGCACTTGTGATGTGAAGAATATACTTATTAGAATAATTTCTCTTCATTCACCTTTATAACCCTTCACCTAACATGAAAAGCAGACGACACTTGGAAACAAAATTCTTGAATAACTAATTTTTTTCATTTTTTGTCTCAAAAACATAGGTTATGACCCCTCATTGAAACGAGCTCGACGAGCTCGTTCCAAAGAGGGGTCATAACCTATGTTTTTGAGACAAAAAATGAAAAAATAATAAAAATGAATTGGCGATTTTTGTGAATAGCGCTGGCAGAGTATTTTTTAACATTATCACTGGGCGACAACATGTCGCCCAGAGATGAATATTTGTCTCCCAGTAACAGTAGTTTTCAAGGTACTGGGCGGCAGCAGTACACGACTACACTCACATCACCCATGTTTGAGTTTGAATTTAAAAATTCAACAACCAGTGTAGTACATGGGTGATGTGAGTATAGTACACTGGTTGTTGAATTTTTAAATTCAAACTCAAACGTGGGTGATGTTTTTGTACATGTAAGAGTGTGTGATTTCATTTTGTTATTTATAATGACATTTATGCAACTATTGGTATTATTTCTTTTTTATAAATGTTGGTAATATTAAATTTTGTATTTAGACTGAAATGCATGACCAATTTTGAATCACCTGAGAACGTACCATTTTTGAAAAACCATAATGTAATGGGTGGGTGCCTATTAGAGATCTATGTCGCCCAGTAGAAATTGCTTAAAAAATACTCTGAGCGCTGGCCAGTTTTGGACGTTACGTTGGGTATTGGGTTAACCCAGCACGAAGCGTTGATGAAACTGCCAAACAAAAATTTTCCGAATAAACAGGGGGAGGGGGGGGGGGGGTGCAAAAAAATGTGCAGATTTTTTGATCCACCCACCCTTTCCTGCATTTTTTTTAATGACAATTTGGGACACCCACCCTCTTCTCATACATTTTATATACAAAACTTCAGTACTCGAACACCAACTAGAAACGCGTAATGCACATTGATTCAAAGCATAATTTTAAATATTCAAACATGTTTCCATTTTCTCTATTAGATGCATTTTTCAAAACTTACCAGATTCACATCAGTTCACAAAGACACATTACTGTATAGCTTGAACCCTGTGTTGGCCCGGGTATAATAGGTCCAGATTTGGTAGTCAGGTTGTTAATTCACGGCAGCAATGGCCTGTCTGTTCATACAGAACATTTTACTATACTGGTGTAGCAAATTCTAAAGAATTCGTTTTATCCTTACATTGAGGTCTCTGTGTGGATGAGCTTGTTAGTTCCTCCCCAGTGGTTGATGGATTCCTTAGGCCATCCAGTGGATCTGTTTGAGTAATTCTCCCTTCATCTTGGGAACTGACAACGTCGCGATATAGGTAGGCATCATATAACTATAGTTGTTGAAAGCGAGGTAAAACCCCAATCAAATCATATCGGACAAACTAAATGTATAGCTTAATATTCTTACAAATCTATAGTTTCTTGGTGTTTACCTTGCAAATGAAATTCAATTATTCTTTTTCCCCGAAACCTTTTATTTTAAATCGAATTAAGTTAAGCTTTTCCAAATTTTGATATTCTGATATGCAGTGATATGTACTTCTAGTTTCTGTAACTCGTGGCATATGCTGTCATTTGTGAGCACTGTGCCTGCTGTGCCCATAATTAATTTACTGAACTTGTTTTTGTTGTCTCCAGAAGAGCAAACATTGACTTTTTGTTTTTGTTATGGCTTCTACAAAGCAGGATAGCTGTCAAAAAATCTTCTATGTTTTTGTTAAATCAAATTTTTGGGTTTTGTTGAAATAAAAGTTAATATTTTCATTTTTTTTTCTTTTGAAAAGCCAATCCCACTTAGTTATTATGACTCATTATTATATATACTATGCTTCATTTTACCCTTTACCTAACATGAAAAGCAGACGACATGCACTTGCAAAAATAATTCTTGAATAACTATTTTTTTTCATTTTTTGTCTCAAAAACATAGGTTATGACCCCTCGTTGGAACGAGCTCGTTCCAACGAGGGGTCATAACCTATGTTTTTGAGACAAAAAATTAAAAAATAGTGAAAATTAACTGGCGATTTTTGAGAATACCGCTGGCCGGTTTTGGCCGTTACGTTAGGTAAAGGGTTAAAGAATATTCCATAAAACAAACCTCGAATATGAATGAATTATGTTTTGAATGGATATTTTAGTCGACTTTAGGAGAAAACTGTCGAACAATTTTTTTCCGTTCAATATCGGACACCCACCCCCCCCCCCCCCCCCCCCCCCATCCTAAAGTCAGTTTTTGATGAAATTCTCCAATATTTTTCATATTAAGGTGGTTATTTTTGTTTAAAATGCTTCTAGATGGGCTTTTATGATGAATTGGTGACATCTTGTTAGTTTGGGACACAAAAGATGCTATATTAGTGAAAAAGGAAAAAAAATGCATGAGCTGTTTACACACATTTTTGGGGCACTTGACGAGCTCGTTCCAATGAGGAGTCATCAGCCATGTTTCTGAGACAAAAAATGAAAAAAAGAATGAATCCTTTTTTGTGAATAAACCAGCTTTGGACATTGCGACGGGTAAGGGGTCAATGTCCTATTTTTATTTTTTATTGGGGTTTAACGACACTTTTGATAGCCAGGATCACCTCGTGTCGGAGAGTTTTATGGGTGAAATAAGGTGGAGTACCCGATGGAAACCATCGAGCATCGGCGCGCAACTGTGAAGACTTCTCAACGTACCAACGCCGCGCAAGTGGGGTTAGTATTGGTTAAATGCAAGTGTTCTATCGACGTGCAGTACCCCTTCCTACATGCAGTGCCACAGTGCCCAACATGGGCAATCGGGATTAAGAGCCTTGTCGAAGGACTGTAAAGGACACAACGCAGTTGCCCCTGGCAGGGCCGTATTATTCATAAGGCTGACTAGACTGAAGCCTAGGGGCCCGCAGGGACAGGGGGCCCGCCATTTTTTTTTTTGTTTTTTTTTTTTTTGCTGAGGCACTCTTACCAGCGCCTTAGGGCTGCAATGGTTAAAGGCACTGTGCGCCGTAGCGATACATGTACATATGTATTTGGAGACCCGCAAAATGGATAGAGGGCTATGTACTGCGGCATTGTGCCTACCGTACCAGGGTGTCAAGGTGATAGCTAAAAGCGGCGATTTTCTTGTTTAAAAGTGTAAATATTTTCGATAATATTTCTGCCTGGGTTAAATGTAAAGCGTAAAGATAGGTATGTGACGGACCCTGAAAACAGATTTGTCAAACTAATGTTAATTCTAGAGCTTCTAAATGAAGTGTGAAATTTAATGTCCATTATGGCGCACTTGTTGAACGCCACATGGGCTATCTGATAACAGATCAGTACTAAGAGAGACAATATTCTCTCCGGTTATCATTATCTGGGTATAATTAAAGCCAGTTAAAATCTAATTTTTGGAAACCAGTGCATCACACATGTTCTGGACACACACCCATATTACGCATCTATCTTGTCTCCGAAATATCAAAAGAATTTACCTCAAACAAAATTCGCATTGATATCTCTATCCATATCGAATTACAAAGCACTCGTTAAATCAGAATTAATATGTTCAAACTTTGCGTTCCGACTGTATAAAGAGTGAAGCAGAATTCTGAGAGGCAGTTGGCCTGAGTGCACTCAGAGAAGGTCCGAATTTAGCCTTGGCCGTCGAGGGTCATATAGGCACCGAGATTGAAAGTCCGCGTATTGTCGTAACCCTGTGAGGGTTGTATAAGGAACCGATCGTAGTTTGTTAACGGTTGCGAACCGTAGTGGCATAGTAGCCAAAGAAGTAAAAGCTATAATGTTGGGGTCTAGAAACCGTATTAAGAGCTTGAGTAAGCGCTTGAATAGCTCGCGAGTTAAAATAGTTTTAGGCGGTGCGAGAATTGGTGATGTTGAGAACACTTTTAAGAATATTATTATGTAAGCATTGTTAAGAATATATCTGAAGGCGAAGAATAACTTAACCCCATGAGAGCCAGGCAAGGCGCAAAGTGATCGTGAACTGTGGTAGATGCCGATTGAATTGTGATTGAACTGTGAGAACGCTGATAGAGTCACACAAGCAGAACATTATATGTGTTACGCCCGAATGACTGTGAAGTTAACCCTGAAAGGAGGAAGCAACGAGAGGTGAATAGACACTTTGTGTGTATCACAAACCGTGAGAAAATGAAGATGATGTGAGGTTGATCCAGCGGACACAGCTAGCTGTGGGAGACGTCGAGGGCCCTAAAGAATAAACTTTTATCCACGTAATTAGTGTATTCTTTTGGATAATTTTGTGAGTAATTTGTTTCATATTATATTTCTTCGTACATGTAAATAAATAATCTTTTCAGTGAATTATCGTTGATCACCTTTTGGCGTTGTAAGCCACAGGCACCTTCAGGAATCCTAAGAGTCCCAAGCGGACAGGACATTGATAAGGTTGCAGGGTTTACGTTCGAACTGGGGTTCAGACGACAGTCACTGGCTGTTGGCTGAGCACTGATAAGAACATTAATTTTCCTCCATCTTTCCGAACATCAATATAACCCCTGTAATCTTGCGTCACAGGGTCAGGCTGTCAGCTGTAGTGGGGTGAAAGACTGAAGTGCCGAAGGGGGGCCAGAAGTTAATACAGTACTGCCCCTGGTAGGAAGTGAATCGCAGACCATTCGGTTTAATATCCAAGCACTCCATCCTATTTGTGTGTAATATACTGTTGGCTTACCCGGAGCTCAATTAAAAATGCCGAGACCGTAAAAAATCAGTTCAGATTAGATCTATATTTTATAAGTTTTCATATCCGTGATGGAGCTAAATGGTGCATTCTCACCACGCGTTGCTTATTCAACCCCACCCAAAATGGTTGATGAAAAATCGTCGGCCGAGACCGTAACAAAAAGCGTTGGTGAATGTTTTTTTTAATTTTCATTGTTCACTGTTTAGCTGTTTACCAAGTGCAACCGTCAGCCTCAGGACTATCCGACCATCGCTGTTTACAAACACCGCCATTCAAATGTCATTAATTATTCAATTTTTGCCCCCAACCCATAGTCTAAAGTCCAGCATTTGAACCAGTTCGTTCCATTGAGTTTTTGAAGAAATGTTTTTTTTCAATTAATCATGAGAACAATTTGCCAGTGTCATCTGGTTCTCGAGTTAGGTAAAGTGCAAATTGGGGTGCAAATTTTGTTGTCAATCGGAAAAAATGATGGTCGCTCGAATGTCAACATTTTCTCTGAAAACCGCGAGTTGGAAAAAAGTTCACCATTTTACCCCAAGGCACGAGATGTCAAAATTTGTTGTTTTTTTTTTATTTTCTTTTTATAAAATCATACAATGTGACCCCTTCACTGAAACAAGCTCGTTCCAACGAGGATCACATGATGATATGGTTTTGTTTAAAATAAAAAAGTAGGGCCCATTCGTTAGGTGAAGGGTTGAAGAAGTATACATACTGAGCTAGGTTTCATGTTCGTACTGACGGTCAATGATCCAGGAACATATTAGGAAAATTTTAACACCAGTCCTGTCGGAAATCTTTGAAATCCTGGTTCAAGTCTGGATAAAGAGCTGGATATCTACACATCGGACTTGCTGGTGGCAATTACAGTACCGTGGCAGTGGTGTCTAGTTGAGAAGAGGAATTCTTCTGGCATTTTAACCCTTTCAATACAGGCGCCCTGGAAGGTATCATTTCAGTCAATACTGTCTACGGCAAAATGGGCGAAAGCACCCAGGTTTGTCGGGAGGGTCAGTAATAATTTAATCCAACAGCTCTGTGGAGCTACTGGATTAAATTATTACCGAGCCTCGCTTCAGATTTTTGTTCTTTATGTCGTCTGCCCGTTCACTAATTTTTTTTCCTTAACGCAAAAATCTATGCACACCGGGTTGAAAGCCACTTTTAAAATGTATAGGACAAGAACCAAATGAACATTTCTCGCGAATCTAAGTTGATTCTCATTGTATTTGCTGCGAGAATCATTTGCGCGAATCGAATCTGAAATTCGCATGAATTTTAAGCCCCGATGTGAGATATACGATCGCACCTGTGTTGAGACGGAATTAAATCTCTCATTACAATCAGGGTGCTATATGCTTTGGAAACAAAATTTTTAAAAAAGAATTAATTTTGAATGACCATTGTTTTTACTGACGCTGGTCGGTTGTTGCAGGTGGCACAGACCTGAGAAAACACCAAGGAAATGGAGTTTCTGTGGATTCATGTTTAAAATTTTCTTCCCCTGGCCGAACAATGGTAGGTCCGGTGTGTCCTGGAAATTTGCGCTGGCTTGCGGGTTGGAAGATGGTTGAAGTAGAAGAAACGGACCGAAGCGACCGAAAGCGGGATTCTTTGGCTAAATATTGTTTGGATTGGCAAATAATTTTACAGGAATGCCTGTATATTGACTCGTTTGCATGCGCCCATTTTAACTCACTGTGCAACTGCGGAACATATCTGTGGAAAAAAGTGGATGGGCATGTGTCCCATGTGCCCCCCCCCCTCCCCCTGGCTCCGCCGCCTCTGACCATACCATAACCTTAGTGTCAAATTTACTGGCAGCTTAATGAAATTATAAAAGATATTGATATTTTATAACTCTCTGTGTTTCTCGACGAGCTCGTTCCAAAGAGGGGTCATAACCTATGTTTTTGAGACAAAAAATTAAAATATAATGAAAATTAACTGGCAATTTTTGAGAACAGCGCTGGCCGGTTTTGACCGTTACGTTGGGTAAAGGGTTAAATTATTCCGCCACTTCTGAATTCAATACACCGAATGACACACTGCAAAAGTTAAGTTGCCTGACACGAAGAAATTTTCAAGGCCACTTTCGACTGCAAATCCGCCATGACTCAAACTGAAAGTTCGGCAAACCAGGAATAATTACAAACACAATCGGCCATTGACCAGATTGATTACCACACAACGCTGAATCGTGATTTAAGTTCATTTGAAGTGAAAACAAATTGAAAAACAAAATAACAGGATCGTAATTTATCATGTGACGTAGGCGAACTTCAAATTAACTTTTCACCGAGAAGAGTCACCGTCTACCACGCCATTAAAATTAAAGTATAAAGAAGGAGTGCGTCAATCTGTTTATCATAAGATGTCATTGACACAGTATTTGCGTATAGGTTTCAGGCTGTAAAGGCCTATAATGGCCATCGAAGAACTGACAGTTTAACTAAATAAACTTTTAGTTTAGAGAGTTTGTTCCAATTACATTCATTTTTGTTTGGTGTTCTTTGTTAATAATATTGAAAACTGAAATAAATCCATTAGTGAATTTTAAAAATAGCCGCTGATATTGTGTCGGAAGTTCTCCACTTAACAGATGAGTGACGGGTAATTCCGCCCCTCCCCCCCCCCAGTTTAATGATGGGGAAGTCTGTTAACCCTTTATCTAGCGCAATGTTCACAACCGGCCCAGAGCTATTTGGTTACGTTTTCTTTTTACAATTTGTGTCTCAAAAACATAACTCATGACCCCTCATTGGAAAGAGTTCAGTGAAATGAGTTCGTCCCGATGAGGGGTCATAAGTTATTTCTAAGGTAAAAAGACGGTTTTTGTTTAATATAGAATTTTTTCGCGGGTGTTTTCTTCTATTCGTGTTTGCTTAAAGGTTAGGGTTCAATATAAGGTCCTACCAAGCAACTTCTGGATTTTTGGAGGGGCGTGTTGTTATGTCTGCCCCTCTACAGTAGTAGCAAACATGCTTTTTTTGTGGGGGAAGGGCAATTAAAATAAGTTCAGTCAAAAACCTGTTTGAAAACAAATTTATGCAATACCAACTATATACTATGAGAGCCTTATGTTTCTATCACTTTTTACTGGGGAAAAAAAACATATTTATCACTCTTGTTTGGCTGAAATTGGGACAAAAATATTTCTGCTGACGTGAGATAGTCGGCAGCGCGGTGGCTCAGTGGTTACGAATTGGACTTCAAACCGAAAGGTCCACGGTCCGATCCCCGCCAGGTGTAACTACGTCATGTCCATGGGCAAGGCACTTCATCCCGATTGCTCGCGTTGGGGGCAAGGTGGCGCTGTGCACTAAAGCGTACTGCATATCGATGGTGTGATTGTCTTCAACCAATGCTAACCATGCCTGTGTGGAGTTAGTGCGTTGCGAAGTCTGGCAGTTGCTCACCGGTTCTCCCCGGGTACTCCGGCTTCCCCCACCCGTAAAACTGTCAGACACGAGGTGACCCTGGCTGTCGAAAGTGTCGTTAATTCCAAATAAATAAATAAATAACCTGACGCCATAAGAATTATTTTGTCCGTTTTATTCATCATATTACTGGACTCATATGTATAGTTTTGGGAGGATCTTCAACTTGTCCCAATTTTATAACGAGACTCCGGAAACTCGACCAGTATATTAGATCTGGGCCTTGCAAAGGCCTATTCCAGAACAGATTTACTCCACCGGATGAGGTTTCGTAAATTTCACTTGTAACCAGGAACGAGTTGAAGATTATTTTTATAACTTGATCCAAAAGTCAATAAAGGATTCTTGAATGGGTCGAGAAACAAACCGCGCTTCCTACACTGCCACGTATAAGGCCTACGCATTTAAAACAACAGACAGAGCGTCCGATCCAAAAAAAAAAAAAATTGTCCCCAGTGAAGAAGACCTTCTTAAAACATTAAATAATACAACTGTATTGAAACAAGAGTTCAACCCCATTTTTGTAAATGTGAAAGGACGACCAGAGGTCAGGGTTCACGTTTTGCAGAGGTCAGGGTTCACGTTTCGCTAAAGAATGCAGCTGCGTGCACCCGAAAAAGGCTTCCGGTAGAGCTTGAATGCTCGATCAGTTATGTACCGGTACGTATATTCCGAGGTTCCATTACTCCGAGGTGCCGATATTCCGTTGGCCCAATACTCCTGAGGTCCTATATTCTGAAGGTACAATAGCCCGAAATACCTATAGACCTAAGGCCTAATAGTCCAACCAACGGCCCAATACCCAGGGCACCCGAGAGCGAGGACGGGCCCCAGGATAATGTGTAGAATGGACGTTACGGGCCCTGCGAGCGCCGAAGGCGAGAAGCGATAAACGGGGGTCTAGGGGTTCACTCCCAGAATTCTTTTTTTTTTTTAAATTAGCGCTTGAAGCATTCTCCTGCATTTTTGACAAGATTTACTCAATTATTTCCTTATAATTTGGATAATTTAGTACCCGTATATTTCTGTGTATATGGTGCATTTTTCTCCAGAGATAATCTTAACCACCACGGTGCAAGAAAGACCGGTGGAAAACCAACAAACTGTAACAAGTGGCTTTTTTTTTAAAAAAATGGAACTTGGTCAGAAATGCAACTACGTACTCTTGCACCTCCACCAGCGCCGGGTGCCCGTGCCAACAGCCTTCCCACGACTTTCAGCTCAGACGTATCGATAGGTTAACCTACACTTTTTAAAACAGCCCAAATCCCGGGACAGTTACTCCCCCACCTTTACCAATACCCCGAAATCCAAAACACACCGAGTGTCCGATTCTCCGCAAGTTGCATGGATAGTGTTTAATCTTTCCATACGCCTATTTCCAACGAGAAGGATATTATCAATTAGAGCTAGGGGTCGCGTGCGTGCGTGTGTGTGTGTTGGGAGGGGGGGGGGGGCGTAAATTACCAATGTGAAAAAAAACCAATCCCAATCATCATTACCAATTTACTGGTCCTTGCATCGGTACACCGTCCTCAAAACTCAATTATCGAGGATAGTTGTTTTTTCTTTAGTTTCAGTGGGATAAAGCTTATCCTTAACCCTTTAGCTAACGTAACGGTCAAAACCGGCCAGCGCTATTCTCAAAAATCGCCAATTAATTTTCATTATTTTTTCATTTTTTTGTCTCAAAAACATTGGTTATGACCCCTCGTTGGACCGAGCTCGTCGAGCTCGTTCCAAAGAGGGGTCATAACCTATGTTAACCTATAAAAAAAAAATAGTTATTTAAGAATTTTTTTGCAAGTGTCGTCTGCTTTTCATGTTAGGTAAGGGGTTAAGTCTCCATATAGCCACAAACTGCGACTTTTATGGCGCTTTGAAAAAGTTGCCCCACCCCTCCCAAGTGTATTCTTCCTTGAGAACGCAACCGTTAAGCTGCATTTATCTTGGTAGTGAACTGGCAGCCAACAATGATGTAGAAATACTGTAAGGTCATCAGCAGGAGTGTCCATGTGTAATGAGGTAATAATTACCGTAAAAATAAATATGATGTTTTAAGAGTTATAAACTGTTAGTTGTAAAATGAGGGCAAAAGTCACTCACAGTATAGAATCGACCTATTTTATAGATGTTCTGCTTTATCCCTGAGATATTGGATTAAAATAAAAAGATTGATAATGAAATGATAAAATGGGGAATCGATTAAGATTTCCGCAGATCTTGCTTTCACGTGTCTGAAAGGGGGTTTCCAATTAGCTATTAATTATTCCAAGGTGAGTTAATATTTCTATTTACACATAATCTCGAACGATTGAACACCTCAATAATTTCATATGCTCGCCACCTTTCGAATATTTAGATCTTTTTAACCCTTTAACCAACGCAGACGATATCAAAATGTATTATTTTAAATATCATTTTTTAACCTTTTTCAAAAAATTTCAACCAAACCATATCATGTGACCCCTCATTGGAACGAGCTCGTCGAGCTCGTTCCAATGAGGAGTCACATGATATGGTTTTGTTGAATTTTTTTGAAAAATAATATTTTTTCAGCTGCTGAATTTGCATATTACGCGGGCGTATGTGGCCGAATCGTTGGGTAAAGGGTTAATGTTTCAGTTAAATCATCACTGAACCAACCTCCCTACAAAATGCAAAATGAATTTGGCTCTCGCTTGGAAAGGAGCTTGCTGGGCCTGTTCCATGCATTAAGGGACCACAAGCTATATTTGGAAAGCAATTTATTTATTTAGGAAAACGATTGTGTCGTCTTTAATTTAATAAATTAGTTGTGCTTTAGTTGTGCTTAGGTATAATAATGTTTACAAAGTTTCAAATATGCAAAAATACGTGCTAAACATTATTATCAAAAATGTAAGCTTTCTGTTATTTTTGTCATTTTATCAAAATTCTGTTTTTAAACTAGCATTATATATATTTCACAAAGTTGAACAAAAATACCACGAAAAAATTGGTATATAGATCAGTGGTCTATCATAATTGTAAATTTACTGGTTTCATTAGAAAAGCGCTCCGGGATATCAAGGGAGACTAGGATAGTGCCCATTGTCACTTAGCGCGAAGACGATTACACGTTTAAACTTCCAATTAAATTTTAAAAAAAAACCATCAAAGTCAAGAGAGCAGCGGAAGCCCACTAAAAGTGTGTTTGGGGTGGAGTTAGGCAGGCACAAATATTGAGGACTAATTCATCGATCATGGAGGTTCTACACGGCTTGAGAAAATTTGAAGAACGGATTCACAAAAGTGAGATTTGCTTGATTCTTGGATCTTGGCGAGTGCAAAGGATGGTGCTTAATGTATTTGTGGTGGTGGGGGGGGGGGGGGGGGACCGATATGCACTCTATATCTTCGAAACAGCTAACACTGTCATTTCGTGGCATGCCATGTATTATATCGTATATAAGCAAGTCTCTTTTGCAGTGTGACTGGTATGTCGCCCATTAATTGAGTGCATCAGGGCGCTATCTGCAATGCTTTAGCATTGCAGATGGCGCCTTGTTGCACTCAAGGGACGATATAAGCCCCATAATGATTTCGTTTATTTCTCCCACTTCAGGCAGCTGCTTCAGCCATCTTCCAATGCGAAGAGCCGGCCAAAGATGGAATTCATTGGGAAAATCAGTAAATTTGTGTTCATTTGCAAATAACATTATAGAAATACCTGCATGTTGGTACATTTTCACAGTCTCAAATTTATAAACCCAATGTGTGATAATGTAAACATGTAATATATATATATATGGAAAAAGTGTTGGAGAGATGGCATGTTTCCCCCTGCTCCGCCGCCTTTGCCCCCACCTGTATCCTCCAATTAACGAGTGTAATGAACACTGTTAGAAATTACCGTTAAAGTTACGTAATCTACTGGCACCGAGCTGTGGGTCCTCTCACCGTAAATTTTACAGTAACTATCGTTTCCGCTCAAAGAGTAATCACTGCAACAGAGAAGTGCTCATCCTTTGTGGGGCTTGTTTTTTCAGTACGAAGGCATTTAACCCTTTACCCAACGTAACGGCCAAAACCGGCCAGCGCTATTCTCGAAAATCGATAATTTTCAATATATTTTCATTTTTTGTCTCAAAAACATAGATTATGACCCCTCGTTGGAACGAGCTCGTTCCAACGAGGGGTCATAACCTATGTTTTTGAGACAAAAAAATGAAAAAAATTAGTTATTCAAGAATTGTTTTGCAAGTGTCGTCTGCTTTTCATGTTAGGTAAAGGGTTAATTATTTAATGACTACTTTTGCGTTGCAGCATCATCCAGGCCGACTTGTCTTGGAAGAGTCCATTCTCAACAGGTAGACCAATTAATATTTTTAACCTTCAGCCACTCGGCTGCAGGTTAAAGACATTAATTTATCTACGTTTGATGATGCTTGAACTTGCGTCTGATGTTGTGAAGCAAAACATATCAGATCCTTGGTTTTGCTTCTCGACTGAACAAAATGTATTCACTGCACAAAAAATGCCCAAAATACGGATTTTTACCGTTAAATTTTAGTATTTTACGGTAGTATATACGGTCGGGCGAAGCTTCGAGATTCGATTCGATTCGAAATACTTTTCTCGTTTTGATTCGATTCGAAATCTTTCGGAAGATTCGCCGAAACTTCGAATCCCCATGTTATCTTAGTTTTGCGAAAATTTATTCGAAATTTCTATATTTTCAAAGGCGAACTCGAGTTTAGTGACAAACTGATCAAATGCAAATCATACACTACTATTTTAACCGTCCAAACAAGTTGTACAACTTCCCATTTGTGAGCACACTTAACTCTTAACCCGCTGAGTATTTTCAAGATTTTTTTCATCAAATCCAGTCATGGCTGCTGCATGTAAAGCAGCCATGACTAAATTTGTTGAAAAACTAATCTAAATGTAACATAAGAAATCTTTGATGAAAAATCCATTTATTTAACCCTTTACCTAACGAATCGCCCGCATCCGCCCGCGTAATATGCAAATTCAGCAGTTGAAAAAATATTATATTTCAAAAAGTTTCAACAAAACCATATCATGTGACCCCTCGTTGGGTTGGAACGAGCTCGTCGAGCTCGTTCCAACGAGGGGTCACATGATATGGTTTTGTTGAATTTTTTTGAAAAATTTAAAAAAATAATATTTAAAATGATAAATTTTGATATCGTCTGCGTTGAGTAAAGGGTTAAAGGGTGAAAATTTGATTAAATGTACGAAATTATACACTTATTTCAGTGACAAGAGAAACCGTGTGCTGGGCAGGAATATCCACCAGCAGCATGCAAAGAGTTAAGTTGAAACCATCTCAAACTTAACAACAAACCCGAGGAGAAGGACCTTGGTATTGGATATCCGAGCCGCCCGTAAGCCATCACGAAGTTGAGTTTTGTGTTCTATGAACGTTGGATTTTCGAAATTCCGATTCGATTCGATTCGATGTGAAATCTTTGGCCCGATTCGATTTCAGATTTGATTTGAGCTAAAATCGGCAATTCTCCAGAGTCAAGTAGTATACCGAAAGCTAGTTTCCAGTTCATTACCGTATTTTCAAACGTAATTTTTTACATTGAATTTTTCTTGCCGGAAAGAGGCATTACACGAACTCATATGTTATTAGGTTGGAAGTGTTCCCTGCCAACTGTAAGGAAAATTTGAGGGTGATGTACCTGTTTAGCCCTTTGAAAAGCTCAATCACATATATATAACCAAGCAAAAATACCATCTGTTGCGGATATAAAATTTTACCTCCATCATCCATCAAAACACCCTTGAACAGTCATCTTACATGATTTGAAGACGATGCGTGCGTTATATTTTTTCTAGAATTTTTTTTTAAATTTTCGGTTTGCTTCAAAAACATAGATTATGACCTCTCATTGACCGAGCTTGTTCCAATAATGGAGTGTTAGCCCTTAATAATTAATACGAATCAAGGACATTCGCAAAACAAATCTCTTGAATGATAAACTAAAAAAAAAATCAATTTGGGCCTCGCAAATATACCATATGACCTCCTCTCATTGAACGAGTTCCTTGAGCTCGTTCCAATGATGGTGTGATGAGCTATGTCTTTGATTCAACAATTAACCCTTTACCCAACGTAACGGCCAAATCCATCCAGCGCTATTCTCGAAAATCGCCAATTAATTTTCATTATTTTTTCATTTTTAGTCTAAAAAAACATAGGCTATGACCCCTCGTTGGAACCAGCTCGTCGAGCTCGTTCTAATGAGGGGTCATAACCTATGTTTTTGAGACAAAAAAAGAAAAAAAATGAGTTATTCAAGAATTTTTTTTGCAAGTGTCGTCTGCTTTTCATGTTAGGTAAAGGATTAAAAGATAAAAATAATAAGAAATTTTGATGGCGACTTTTGTGAGTATCGCTCGTCGATTAAAGGGTCAAGCTTTTTTAAAAGCAGAAATAGAAAAAGCATGGGTAATTTATTATGTGTTTTGCGCTGGACTGATTTTCAGATTTGTTTGAGTAAAAGGTTAAACATTTTTGATTATTTCCAATTTCGGTACGTTGGGACGTTCCGGTTTGGGTATGGGCAGTGTTATAGTTGCTTGTACACAATAAAGTTTATAAATCATCACCGTCTGTTCTGAAATATAAATTTTTGTCCACCATTAATTTGCCTAAAGAAGCAATCATAGCACCCAGAACAATATACAAAATACGTCATTTGTCCCTCCTATCCGTTTTCCCCACCAATTCCTAATCCCCAAAATGGCTCTCCTTACAGAACAATACACTCTTACGTAACGAGCCGGGATAAGAGCCAACCCCAATTTATTTATTTATTTATTGGTGCTTAAGGTCACATATTTCTGCACAATGGCTAACCATGACCGTGACAGTCTTACGGGTGGAGGAAGCCGGAGTACCCGGAGAGAACCACCGAGCAACGGCGAGAAACTGTTAGCTCCCCAACATACCAACTCCACACATGCAGGGTTAGCATTGGTTGAAGACAGGTTCACCATCGACGTGCAGTACGCCTCAGTACACAGCGTCACCGTGCCCCCCACGTGGGCAATGGGGGAGCCAACCCCAAACCTTACAAACTTTCCGAATCCTGTCAGAAAACTGCCTTTCAATTTTTCTGTCGAAAGTAAATTATTTTCAGTTGTAGTTTGGCTATTTTAACCTTATGCCTTATCAACCAGCAGAAAAATCATAATTCAATTTGTATTTTTATTGTTCTGTGGGTAATTTGATTTTGGTCCCCCGTATAAAAATAAGGTATTCCCGTTTGGACATTTTAATAAAAGGATGTATAATTGATCTTCTCGGCCATGATAAGTACTTTGGAACTCAGAATTCTAACTTTGGAACTCAAAATTCTGACTTTAGAACTCAGAATTCTGACTTTGTAGTTTAAACATATTTATTGCACCAAAAGTACAAAATGGATTGGAGGACATGTGCGTACCACTTAAGCATCCCTCCTCTCCGTAGGTAATACAATTTCAATTAACTTTTGGCGGCATTCATTTGTAAACAAAAATGCAACTGTACAAGAGAAAAAACTACCGAATATTATCAGAATTCTGACTTTAGAACTCAGAATTCTGACTTTAGAACTCTTAGAGTTCAAAAGTCAGAATTCTGAGTTCTAAAGTCAGACTTCTGAGATTACCAACTCAGAATTCTGAATTCTGAAGGGGATTTTTCTTACCATATCCCGAATACGCTTCCGGAGATAAGCGCGGTAACTCCTTTTAGCGTAATGGATAATCGTTCAAGTAATTAAAAATCAGAAAAAAACCCGAAAAAGACTATTATATTTTCTTGCCGGCCCGACTCTTTTTACGCCCCTGTAAGCTTTAAAATGGATGGAACAATTGTAATCTGTTTACTTTTCAGCTTTCTGAGGTAAAGCAAACATCTTTCTTATTTTAGATAACATTCTTTTTATTAAAAAATATTTTAGGAAGATTTGCTAGAAACATAAGAGGTATGCTAGAAATATTATTTTTTCCGCATCGGAGCACGAGAAAATATTGGTACATTGAATAAAAAAAATTCTGGTCGTGCAGTGCGTATATTTGTATTCAAATACCGCAGGCTGTTATATTTATTTATTTATTGTTATTTTCACCATTTGTACCACTTAACAGTGGTTTATTTGTGAAATAAACTATTAATTGATTGAACATTCTTTTCATATATAACATCCGTTGGGAGGGGGGGGGGGGGGAGGGTGGATTGAAAATGTTTTTCTGCCTCTGATTAACTGTGGCGTGAAAACGAGGGAATCTATTTTGGATTAAAAGAATTATTAAGAAAATATATATACAGCCCTAAAGGGCTTTGGGGTTAATTTATTAGTAAATGATCGTTCCGATTGTCTCTTTCCCCGTTAATAACTATGTTTTACATTCGCATTAAAAGCAAAATAAATAAAAATAAAAATGACTTCAAATAGGAGTTGAACTTCAACATCCAACAAATCCGGATTTATATGTCCAGCAATCTATTCAGAAGATTGTTAAGAGTTTTTTTTATTGTTATTTTATTATTTTGGATTACATTTATTTATTTATTTATTTATTTATTTATTTATTTATTTATTTATTTATTTATTTATTTTTCATATTTATTTTTTTTGTGGGGGGGGGGGGGGTTATAAAATATAAACCAGGCTTCTTTCGTGTGAACAAGGTAATCGTACTTGTTCAAATAAATGGGGACAATTTGGGAGTGAGACAAGAAATATGCATCGCATCGAAAAAGAATACAAGTTTCAAATGTCTTAACCCTTTACCCAACGTAACGGCCAAAACCGACCAGCGATATTCGCAAAAATCACTGTTCAGTTATCATTATTGTTTCATTTTTTTTTGTTTAAAAACATAGCTTATGACCCCTCAGTGGAACGCGCTCAACGAACTCGTTCTAATGAGGGGTCATAAGCTATGTTTTTGACGTAAAAAATGAAAAAAATTAGTGATTCAAGAATTTTGTTTGTAAGTGTCGTCTGCCTTTCCTGTAAGGTAAAGGGTTAAAGGATTACTATGTTGCGATAATTAGAATTTCAAACTCATTGCTGATTATGCCAAGCTCTATAGAGCCACCAGTCTGATTCTGCTAGGAAATCGACGCTGTTAACCCTTTACCCTACGTAACGGTCAAAACCGGCCAGCGCTATTCACAAAAAACGTCAATTAATTTTCATTATTTTTTAATTTTTTGTCTCAAAAACATAGATTTGACCCCTCTTTGGAACGAGCTCAGTGAGCTCGTTCCAAAGAGGGGTCATAACCTATGTTTTTGAGACAAAAAATGAAAAGAATTAGTTATTCAAGAATTTTGTTTGCAAGTGTCGTCTCCTTTTCGTGTTAGGTAAAGGGTTAAGGGCTGTTTGTTTTCCCACTTTCGTAGAAATGCGCTCGCAGACTACCGTTAAGTCATCTGATGCCCTTTAACTCACCAACATGTATAGATTTTCTTTCGTGCTCCAGGTTTTGATATTTCAGTCAATAAGTATTTAATTCACCTTCCAAACATCAAGATATTGGCTGTTGTGAGTCTCCGTTTCTAACGGTAATGTCATCAAAACTCTGGCCAAATCAATCTTGATTGACAACAATTTTTCCGTTGATTTAACAAAATGAATGTTAAGGCTATTTTTTCGATTCAATCGTCTGGAATATATCAATATGGTGGAAAAGTTAGCAGTGGACTTGCTTTTGCACCTAACTTATTCATTTATTTTTTAGGGTTTAACGACACATTAACAGCCAAGGTCATATCGTGTCGGTGACAGTTTTACGGGTGGAGGAAGCTGGAGAACCCGGAGAAAACCACGGAGCAACGACGAACAGCTGCCAGGACCCCAACATCGTAACTCCGCACTGCAGCACAAGCAGGGTAATATTGGTTGAAGACATACGCACCATCGACGTGCAGTACGTCTTATAGTACACGGCGTCATCGTGCCCCCATGTGGACAATCGGGGTTAAGTGCCTTGCCCAAGGACGATCGCTCAGACGGTCACCCATCCAAGGACTAACCGGGCTCGACGTTGCTTAACTTCGGTGATCTGACGAGAACCGGTTTGCACCTAACTGAAATATTCCAGACGAGTGAATCTAAACATAGGCGAGGGACTATTTAACTGGTTGATTGCTAGTTATTTATTTATTTATTGGTGTTTAAGGTCACATATTTATGCACAATGGCTAATCATGACCGCGACAGTTTTACGGGTGGAGGAAGCCGGAGTACCCGGAGAGAACCACCGAGCAACGGCGAGCAACTGTCAGCTCCCCAACATACGAACTCCACACAAGCAGGGTTAGCATTGGTTGAAGACAAGTGCTCCATCGACGTGCAGGAGATGAAGTGTCTTGCCCAAGGACACAACGGTTGATTGCTAGAAGTCAATATCAGGGATTTCAAAAAATGAGGGTACCAGAGCAAAAGCCAACATTTTCTTTGCTCATGTTCCATATTCAGCCAAACGCGAATAATATTTTGTCTATGTAAATTTGGGTTTTTTTTAACAAATTATTGGAGAGTGCCTGTGGACACTCTCCAAAAATTTGTTAAAAAAAACAAATTTTGGTGAATAAATTCAGACCACGAAAAATAATCTAGCCCTCAACCAGTTGAGGGCTAGACTGGTTCCAGGCCATAACAGCGTCGATATCCTTACTGAATTAGGCTGGCGATCGGAGAGCTTGCGTTTCTACTTGCAATTTTTTAGACTTTTTTCATATATTTTATCTGGAACTCGCAAAAAAAAATATTTTGTATAAAATTGATTGAATTTATTTATAAAACTTGACATAATATTCCAGTGGAGTAGCTGGCGGAAGGGTGGGTGGCTTGGAACGAGCTCATCGAGTACTTTCCAATGAGCTGTCATAAGTTATGTTTTAGAGGCTGAGTAAAATGATCCAGCCAGCGCCGTATTGTTCCGTAGAGCTCACTTAATTGGATATCTCCTAACTGAATTACCCTCTTTTGAATATAATTTCCAAACACAAAACCATTTACCCTACCTTCACTACAAATAGAAACTGTTAATTGCATGTAGGTTACAGAGTAAACAACTGTTAACCCTTTGAGACTTTAATTATCCCGACGTTTAAACGTCACTGGGTATTCAGTTTTCTTCAACGTTTTTCAAAATGCGACGTCAAACGTCGGAAAGTACAAATAACAAGATATTTTTCACATTAGTGATTATCTGGTTGAGGGCTAGATTATGTTTGGTGGTCTGAATTTGTTATTCAAAACTTGTTTTATTACAAATTATTGCAGAGTGCCCACAGGCACTCTCCAATAATTTGTAATAAAACAAATTTATTTAAACAAAATTTTATTTGTGTTTGTCTGAATATGAAATATAAGCAAGGAGAGTGTTGGCTTTTGCTCTGGTATTCTCATTTTTTGAAAGCCCTAATATGGCTTCTAGCACTCAACCAGTTAAGAAGTCTTGACAGCAGGATTACATTAGTATTTTAAGCTGCGATAACATTTGGCTCAACGGTTATCACTGAGCGCTATTCGGGAGAAAACAGGAATTTGAGGTTAAAACTTTAAAAAATCGAAAAATAATAACAAAACAAATGACCACAAAGTATCGACGTCCTGTTTGATTTCGTACGTCATAAGACATACAAAAGTATCAAAGGGTTAATTGAATAAAAAAATCTTCTGATATGCCGAGACATCACCCTGACATCACTGAATCCCCCTTGTTCTATAGACCAAAATCTCCTACGTAATCCAATACAGGCGTTTAATCTTTTATATTTGTTTGGCAGAGCTCAAGGTGATTTTAGCGAGATACTCCACAGCTCATCGATGTTACGGCCTCATGTCAAACTTGCTACAGTGAGGAGGGAGGGAGGGGGGGACTACTAAAACAATAGATTTGGGTAGTGTTTCCGCCGGAAATTTACTTACAGCTTACAAGAAAAGCATGAGAAACGCTGGAATATGTTGAGTTAATGGATCACAGGGTGCTATACACTGCTATTTCCACCCAACATTTTTATAAGTTTTGAGAAAAGCACGAGGAACGCTGGCAAACGTCCACTTCATAGATCACAGGGTGCGTAACCTGGTGGTGCATGCATGCATGAGCTGAAACTTTCCGAGTGCTTCTTTTTCGGTGTTCTCAGAAATTGTAAACATCTGCCGAGTGGAAAATCCACTCACTGTGTTTTGGTAGCAGTCGACTCTCTGCACATTATTTTATCCAATATCCAATATACATCTTAGACGAAAACAATGGTTTGGATTCGGTTGCAGCAGAAGAAAAGGTCGGTCGGTCAGTCGGGATCTTCCGATATCATTTTAAATGGGGGTGACATTTTTGTTAAATACTTATAAAAATATTAGGGTCGGGCAAGAAATTTTGGATCGATCGGGAAACCGGAACCATTTTATTTTTTTCTTCATCTTTACCTTGAACAGAGTTTAGGGTACAATCCGTTATATGTTGTTCTACAAAGCTCTGAGAGCTCGGTAGAACAAATATAATGGGTTTTATTTACTTTTTCTTACACTTATAAAACTTCAGTTTAATTTATATCCTGAAATATCCACATGTGCACTTTTTACATATTCATTTTAGTTAACACTTGGTAAATTTACATTTGTACATAAAACATTTGCAATACTTTCATATGCGTTATATCACAGACGTGTATTTTTAATTAGTAAGAAAACGGAAAGACCGCGTTGTCCGGGTTTTTTTTAACTGGTATAGTGCTGGAAGCCCTATTTGGGCTTTATTCTGAAGTGCAGGTGCCACGACTTAATGGCTTCCTATTGTGTGGATGTGCTTCAAATTATTTTTGAATTGAAATTATTTAGTCTGTGAGGATTTGCCTTGTTACAATTTATGGGAGAGTGCCACTAGGCACTCTCCCTTAAATTGTAAAAAGGCAAAGAGATGTGGACAAATTTGGATGGCCAAAAATAATTTAGCACTCTACCAATTAAAGAAATGAGGCCGAGTAGAGGACTGCCATGTAATTTGTGATGTTAATTATCAACACATCATTCCAAAATAAAAGCTATCCGTAAGAAAAAAAACCTCAACAGACGGGTAGGGAAAGGCAGTGAAAACACATTTTGATGATAATAATAATAATTATAGTGGCTGGAAAACTTTTTCAAGAGAGAAGAAACCCCCAATTAGTTTCGTACAAAATTACGGAAACACCTCAAGCCAGACACACAACAGTGACGCTACCGCTTGACGTTGGCACTAAACACCCACAGGTGTATGTTTGTCATTTGTGTATGCACGTGGTGAAAAATTCACAAAAGTAAATGTACTCACACGCTAAAACCAGTTGGGTTAAAAATCACCCCAAACCAAGTAGGTTGAGTGAATGTGAACCCAACTGGGTTCATATTTACTCAACCCAGTTGATTTGTGGTAATTTTTAACGCAACTGATATTAGAGTGCATATGCAAAGTACTTTTACTTTTCAATTTCTGCCCGTGATGTAAATTTTACTGCCTTTTGCAATTTTATATGCAGGTCTGTTGGTGGTCACAAGAATCAAATGCGTATCCATGTATTTTTTATACATGTAAGAAAAAATACTCACGTTACGAGCAATGTGAAATTGTGCGTGTATGTGAACAGTGTTTTAAAACGGCGCTGCTGGTGGATTGGGAAAGTTGCTCAAAACAAAAACAGTGTCTCCCACTGAAAACGCAAAAGCTGCCCGGTACTTATCTTTCACAATATATCATTACCACAACTGATTTTTTTCAAAATTTATTTGCTCGTTTGAGGGACTCACTCATTCACACCAATTATTTAGTGTAACCGGCGTTTTCGGAATCCGCCAATGAAAAGAAAAATCCAAGCTACACATTAGAAAATGCGTCGTTTTTTAAGCTTTGAGTCTCCGCTTCTCTTAATTTTCTGATCGTTTAACAAGTGCATTTTTCTGATTTGCAATCGCCGAAGAAGACTTTTCATTATTGGGCCAACAATACTTCAGAATGTTGGTGATGTTTTTAGAACTTTCGAAATGTTTTATTGTGATAAAAAACAAGCCCCATTAGAGAATCGAGGAACTACTATCCCCCACGGAATGGTAAATTCACACCGTCAACCCAGTTCTCTTTTCCTCAAGCCTGACAAGCGGGTTATCGTTTCAGTTGGAGTATATCCTTTCTTTTTCCGGACAGTCTTAGCCCTTTACCCAACGCAGACGATATCAAAATTTATTATTTTAAATAATATTTTTTACAATTTTTCAAAAAATTTCAACAAAACCATATCATGTGACCCCTCATTGGAACGAGCTCGTTCCAAAGAGGGGTCCCATGATATGGTTTTGTTGAACTGTTTTGAAAAATAATACTTTTTCAGCCGCTGAATTTGCATATTACGCGGGCGGTTGAGGCCGATTCCTTGGGTAAAGGGTTAAGTGGATAAATCAGGCACGGTATTTCAGTTTAAGATAAAAAAGCTGATATACTTTCAAACATGGAAATATTTCAAAATAAAGTATTTTTTTCTCCGCAAAATAATGCTCACACTGTTTAACCAATGCTTTGGTGGGCATTTTATTGCTTTGAATTTACATGAAAATGGTCTGAAAGAAAGACCATTTTCATGTAAATTTAAAGAAATAAAAAATTAGTTATTGAACAAGAAATAAACTGAAATCATATTAAAAACTGAAATATCTTATCCCAGATAAAATCATTAGCTAGTAAACTTCAACTTCACTCAAATAAATAAATAAATAAATAAATAAATAAATAAATAAATAAATAAATAAATAAATAAATAAATAAAATAGCTAGAGCCTCATTGAAACGAGATTGTTCCCATAAATTATTATATACATAGGTGTACAAAATAGCATGCAGAAAATCCCATCCAGTCCGAATACAAATTTGGCTGTTTCGTTATAGGGCCTTGGCAAAAAAATGAAAACAATATAATGTTCGTCGGCGTGACAACAAGTATTTGGTAAAAGGATGAACGCCTGAAATGAAAAAAATAATAATACAGAAATGTTATAAATACAGAACTCACCATGAAGTGTGGGGAATTAGGCCAGAAACATCTTGAACTCCCGACGTCTCTAACAGCTAAACAAATTACATGATATACGATTCCATTCAAAGTCCTTGTGTATCCCTTTTTGTGTATGAGCGTCAACTTTCTCGTCTTTCAATGTATTTAACTATGCGTGAACGATTTTCGTTTGTTTGGTGAATATTACAAAAATTCATAATGCCAATCAAATGCACTCCGTGACCCGATAAGGGCACATGGTTCCTTTAACCACTAATCAGTGCTAGCCTCATCCATCGGCTGAAACTTTTACGATTTTTTTTCTAGACCATTTATAAATTAGTTTATTCCAATGGAATCGGCTCTTTGAGAAAGTTTAACAGAAAAAGGAATGAGTAATAGCGCCCCAAAGGCGTAAATTTAAAGTAAAGGCTTACTGTTTTACTGAAGCCGATGGGTCTAGACCCGCCTTTTGTACCGAGTAAAATCTAAACACATTGCGATCAATTTAGAGCTTTTGTTAGCAATTCTTGAAGCAACTGAATAACTTGCAGCGCCATCTGGAGGCTGCCACCTCTCCATATAGATGCAACACAAGACAAATGAAAGAGTGGATTTTCTATGTTTTTGTAATTTTTTTTTTAATACTGACACGCTGATTATTATGCATGCGAAAAGCCAAGCACCTATTGACCTCGCGGGAAAGCAATATGGAGCGGTTGGTCGTTTAATAAACTCGGACATTCTAATTTATAATTCCTGCTCCATCGCAGTTTTACAAAGCTACTTCCATTCAAGCTGCTTCGTTACCACTATTACAACAAAAAGAAACAAATCTCTCGAGACACATTATATTTAACTCTGTATCTCACACTAATAGCAGATGACACTTGCAAAAAACTTCTTTTTTTTAAATTGAATAACTAAATAATTTCATTTTTTGCCTCAAAAACATAGCTTATAACCCCTCGTTGAGCCGGTTGAGCTCGTTCCAATGAGGTCTCACAACCTTTGTTTTTTGAGATGACTGAAAAATTAAAAAAACGATAATATTTAACCCTTTGAACCCTAGTGGTATCTTCCATATCAGTTCAATGGCAGCAACGGGAAGAGTCCATATTCTTTATTTGGGGGTAGACCAATTAATATTTTCAACATGCAGCCTTGGGGCTGCACGTTGAAAATATTGATTGATCTACAACACACCTTCACTCAAAAGTCAATCTACTCAATGCAATTATGATGTATCATGTTACTGGGCCGGTAAAGTGGCCTCTGGGGTTCAAAGAGTTAAATTGTAATTTTTTTGTGAATGACGCTGGCCGTTACGTTGAATAAAAGGTTGAATTTTACATAACCCAAGCTGGAGACGACCTGGCTAACATATTTTTTCGAAACAACCCGAAATAACTAAAAAAAATATTCAGTGCTAATTGAATAGGGTGATTCTAGTATAGTTGAAGCCAGCGATTTATTTATTGGAGTTTCACGACGCTCTCGAGAGCCAGGGTAACCTCGTATCGGACAGTTTTACGGGTGGGGGAAGCAGGAGTACACAAAGAGAACCACCGAGCAACGGCGAACAACTGTCAGACTCCTCAACGTACTAACTCCGCACAAGCAGGGTTAGCATCGGTTGAAGACAAGTGCACCATCGACAAACAGTACTACTTAATACACAGCGCCACCGTGCCCCAACATGGGCAGTCGGTCTCAAGTGTCTTGCTCAATGACACAACGCAGTTTCCCCTGGCGGGGATAGAAGCCATCGATATATAGTGGCGAAAGTTAGTCGTTGTCAGTATTGGCCATAGAGGGAACGTGACAACCATTACTTATTCCCAGTTCCTTATTCGACATTCGTTATTAACCGATTTTGATAACAAATGTGGAATAAGGAACTGGGAATAAGTAACCGTTGTCACGTCTATGGTCGTAGAAGGCTGTGGTTGTCGTAGTATTGGGGACTGCAGTTGTAAAAGCTAGTGGTAGTCAGTAATAAGGCTTGTGATGCAAGAGAGGAAGCAAGTATCAACACATCCAGAATGTGCCTATGTACAGCGTATGTTGTACACATTGTGCAGTAGCACATAAGAACATAATATCGGCACATCAGGCAATGTGCCCATGTGCTGTTTGAGATTGTACAAATTGTGAACGAGCACACACAAGCACATATTCGTACCACCAACAGACTGTTTTTGATATGATAGCCTAGAGCGCACAAGGTCAAGGAAATGTAAAGACCAATACGAGGTTAGATGATTGGAGCGTTCTGATTGAGCCTGTTAACCCTTTACCCAACGTAACGCTAAAACTGGCCAGCTCTATTCTCAAAAATCGCCAATTAATTTTCATTATATTTTCATTTTTGGTCTCAAAAACATAAGTTATAACCCCTCTTTGGAATGAGCTCGTCTAGCTCGTTCCAATGAGGGGTCATAACCTATGTTTTTGAGAAGAAAAATTTAAAAAAATAGTTATTTAAGAATTTTGTTTGCAAGTGTCGTCTGCTTTTCATGTTAGGTAAAGGGTTAAAGACCTGATCGAGGGCAGAGTCGAGAAAGAAGACCATCGTACTGGGTGACTAGAGTAGAGGTTGGTCATAGGACAGGTGGGTAAGTCGGCAGTAGTGGTCTAAAAGCTAGGTAGGCCATGGGGTGGTCTAGAAGCCAGAACTCGATAAGGCGTTGTCCTCCAAAGGTATCCTCCTGTATAACATCACAACGTCTTAGGTATCCTCCAATACTCGTATGAGCCTATGTGTTGCTTGTGCGCACATTGTGCACTAGCACATATTAACAATTCCAGTATGTGCTGCATGTGATATGTACACGTTATGACACATTGTGCACAAGCACGCAAGCTCACATGAGCACATCCAGCAAATACACGAGAGCTGTCGTGACAACCCAACATGATGTAACTGAGTTACGCGATTATGACGTCACTTCCGATGTCCAGCCAATGGGGTACGTTTCATCGCTATTCTACTACTTACCTTCATTCGATGACATGTGGTCGAGCCACACAGTCCCTCAAGGGGTGGGTGGGTTCGGATAACCCTCCCCAAAAGGGGTATAGCCCATCCTCACCATCGTCGCTACCCCATCATGCATACACAAAGCTTTATACTGGAGATTCAAGGGTTAATAGACTCTCTGAATACACATGCAAAACATTTGCTTGAAAAAAAAATCAAATATGACTCATATATATTTTCAATGTGTGTGTATGTATACCATAATTCGTAATCGTGGGAATACCTTGATCTCTTTTGCAGTTTTAGTTCTATGTTTTTGGTAACCGACTTCAGTGTTGACCTCAATAAACGCCTTTATGATCTATAATTGGGTTGTTACGGGTCACATATTCTTGACTTCATGCAAATTGTGTCACACGATTTTCAACGAGCATTGCGATTCAATTTATTATTAACAGGCTCGGAGCGCGGTGGCTCAGTAGGTAGAGGTGCAGGCTGCAAGCCGAGAGGTCCTCGGTTCGAATCCCACCCGCGGCAACCGCGTTGTGTCCTTGGGCAAGACACTTCATCTCCATTGACCGCGTGGGGGCACGATGACGCCGTGTACTAAGGCGCACTGCACGTCGATGGTAGGCATGTCTTCAACCAATCTAACCCCGCCTGTGCTGCAGTGCGGAGTTACGATGTTGGGGAGCTGGCAGCTGCTCGTCGGTGCTCGGTGGTTCTTTCCGGGTTCTCCGGCTTCCTCCACCCAAATAAATAAATAATTATTAACAGGCTCACTTCTTTATTTTGTAACCGTTTACCTAACATGAAAAGCAGACGACACTAACAAACAAAATTCTTGAATAACTAATTTTTTTCATTTTTTGTCTCAAAACATAGGTTATGACCCCTCATTGGAACGAGCTCGACGAGCTCGTTCCAAAGAGGGGCCATAACCTATGTTTTTGAGACAAAAAATGAAAAAATAGTAAAAATTAATTGGCGATTTTTGTAAATAGCGCTGGTCGGTTTTGACCGTTACGTTGGGTGAAGAATTAAAATTGGAAATAATCTGTGGGTCTATTTATATGTCGCCTATCACATGTCTGTTTTCTATTTTCAGGTATCAGCCCCTTTTCTTCGGCAGTTGTTTCACGCAGCACCATCATAATATCCATTCACAATTACTGTATAAAATCTCAAGAAAAGAGCAGGTGAACATAACCCTTATTTGTAACAGTCTGACCAGTTTTGTTCGAGTTTGAACTCTTCAGAGGCGAGAAAATCCCCAGTGTCAGTCCATATACATTTAGTGTGGCGGTACCATTATTATGTGGCGATACAGTTCTTCACGTGGAGCGCGGTAGCTCAGTGGTAGACTGTTGGACTTTTATGGTATGTGTGTGCCCCCGATTGACACAGAATACAACCAGGGTGTGTGTGTGGGGTGGGGAGCACATTCCACAAATTCCTTATCTCGTCTTCGGACAGAATACTATTAGCCAAGCGGGAAAGCGCGGTGGCTCAGTGGTAGACTGTTGGACTTCTATTCTAGAGGTCCCGACCGACTTCGATCCCCGCCCGGGACGGCCCGCGTTGTGTCCTTGGGCAAGGCACTTTATCCCGGTTGTCTACATGGGGACACGATGACGCCATGTACTAAGGCGTAGTGCACGTCGATGGTGCACATGTCTTCAACCGCTGTAACCCTGCTTGAGCGGAGCTTGAACAGAGTTAGAATGTTGAGGAGCTGATAGTTGCTCGTCGATGCTTGGTGGAGGGACCGTGAGGAGGAAATTCACTACCGAGAAAACTTTTGAAAATGAAGCCATGAAAGGGAGCATAAAATTGATTCTAATAACTGAAATTCCAACACATTTATGATAGAATTATCAGGTTATTATTATTTGGTATTATTCTGGGAATTGAATATGTGCGAAACAAATGCTCTGCTCAATCATGATGTGATTTTCTTGAAGTGTATTTCTAGGATTTATTTTATTACGATAAGTAAACGTACTATAAAAATCTAATACCGATTGACATCATGCATCCTTATGAAGCTCGATATTGCGTACACTGTAGTTGTAAATAGTAACAGTTTGAAATAGGTTGGAATTTTGGGAAGTAAAGGAGACGTCAGCATTTACCAAAGAAGCTCTGAAATCCAGTTAGATGGAAATTCCAACTACTCACGATTTGTCCTCCGAATTTCCAACTATAGGAAATTTTGACCAGAATTGGGGCCCTCTGTCGTCATGTCCCCGTGTAAGCGAAGATAATACACATAAGCGTGCGAAGAGTTAACAGATAAAGAGGTAGATTAGCTTTTTCTGCAGTCAAGATAATGCTATTGTTTATTTTGCTATCAATAGAGACACCAACATTTTTGTTTACGCAGTAATCCTTGTTGCTTCGATCTAAAGGGTTTGGATATGCCTCTGTGCAGATAATTATTTCTGCCGGTGTGACGAAAGCAAAAACAGTTTGACAAAGTGACACGAAGTCACGCACTGTATTGCTAATTTCAGAATTCCTTTGTATTAAGTGAGTTCTTGTATCCCCACTGAAAGGTACAATGAGCCGTTAATTTGAAACATATCGTCTCTAAGATTTGGCTTGAATGTGAAAGATCATGTTAAAAACACTGTATGAATAGTGTTAGACGTCACATCCCTGACTTGTCTCGTCATAAAAACCGACTTTCGATAAAGTTATCTCCCCTGGAAGATCCAATTTAGAAGCATGTATTTGTTGGGAAAACCTTTGACATCAATAGAAAATAAAATGAAGTTTTCTTTTGTTATTTTTGTTGCTTTTAATAAACGAGAATAACAGACAGCTCTCGGAACTGTCTGTTGTTTTCGTTTATTAACTCTTTACCCAACGTAACGGCCAAAACCGGCCAGCGCTATTCTCAAAAATCGCCAATTAATTTTCATTATTTTTTTCATTTTTGTCTCAAAAACATAGGTTATGACCCCTCGTTGGAACGAGCTCGTCGAGCTCGTTCCAACGAGGGGTCATAACCTATGTTTTTGAGACAAAAAATGAAAAAAATGAGTTATTCAAGAATTATTTTTGCAAGTGTCGTCTGCTTTCTACGTTAGGTAAAGGGTTAACTTTTTACCCGACGTAACGGCCAAAACCGGCCAGCGCTATTTACAAAAATCACCATTCAATTTTCAGTATTATTTTTTTTTTGTCTCAAAAACATATCTTATGACCCCTCATTGGAACGAGCTCGATGAGCTCGTTCCAATGAGGGGTCAGAAGCTATGTTTTTGAGACAAAAATGAAAATATTAAGTTATTTCAGAATTTTGTTTGCAGGTGTCGTCTGCTTTTCGCGTTAGGTAAAGAGTTAAACATTACAAAAAGGCAACTTGGACTTTTATGGCAAGCTAATTAGAAGCAACTATGTTACCTTCCACCTTGGCTCTTTGTTTAGCGAATGTGTTTTTACAGTAATTTGCAAGTTTTTATTCTTCCCAGGAAAAACAAGTTAGCAAACCTTACCTCTTAAGCCTTTTATAGTAATGGGAAGGACAGTGTCTGTGTTATATGTAACGATGCGCACACTGTTCATACAATGAACAGAAAAAAAGTTACAAAATATCAAAAGATAGTGAACAGAAAATAATAGTCAGACGAGGCGCGGTGGCGGCGCGGTATCCGATTCTCGTCAGATCACCGAAGTTTAGCAACGTCGAGCCCGGTTAATCATTGAATAGGTGACCGTCTGAGCGATCAATTCAGACTCCCGCGTTGTGTACGCCGTGACGCGATGACGCCTTGTACTAAGGCGTACTGAACGCCGATGGTACGCATGTCTTCAACCAATCTAACCCTGCCTGTGCTGCAGTGCAGCGTTACGATGTTGGGGAGCTGGCAGCTGCTCGTCGTTGCTCGGTGGTTCTCTCCGGGTACTCCGGCTTCCTCCACCCGTAAAACTGTCATGGTCATGATTAGCCATTGTGCATAAGTATATGACCTTAAACACCAATAAATAAATAATAGTCAGACGTTTTAACTGATTGTGAAAAATTGTAAAAAGCCAGCGTCTGAATTTCTACACTACAAGCAAATGCCTAAAATTTGTGAAATGATGCGCACCTCGATGATACATCTTCGATAACATTTCGAAATGTAAATTTTTATAAGAAATTCACATACCTTCAGTGTTCAATTTACCGAGAACCTTAGAAAATTAAGGGGAGATAACTTTCATGTAAATCTCTTCCAACGATGAAAATTGTCAGCTACGGGAAGCAACACGAAATTACTTAACTCTGTAATTAAAAAAAAACGTTTAATGCAGACGGATGTTCAGATTATACGACATTGGGAGGAGACAAACAACGTTTCCGGGGCCGCGGTGGCTCAGTAGGTAGAGGTAAAGGTTGCAAGCCGTGCGGTCCTCGGTTCGAATCCCACCTGTGGCAACCACGTTATGTCCTTGGGCAAGACACTTCACCCCCATTGCCCACGTGGGGGCACATTGGCGTTGTGTACTGAGGCGTACTGCACGTCGATGGCGCACTTATCTTCAACCAGTGCTAACCATGCTTGTCCGGAGTTAGTATGTTGGGGAGCCTGACAGTTGCTCGTCGTTGCTCGGTGGTTCTTATCGGGTACTCCGGCTTCCTTTACCCGTAAAACTGTCCGACACGAGGTGACCCTGGATGTCGAAAGTGTCGTTAAACCCCAATAAATAAATAAATAAATAAATAAATAAATAAATAAATAAATAAATAAATATAAACGACGTTTCCAGAAAGAGATCGGAAGTAAACACAACGGTATGAGATAACAACTGTGCATTATTTTAGCAACAACTGGACATTATCAGAACGAAAACTGTGTATTATTTTATATAAAGAGCAGTTAGGATTCCAATAAAATCCAGAGTACTTTTATTGACAGCGGCAGTCTGAATAATCATAAATGCGTGTACACAAACTTAACGTTTGTCGTCCCGAGAAAGTTAATTTGGACGAATATGGAAAATGACATTGCACTTTGTGTTGTCCCGGAAATTTCAGTGAGTGATAAGGTAAAAAAAATGTTGCCTGCCTTTTTTGACAAAGCCAATAAATTCTCCCATTGAAGTTAATTTATTTAATCGAGTAGGAGTACGTTTACACGAATGATATGAAACATAATGGTACTTTTGCACCATGTGGTTTTGTCAAATAGCCAACTTATTCTTTTCAAATTCGCTGCTTATTTTCCCTTTAATATGGAAACCATTTGAAATATGTATTTCTGAAAGTAAAAATGCCAAAAAATGTAAGTTGCTACCATCTTCCTCTGTTACGGTTATTCGTATATCTATGAAAACAATACAGATTTAAAAATATTTCTGACAATCCTGCAAATGTTTCGGCAAAAAGTATGTTGGGCGCGCAGCCCTCCCATCCCGTACATCTCCTCCCCTGACCAGTCGGCGCAATCAGATAAAACAACCGGTTTTGAAATAGTGCTATAAAAATACGCAGCTGATCAGAACACACAGGGCAACCTCAAATACTCGTCTGGTATTTCACGATACACCTAGGGGCGTAACTATGGGTGTGTAGGGGTGTGTCAGCCCCATAATATTTCCAGTGGGACTTTTTTCCGTCAGGATTAGGGTCCAAGATACCAATTCTCTCTTGCTAGTAATCATGTAATTTCTCAAAAGACTAGATTTGATAATTGGGCTTGTGTCACACACACTCGGTCATACAGATGGAGGTCTGTAGTTAGCCGATTCGAGCTGTTGGGTGCCGGGCATGACCAATTCGGAGTGTCGGTACCTTACGTGTTAATTGAATAAGAAGTTACGACACAACTACTACATGTATATTTTATTCATTCACGAATAAATTTCCAAGAAATCTTGATTTTTTTTACCCTTTGCCCAACGTAACTGCCAAAACCGGCCAGCGCTATTCACAAAATTCACCATTCAATTGTTATTACTTTTTCATCTTTTGTCTCAGATCATTGAGCTCGTTCCAATGAGTGGTCATAAGCTATGTTTTTGTCACAAAAAATCAAAAAAATTATTGCTTAAAGAATTTTATTTGCAAGTGTCGTCTGCTTTTCGTATTAATCAAAGGGTTAAACTATATTCTAACTACATCGTCAAGGCATGCTTTCGACGACGGAATGCCTCGATGAGGTATCTGAAATTTCAGTCGGGGTTTGAGGCATCGCAGTCGGGACAAATTAGGTGTACAACCCCCACCCTCATCGGCCACCTTCGCGTCGCCCTTGGACATACATACCGATGAGCGCCCTTTTGGTATTTGAAAATCGTTGTACTTGCGAACCACAAGTTGTTGGGGATTCTGTCAGTATTTGACCTACTGTGCAGATTTACAAGTATATTTTTAAACTGACGTGACAATCGTTACTTATTCCCAGTTCCTTATTCTACATTCGTTATCAACCGATTTTATCGGTTGATAACGAATGTCGATTAAGGAAATGGGAATAAGTGACGATTGCAACGTCTCCTATTTTTAAAGCAAACACTGATATTTGAATCGATAAAGATTGAAAATTCTGCAACATCTGAATTTTTAAAAAAAAAATTTTGAAAAATGCAGAACTTTTCTTTCATATGTCCTATTTGTTCCTTGTCACATTTCTTGCTTCCGTGTTTTTTGGCCTTCTACTTCAATGCGAGACATTTAATCGAAAGTTTTGTGTAAGGACTTTTTTATAAGTGATGAATGTTGTATGAACAATGCTGCGGAAACAGCAAATAATTGAATAATATGAATGCACCAAAGTGCAATCGTGCACAAACGTCACAGTGCAGTTCAGTCGTTCATGTTTTGATGTCGTAACACTGAGAAAAATGTGATGGTAGCGGATCATGCTGTTTGATATTGCTTACAGATGACAGATTTGCAGATTTTTGTTTGGAAAATATTCTAAATTATAAGAAAAAAAAGTCAGGAAATATGGCACCCCCGCACCGGCCAGCACACGGCACCATAGGTCCCGTTACAGTTATTCAGGTGAAAACGTTAGTTTTTCAAGAAATGCACGGCTTCTCATTAACACGGCCGGGGATATTTCGCATTTAAATTACCTCTGTCACGCTATTTGAGGCCAAGAGTTGGGATTACAGCTTTATTATTATTTTTTTTATGTAATTTAACTTGGACTAATGTATACACAAGTCCTAAGATTTGTGGGGAAAAAACACAAATCACAGTAATATAGCTAAGATTGGTGGCGAAATCTATGGGAGCCTTCGATTAAATAATATTTATTTGCTTGTGTCACGCTATCTGGTTAAATGGTCAATTAGAAATAATGCGGTCAACTTAACCTCTAATTAGCTAGAATATAGTTTCGCGTTTTCGAAGCAGAGATAAGTTAGCGTACACGTGTGGAACATCGCAAGCGATTTTCTTTTTATGGTGACACTAAACCAATGTATCATCCTGTCCACCGTGGATTTGAATTAGCGATTGTTCACGGGTAATTTGAACGTAAAAATTTAATCGTGTTCTGACAGTTTCAAAAGAGGCATATCTTACCAAACCAGGAGAGCTCCGAAATATGTTGCCAGACATCACAGCACACGAGCTCATAGTAATAAAAATGTCCACGAAATGTCTAGCGAGTCTAACTCAAACAAAATACGCATTAATATCTCTATCCATATCGAATTACTATTAAATTAGAATTAATATGTTTAAACTTTGCGATCCGACTGTTTAAAGAGTGAAGCAGAATTCTGAGGAGAGCAGTTGGCCTGAGGGCATTCAGAGAAGATCCGAGTTTAGCCTTGGCCGTCGAGGGTCATAGGCACCGAGATTGAATGTCCGCGTATTGTCGTAACCCTGTGAGGGCTGTAAGGAACCGATAGTAGTTTGTTAACGGTTGCGAACCGTAGTGGCATAGTAGCCAAAGAAGTAAAAGCTGTAACGTTGAGGTCTAGAAAGCGTATTAAGCGCTTGAATAGCTCGCGAGATAAGATAGTTTTAAGCGGTGCGAGGATTGGTGATGTTGAGAACACTTTGCAGAATATTTTTATGTAAGCTTTGTAAGTATATATCTGAAGGCGAAGAATAACTTAACCTCTTGAGAGCCAGGCAAGGCGCAAAGTGATCGTGAACTGTGGTAGAAGCCGATTGAATTGTGATTGAATTGTGAGAACGCTGATAGAGTCACACAAGCAGAACATTATATGTGTTAATCCCGAATGACTGTGAAGTTAACCCGGCGAGGAGGAAGCAATGAGAAATGAATAGACACTTTGTATGTATCACAAACCGTGAGAAAATGAAGATGATGGGAGGCTGATCCAGCGGACACAGCTAGCTGTGGGAGACGTCGAGGGCCCTAAAGAATAAACTTTTATCCGCGTAATTAGTGTATTCTTATGGATAATTTTGTGAGTAATTTGTTTCATATCACATTTCTTCGTGCATGTAAATAAATAATCTTTTCAGTGAATTATCGTTGATCACCCTTTGGCGTTGTGAGCCACAGGCACCTACATGAATCCTAAGAGTCCCAAGCGGATAGGGCATTGATAAGGTGGCAAGGTTTACGTTCGAACTGGGGTTCAAACGACAGTCACTGGCTGTCGGCTGAGCACTGACAAGAACATAAATTTTTCTCCATCATTTCGAACATCAATTCAACCCCTGTAATCCCGCGACAACCTCCCCTATTCACTATCTTCACAATGAAAACAGTTTTTGGAAGCTCTGAATATAGCCTTTTCTGGAGAAAACTGCACACAATAAAAATCTTACAATATCAGTCAAATACACTTAGCTGAATGACACTGCTGATGGCTAACAAATGGCTCAAAATGGTCAAAATTTTATCATTTTTGGGTATAAATTGCCAATTTTCGTGTATCGGTAAAACTGTGATAGGAATTCCTTATTCCTCCACTGAGGATTTTATAGCATAAAATGAACATTTTGACAAATAAAAAACATATGGGTTTCCTATTCATTTTTTCAAAAGGCTTTCTCAAAGCATATTTACACAAAAATTGTTTCATTTGTAACCTGCAAACTGTCAGCTGCCAAACAGGTCTAGGTTAGACACTGAACACTCCTGTGTGACCTTGGCCCACAACTAAAATGCACGTGGCAGTACACAGTTTGACTTCAGGCCATCAACAGATTATTTTAGCCATATCACCATTAATGAGAATTATTTACCAAATCCACGCCACCACAAAATAGAACTATAGCTCAAAATAGCCGTTTGGCCGAGGATATCCAATAACCTCGGATATGTCATTTTAATAGGAAACGAGACCATAGCCCCGGGCCTAGTCCCTGTAATATAATATTATGTACATGTTATGTGCAGAGACCAGGCCCGGAGCCATGATGTCGTATAATGGTTGGTGCCACAAACGCTTTTAGTATTTGCAGAATTTAACCCTTTCCACCCTGACGGCATCTCCCACGCCAGTTCATAGTCATCACTTGGAAGAGTCTATACTGGTTACTTGGGGGAAAACCAGTCAATATTTCAACTTGCGGCCATGGGGCTGCACGCTGAAAATCTTGATTGGTCTGCCACACAAATTCACTGAGCACCTATCTACTTTATGAATTCGAGTCGTATAACGATTCGGACCGAAAAAAACGGTCTTTCGCGTTCATAGTGTTAATATAATAAATATAGGCCTAATATATATTATACGATCAATACTAAAAAAAACTCTGTTTTCACTTATTATATTAAATTCTGCTAATACGACAAGCGCCTGTGGTCGGTGCGAGGGTGCCAAAATCATAGCTCCGGGCTAGGCCCATGTACATGCTGTATGTAGAAACCCGGCCCGGAGCTATGAGGTCGTGTACTCGTCGGTGTGGGGGTGCTAAAATTTCTGACGTTTTTCCAAAAATGATTCAAATTCCTTTATGTATTTAGCATATTTTCCCAAGTGGGGGCCAAGTGAATAAGTGCGCTGGTCTATCATGTCAGAGGTCCCCGGGTCGATCTTCGGACGGGAAAAGTTCTCGAGGTGTCCGAACACTCAGTTGTAGGGGAGTTGATTCTGTCACAGCGTACCGTCCTATCGGATGGGGACGTAAAATGGCTGCCCTCTGTGCGGAGTGACACACTCCGTGAAGACTAAATATCCCTTCGAGAAGAGCGAGACCACGAAGTTGTCGCTACGAAGGTCATCCCACATACCTGCGCCATTGGGCCAAGGAGAGGCATTTATATAAGTTGCATAAGTTGCTCGCCAGTGCTGTAAAACAAATAAGCTAAAACATAAAACATATTTCCCCGACAGAAATCAGCGAAAATTCCGACAAAAAAGGCTCTCGAGTTTTTATTGAGCGTTTCTAAAACTGTTGCCTCGAAAATCGCGCACATCAATGTTGTTACGTGAGCCTGTTTGAGGCAGACACGACATGGGTTTCGGGAAAGCTGAAATTCTCCCTTTCCCGAAGAGCCAAAAGTGATCAGCAAACTACATTGGTATTGAGCTATTTTTCATATTTTATAAACATCACGAACAAACTTAAATAAATGTACAAATATCTATCCAGCATTTTTTTCATTCAGACCAAACGAGACATGTCAACCGGTACCTCTAACTGTACCGGTACCGCCGGTTCCATCATACTCCAACCGGCACCGGTACTGAAGCTTTTGTCCCGCCGGTATCGGGACAAAATTATTTTATGGCGAAATTCCTAGCTAAACGAGGGTAAACGGACTAATAATTCGTCCTCTGAGTCCTACTGGCACGTAGAACACATTGGAACCCAGGGGACGAATTGTGTATGGCACACTTACACGACATACTTTCAGCTTATTTGTGAATGAACATACCAAAACACTCTAAAGGGGCATGTTCTGTCTGCACCACCACCTCGATAAGACCGATCATTTTAACTTTCCAAACGTGGCATCAAAGACAATGAAAGCACCGTCATCGGCTACTTCAAAGAAATTATTGTGTGGCGACATTAAAGTAATCATAAAGCACGATTTTCATGCTTTATGATTACTTTGATGTCGCCACAGAATAATTGGTACCATGCCATGTTTGTCTTTGCGATCTTGGGGACTGGGTTGGTTTAAATACGATTTTCTCCCATCTGATTGTGATGTCACCCAATTGTTGACTTGTCCCGGTACCGGTACCGACTTCGATGGGACAGGCTCTGTCCCGTACCGGTATCGGTTATGTTGGTACCGGCAGTACTTTGACATGACTGGACCAAACGTACGCAATGATCTTACTCATCTGTTTGTTTCAGTTCACTTTTATTTAACCCTTTACCTAACATGAAAAGCAGACGACACTTGCAAAAAAAATTCTTGAATAACTAATTTTTTTCATGTTTTGTCTCAAAAACATAGGTTATGACCCCTCGTTGGAACGAGCTCGACGAGCTCGTTCCAACGAGGGGTCATAACCTATGTTTTTGAGACAAAAAAATGAAAAAAATAATGAAAATTAATTGTCGATTTTTGAGAATAGCGCTGGCCGGTTTTGGCCGTTACGTTAGGTAAAGGGTTAACACTTGAGTTCCCATGCAACAACAAAAAGTCTCATGTTGCTCTGAAAACGTTGCCCAAGTGTATTCTTCCCTGGTTGGATGCATTTATCTTGACAATATTTTTACATCATTGTTGGCTGACTGTATAGGCAGTCAACAATAATGTATAGAAACACTGTTAAGTCACCTGCAGACGTATATATGAATACACGGTAGTTCTTAAAGTAAACTTAATCTGTAGACTTGGGGTTAAAGTGGGAGAACGGCGTTTAAGTTGTGAGGGCATTGGACTTTAAACCCTGCGGCAACCGCGTTGTGTCCTTGGGCAAGACACTTCACCCCCATTGCCCACGTGGAGGCACGGCGACGCTGTGTACTAAGGCGCACTGCACGTCGATGGTGCACCTGTCTTCAACCAATGCTAACCCTGCTTGTGTGGAGTTGGTATGTTGGGGAGCTGACAGTTGCTCGCCGTTGCCCGGTGGTTCTCTCCGGGTACTCCGGCTTCCTCCACCCATATAACTGTCACGGTCATGGTTAGCCATTGTGCAGAAATATGTGACCTTAAACACCAATAAATAAATCAATAAATTGGACTTTAAACTGAAAGGTTCGATCCCCGACATGCAGTGGTAACTGCGTTGTGTCCTTGGGCAAGGCAATTAATCCTGATTGCCCACGTGAGGGCACTGTGGCGCTGTGTACTTAGGCGTACTGCATACTGATGGTGCACTAGTCTTCAACCAATGCTAACCCAGGCTGTGCGGAGTTAATCATTTACCTAACATGAAAAGCAGACGACACTTGCAAAATAAAATCTTGAATAACTAATTATTTTCATCTTTTGTCTCAAAAACATAGGTTATGACCCCTCATTAGAACGAGCTCGTTCCAACGAGGGGTCATAACCTATGTTTCTGAGTCAAAAAAATAAAAAAAATAATTAAAATGAATTGTCAATTTTTGAGAACAGCGCAGGCCGGTTTTGCCGGTATGTTGTGTAAAGGGTTAATACGTTGGAAAGTCTGACAGTTACTCGCCGCTGCCCGGTGATTCTATCCGGGTACTCCGGCTTCCTCCGCCCGTAAAACTCTCCGACACGAGGAATTAGAATTAGAATTTTATTGAAGCAATAAACAAACATTTGAAGCAGATTGCCAATTTTATAACAACATTAGTTCAATGAATAATATACGGCAGCGTGGAAGCGACACTCCATGTTTTCCTACTATCTTGTTTAAACGAGATAGCTAAGTCGTTTAAACGAGATAGCTATGTCGTTTAAACGAGATAGCTAAGTCGTTTAAACGAGATAGCTAAATCGTTTAAACGAGATACCTAAGTCGTTTAAACGAGATAGCTATGTCGTTTAAACGAGATAGCTAACTCGTTTAAACGAGATAGCTAAGTCGTTTAAACGCGATAGCTGTGTTGTTTAAACGAGATAACTATTGACCAATCAAATTCATTTTGACACGGGCACAACTTGTGAACTGACGAACGACAGCAGTGTTGAGTCAACTACAAGCAGAAAAATGCATCCGTCCGTGGAAGGTGAATGTAATGTACACTTTTGGCAAATGTACGGCGGCCCATACCTGGCATGCATTATTATTTCTAAACGACCCAGCTATCCCGTTTAAACGACTTAGCTATCTCGTTTAAACGACTTAGCTATCTCGTTTACACAACTTAGCTAACTCGTTTAAACAAGATAGTAGGAAAACATAGAGTGTCGCTTCCACGCCGCCGTATTCTTGCAATCGGTTATCCGAATTATAAAATTTACAGAGTTAACATTATTTTACACGTACATTTTCCAAGTAACATTATTAAAATAAAACAATCAACGTTGCTTGCTCAGACAATAACATGTAGTATCTTGTGTTAATCAAGTGGCCATTGTAATAAATCGTATGAGTGAAAAACATCTTAATGCGTTAATCCATCTATTCATGAATTTATAAATCTGTTATTCTCAAAGTATTCGAATTAACCCAGTATTCTAGACTCCAGATTCTAGCCTGGTCATAGTACTATCGGCGTGCAGTAGCCTTAGTTCACAGTGTCATCGTACCTAACGTGGGCAATCATGGCTGACAATTTTGGTCATTAGAAGAGATTTCCAGGAAAGTCAGCTCCCCTTAATTTTCTAAAGTTGTCAGTAAATTTAACACTGGGAGTATGGGAATTCCATATATATAGTGGAGTTGTATCATCGACGTGCGCATCATTTCACAACTTCGGGCATTTTCCTGTTGAGTACCATAAAAATACATAAGCTGGCTTTTTACAATTTTCGCAGTCAGTTTGAACATTTCGTCCCCTGAGTTCCAATGTGTTCTATGTGCCAGTAGGCCAGTAGGCACATAGAACACATTGGAACTCGGGGGACGATTTGACTATTATTCTCTGTTTAAACCCATTTAAAAATAAGAAAACGGCGCTTTCACCATAGTTTGATGTTTTGTGACCTTTTTTTTCCTTTCATTATATCAACAGTGTGCGCATCGTGACATATAATGCAGACACTATCCTTTCCTTTTATATAATAGTCTCGGAGGTAAGATTTGCTATTTTTTTCCTGGAAAGAATAAAATATTTGTAAATTACTGGAAAAAACACATTCGCAAAATAATTAGCTTGCTAGTAAAAGCCAAGTTTACTGTTGTTGCTTTTAACCCTTTACCCAACGCAGACGATATCAACATTTATTATTTTAAATATAATTTTTTCAAAAAATGTCAGCAAAACCATATCATGTGATTCTTCACTGGAACGAGCTCGTTCCAAAGAGGGGTCACATGATTTAGTTTTGTTGAAATTTTTTGAAAAATAATATTTTTTCAGCTGCTGAATTTGCATATTATTCGAGCGGATGCGGTCGATTCGTTTGGGTAAAGGGTTAATAAACGAAAACAATAGACAACCCTCGGAACTGTCTGTTGTTTTCGTTTATTAAATTGGCTTTATTTTCTACTGATGTCACAGATGTTTTCTCAACAATTTCATGCTTTATAATTAGACCTTCCTCGCCCGTCTAATAATTTCAGGGGAGATAAATTGATCAAAAGTCGATTTTCATGACGAAATAAGCCAGGGATGCGATATTAAGTGCCTTGCCAATATCAAATTCTCTTTCTAAAAGACGTACGGACCATTTGTGAACGTTGTGTTGGAAATAATACGAAACCAAAATTTGCTGGTTCGGCATAAAAAAAATCCTGCACGGCAGTGTATTGGTTAGAAAGCGATCACGTGATATGAGTTTCGGATAGGCCTACAACTGTTCTGAAGCGCGCATACTAAAGACAAAATCTATTTTTTTTGCGTGGATACCAACAATTCTTTGGCGGATTCAGAGGGGGGGGGGGGGGGGGGGGGAGGCGCATACGGCGCGCGCCCGTCCCATTTTTTTTTGTATTTCTGTGGGTTTTTTTTTTACAAGCACCGATACCAAGGGAAGGACACTATATTACCTGCGATAAAACATGGACACTTGGACAGCCGCTGCCGTTGGTAGTGGATGTCCCTGTTTTACCACCGATAATACTGTACCCCATGCATACAGCTACAGGCCTAGCTCCTACACGTAGCTCATGTGAACCGATATGATTTGGCTTCTTTTCATAAAAATTTGAATGCTGGAATATGGGACCCCCCCCCCCCCACCCCCTCCGATATAGGCGCAAGTCAATGCAATAAACAAAATGCAAATAAGTAGAATGTACTCTGATAAACCATGGTGGTTGCTGGTTGCTGGTAGTGGCAAACAATGGCCTCGACGACCAGCGGCGTAGCCACTGGAGAAAGTTAAATTGAGCGAACTCACCCCACCCCTCCTTTCTGAGAAATGTCCGTCCTGGAATGCCGAGTAGTCTCACACTGATATGTCTTGGGTCATACAGTTGGTATGAAAAATTAATTTTTGACCCGTGGAAAGCTAGTGACCTTCACCTATGGTGGGGGGGGGGGGAGGGGGGTGGTGGTACACATTTTTAATCCAGCACGATTTGAAATGCAGTTGGAGAAAATAATTTGTCTCCCTACTTCATTTGGCCGGGATACGACCCTGAGCGGCTGGCGGTTGCTGGGAGAAGGCGGTAGCAAACAATGACATCGGAATATTGGCTCAACAAAAAGTATTTGAATAGCTTTCCACGACGTCTCGTGTTTATGTAGGTATTTGAGAGCTCAAACAATTGTAGGACAATATAAAATGAAGTATGAAATATTAAGCGACTACCATAGAATGCAAGCATCTTGTATGAAACCAAAAGGACCTACTTCACGGTCTAAATTACTTTGTGCCGAACGCGTGTCATGGAATAACGCTTTTATTGTAAATTAACAATTGCCAATGCTGCGCGAGATAGAATTTCTTTCTACCCTTTGTCCGGTGCGAATTTCTTCATAGCATCCTTCAGATATACAATATCTTCGAACAGACAACAAAATCCGAAATCAATAATGAAAAACAATCCATTCACTGGCAGTTCACAAAAATGTGTGGACAAACAGGTCTCCAGTTCTGACTTTCATGCTTAACAATGCTACGAATCGTTCTTGAAACAGAAGTCCAGACTGTCAAGTTAACGAACGACTGCTGCGGCATGTCAAAGCCGAAGAGGGCATATTGTACAAGCAACCCGCGAAGTGAGTTGCGTGGATATAACTGATCTGGTCATCTTCCCAGAATTGTAATTGGTCATGCACAATTTCGTGATCCTATGTGACAAGGGGAGATAACTAATTGAAAGTTATTTCGAATGATGAAAGTTGTATGGAATATTTATGAAAAACCTCTCAGCTTTATTTCACAACCAAACTTTGACAAGACAGGAACATGGCATCCCTTGGAGCTATTTTTTTAAAATACAGTAAAATTGTATGCTTGTTGAAAATGGATCGTGAAATGTCGAGTGGAATATTAATCACATGCCATGGCACTGATGATTTTGTCGAAGATATCAAGGATTATATCTCCAAAATTCAATAGATGAGGCCCCACAAAGTCGATATTCTGTTTCTCAGGCCATTTTTGTAAAATTGCATGTGGGTGTGCGTTTTTTTAGCTCATCTTGACAAAGTCAAGCTGAGCTAATCTCATCGCTTGCCGTCCGTCGTCCGTAGTCCGTCGTCCGTCAACACCATGTTTTGGTCTTCTCCTCCAAAGCCACTGGGCCAATTCAAGTGAAAGTTTGTGTGAGTGATGGTCCCAAAGGGGCATTTCATTTTTGTTCAACTCAGCATGCCCAGCCCCATAGGGAGGGAGTGGAGGAAAATGCTCCAAAATATTTTAAAAATCTTCTTCTCAAGAACCAGTGTGTACAATGACTTGATATTTGCTATGGAGCTTCCATATGAGGTGTAAAATCAAGTTTGTTCAAATGAAGTTCGTGAAGTAATATTTGGCTTTGTAATAGGAGGGGTAAGATTTTTAGCCCCGCCCAAAATTTCTATTTTCTGAACCGATGGTCCGGTATGAACCAAATTTGGTTTGTGGTAGTATTGGGTCATAAGTACTTGAACAATGCAAAAAAAAAAAAAAATTCCCACATCCCGATGGGAACCCTGGGAGCTAAAAATAGAAATATTTTCAAACGCCCATATTTCCCAAACCCCACGGAACAGAGAGCTTTTATTTGGTATGAAGTATCCTTATGACCAGTAGAATTGAATGGTAAAAAAAATTGCCATCGGTTATGTTAGGGTGTTCTGTAATGGGCATCGAAAAAAATGCTGAGTCAGCATATTTGCAAAAAATTTTAAAAATCTTTTCTCCAGAACCAATCATCAGAATCTTTTGATATTTGGTATACAGCATTCATAGGGGGGTCAGATAAAAGTTTGTTGAAATAAAGCGCATTGGTTCATATTTGGGCTCTCTACAGGAGCCCGAAGTTTTAACATAGGGTAATATGGGGAATATTCTTTAAAAATCTTCTTCTTCAGAACCACCAGTCAGAATCTTTTAATATTTGGTATACATAATTGTTATGAGGGTCAGATTCTAGATTGTTCAAACCAAGTCCCTAGGTTAATATTTGGGCTTCCTATGGAAGCCCAAATTTTATCTTTGTTCAATATGGAGGGTAATTTAAAAAAATCTTCTTCTTCAGATCCATCAGTCAGAATGCTTTGATATTTGGTGTGCAACATCTCTATGGGGGTCAGATTCAAGTTTGTTCAAATAAGATCCCTAGGTATATATTTGGGCTCACTATGGTAGCCCAAATTTTTACTTAGTGCAATATGAGAAAATTTCTTTAAAAATCTTCTTCTTCAGATCCACCAGTCGGAATGCTTTTATATTTGGTATACAACATCTCTAGGGGGGTCAGATTCCAGGTTGTTCAATTCGAGTGCCTAGGTTAATATTTGGGCTCCATATGGGAACATGAAATTTAACTTCGTACAATATGAGGGAATTTCTTCAAAAATCTTTTTCTTCAGATTCACTTGTCAGAATGCTTTCACATTTGGTATACAACATCTCTAGGGGGGTCAGATTCAAGTTTGTTCAAATCGGATCCATAGGTCAATATTTGGGCTCGCTATGGTAGCCCAAATTTGAACTTAGTGCAATTCGAAGAAATTTCTTTACAATTTCTCTTCTTCAGATCCAACGGTCAGAATGCTTTCATATTCGGTACACAACATCTCTAGGGAAGTCAGATTTAACTGTGTTCAAATCAAGAGCCTGGGTTAATATTTGGGCTCTCTATGGGAGCCGGAATTGGCCATTTTGCTGAAGAATTAAAAATTTTGTATTCAGTACCCTCTAGAGGTACTAAGATTAATCCACATAGGTTGTATCAAGGGGCTTCATAGGGGAGCTCTACATTTTACTTATGATCAACTGAAGAAAAGGCATGATGCCTAGATTATTTTTGTCACTCCTGAGGGACTCAAGGATTGACAGTGTAGCCTATGGAGATGGCTTGCTTAATGTAGACTCATTCTTGGACTCTGTTTAAATTGTGTTCTGTACAAGATGAGCGCTTCAGGCCCCGTGGGGCCTCTTGTTTATTTTATTTTTTATTTTTGTAATTATTTCTTTGTCATCAAATGTTCATCTTCTTGGTTCGTTTTATGCTTTAGTCCTCATAATCAACAGAACAGCATAGGTAATGGTGTATTTCGTCCCCTGAGTGCAAGAAGGCGTGGCAATGCTAAAGCGTTGCAAAGCCTTGTTGCACTCAAGGGACAAATTTATCAATTTTATTAACTTGGGAAAAAAATATCACATATAAATCATTTAATTTCTATTTTTTAAACTTTACGCTGGCTATAAAAAGAGAGCATGCGGCGGCCAAAAGGACCACGCGGGGGGGGGGGGGGGGGGGGGGAGGGGGGTCTTAGAAACAGATTTTTAACTTTTTTAGGCCTTACAGCTATACCGTACATAAATTCTGCATAACCCTCGCTATGGTAATCATGTACTTTCTTACCAGATCAGAATTGATACTTGGAGTTGTGACGTACACACAACCAACCATACAAAGGAAGATATATATGGTATCCAATTCTGTCTGTTTGGGCCCAAGCCTGGCCAATTTGGGGTACGGAACGTGTAGCGTGTCTCGTCTACTAACATATATTTATCCGCAAATAATTTACCAAGAACGTTTTAGCTTTTATACTGTAATCCCGATTCAGTAATATTCCACTGAACCGAGAGCACAAGGGGCGATAACTCACTCAAAATCATTTGGAATGAAAAAGGTTGTTTGAAATAATGATTTAAAAATCACAGGTGAATTGTGTTCATATTCACTCAACCCAGCTGATTTTGGTTGATTTTTAACCCAACTGATTTTAGAGTGTACCTGTTATAGTTGTCAAGGTGATAGCTAAAAGTTGCGATTTTGTTGTATAAAAGTGTAAATATTTCTATAGTTTTTCTGAATGGGTTAAACATAAAACTTAAAGATAGATATGTAACAAACCCCGAAAACAGGTTTGTCAGAGATTATAAATGACGCATGAAATGTAATGTCCATATCGCCACGTGTTCAACGCCATATGGGCTTCTGATAACAGATGATCAATAGTAAGAGAGACACTATTCTCTTCTGTAATATTTATCTGGGTAATTAAAGCCAGTTAAAATCTAATTGTAGAATACATTACATCACATATGTTCTGGACACACACTCATATTACGCATCTATCCTGTCTCCGAAATGTCAAAAGATACCAAACGCGAGTCTTTCAAAGGAACTTCAAAGCGAGCGTTAAATTAAGATAGATCTAAGCGGCCAAGTTCAAGAGAAGCGATTAACTGAGAATAAATGTTCTGGCTATCTAAATAAAAGTCGGGGGGATTTCTCGAAACATTCATTGCAGCCAATTCCAGTCGGAAGGTGTGTAAGGCTGTGGGTCGTTGCGAGGCAGTTGCCAGAGTACACCCAGAGAAGGTCCGAATTTAGCCTTGGCCGTCGAGGGTCATAGGCACCGAGATTGAAAGTCCGCGTATTGTCGTTACCCTGTGAGGGTTGCAAGGAACCGATTGTAGTTTGTTATCGGTTGCGAACCGTAGTGGCATAGTAGCCAAAGAAGTAAGGTCTAGAGACCGTATTAAGAGCTTGAGAAAGCGCTGGAGTAGCTCGCGAGATAAGATAGTTTTAGTCGGGTCGAAATTGGCGATGTTGAGAACACTTTGCAGAATATTTTTATGTGAACTTTGTTAAGTATATATCTGAAGGCGAAGAATAACTTAACCCCGTGAGAACCAGACAAAGCGCAAAGTGATCGTGAACTGTGGTAGACGCCGATTGAATTGTGGTTGAACTGTGGGAACGGCTGATAGATTCGCACAAGCTGACTGACGGTGAAGTTAACCCTGCGAGGAGGAAGCAACGAGAAGTGAATGACACTTGGTATTCATTACAAACCGTGAGAGGATGAAGATGATTGTGAGGTCGATCCATCGGACACAGCTAGCTCTGGGAGACGTCGAGGGCCCTAAAGAATAAACTTTTATTCGCGTAATTAGTGTATTCTTATGGATAATTTTGTGAGTAATTTGTTTCATATTATATTTCTTCGTACATGTAAATAAATAATCTTTTCAGTGAATTATCGTTGATCACCCCTTTGGCGTTGTAAGCCACAGGCACCTTCAGGAATCCTAAGAGCCCCCAAGCGGATAGGGCATTGATAAGGTGGCAAAGTTTACGTGCGAACTGGGGTTCAGACGACAGTCACTGGCTGTCGACTGAGCACTGATGAAAACTTAAAATTTTCCTCCATCACTCAACCCCCGTAATCTTGCGACAATAGTTAATAGATGATCTCTGTACCGTACAGAAATGCTGCACCAGCCTTCAATCATGGGCTCAATGGGTGTTATTAGATGGGAGTAGGGGGTTTGACACCCCACCCCCAATAATCTTTCCAATCGGGCCATTTTCTCTCGGCTGGAATCTGTATATATAGATTCGCTCATGCTAGTAATATAGTACTTTCCTTCCGAGGCTATCATTCTTGGAGTTATGTCACACATAAAATACAAAGACAGGGTGGATTGTCGTAGTGGGGGAGTTAAAAAAGAACTACTCACTGGAAATCTTGGACTTAGAAATAGGGACAACCCAGGGTAAAAAAAAAATCGTTAGACAAAGAGTCATGGAGGATGGTAACCTTAATTGGCGAGAGAGGGTCAAATCCAAAAGGTCTTTGGGTGGCCTGCATGTTAAAGAGAAGACAGCTTTTGAAGAGTATCTTGATGGCACCTTTGAGGTGGGGGGGGGGGGTCACTGTTCTTCAAGCTGTGGTCGCGGTCCCTGGAGCTGATGAGGGAAATTGGGAAAAACAGTGAAAAGGAGTGCCAGGTGTGTAATTTAGACGTGGTTGTGACCGTGAAACACTCTCTACTAGAATTCCCCAAATACCAGTCTAACAGAATAAGATTCACTGGGGATATAATGGGGTTTTGGGATGGGGAATGAAGGACATGTGGTTAGTGAGTGATACAAAGGAGAGAGTTAATATGCTTATCGAGAGATTGGGGAAAATGTGGCACGGTATGTCATCAAGCAGTTCGTCTCCGAGTATTGGGAGGAGAGAAGAAGCGTGGGAAATGGAGGCAGTTGGGAGCACAGGGGTAACTAAAGCCTTCTCACCTGAGATCCGCGACAAATCAGCGGCCGGCCAAAATGTTATTATTATTACATTCAGTCGGTCATGCAATATATAATCTGTTCATTCAGAGTTTATCTTCACGGTCCATTTTTACTTCAGAATCTGAGCAAGAGACTTAATCCCTATTGCCCAAGTGGGTGCACGGTAACGCCGTGTACTAAAGCGCACACCAAGCCGATGGTACATTTGGCTTTGACCAATGCCAACCAGTACGTGTGGGATTATTATCCCTTTGAACCCAAAAAGACCGTTTGTCCGGTCCAAGATCGTTAAACGACATCAATTCATAAAGTAGTATGCCGCTCAGCGAATTTTGTGGTAGACCAATAACGATTTTCAACGTGCAGCCCCAAGGCTACACGCTGAAAATACTGATTGGTCTTCCCCCCAGTAACGAATATAGACTCTGCCAGCTGATGATTCTGAACTGGCATGGAATATACCATAAGGGTTCAAAGGGTTAAGTTAGAGATTCCGACGATTCCTCGTCGCTGCTCAGTGCATGATTTGCTCCAAGTACTCCAGTTTCTTCTACCCGCAAAACTGTCCGACATTATATGACCCAGACTGTTGAAAGTGTTGTTAAACCCCAATAACTAAACAAAGAGACAATGTTCAGTAACCAACAGCTCACTTCCATTAACAATATGGCATAACCAGTTGGTCCAAGAGTTTAGAAAGAAAGGGAACTGATGGCATATAGAAATCTGCCTTTCAAAGATACAAGTAGTAGGAAAGGGATGGATCGGGCCTTATTGACAGGACCTAATGCAGGACCAAGGAAGTGGCGACATGTCTCGTGACCCAGTGGCGTTATGTTGTGTTGTCATGGTAACCCGCATGAGCGGCCATGTCGTGACGTCATCCCCATAGTGATACGTGGTGTTAGTGCGCATGCACAGCGCGTGTTGTTAGGATGATACGTGTTTCCGTCGTCCATTTTGTATACTGGAGGCCGCCATCTTGGTTCCTATGGTAGCACGTGGTTGCTATGTGACCCAAGGCTTCTTATAGGATAGGGTATGTTCGGAGGTTATTTTCGATTAAACAGGAGTAATTTCCCGTTTCGTAGAATTACCACAAACAACCCGACAATCCCTCCAAATCACCGAAATTGACTTTATTTAGTACGAATTTCCCCTAGAATACCTTTTAGGACCCCCATACCGTAGATTTTAACAGTAACACGTAGTGCTATAGTACCGAAAGGCCCCCCAGGTACCGAGAAGGCCCCCATGGGTAAGTTCGATTGAACTAGAGTAGTTCTTCTTGTTAGGATTCCCACCAGAAGCCCTTTTTATACCGCCACACCAATGGCTTATAATAGTAGCACGTAGTGCTTAGTACTGAGGGACCCCTTTGGATTATAGCCAACTGATAGACAACCTCATGAAAGCCTGTATCATTCCTAATGCCAAGAATCTCTCGAGTAGTTACTGATAAGTCATTGCTCGAACGACTGGAATCCCATCGAGCAAATGTGCTACACAGCAATTGCTCGATCGAGTGACTCCACATATTGCTCGAATGACTCGAATCCCATCGAGCAAATGTGTTATCGAGCAGTTGCTCGTTCAAGTGACTCGCACATACGACTCTTAGCCTCATTTCGGTATTTGAGGATACCTTTGACCTGATATTGTATTATTTGAGGATACCTTCTGGAGAATCCCATTTTTGTCATATGTGCTTATGCGAAAAGGCACAATGTGACACATTGTGCACTAGCACATAGGCACATGCGGGATGTGCCGATATGTGCTTATGTGAAAATGGACAATGTGACACACTGTGCACTAGCACATATGCTCATACGGGTATTTGAGGATACCTATGATCCAGCTCCTACACAGCTCCTATATGGCTCCTAGCTCTTATATGGCTCCTTTTCAGGTATTCTTACCAACGGCTTCCATCTTATCTGCAAAGCTCCAAACCCACTACTTGTCTATGGTCTATCTGTCCTATCATTAGCTTCTACAGCAGTCTTGTGCCATTGCGGCACTGTGTCAGTACTATTGGTTATAATATCATCCATTAATATTGACTTGTAACACTACATCCTAGCTATACCTTTGCTCAGGCTTTCAAAATGTTCAATCAGATTGCTTCATTTCCCCTGTATACATATAGACAGGCTGTATAAGAGATTCCGTAAAATTTGGCATCCAGCATGTGCCTATGTGCTAGTGCACAATGTGTCACATTGTGCCTTTTCACGTAAGCACATATGGCAAAAAAGGGATTCTCCAGAAGGTATCCTCAAATAATACAATACCAGGTCATAGGTATCCTCAAATACCTGTATGTGCCTATGTGCTAGTGCACAATGTGTCACATTGTGACTTTTCGCATAAGCACATATCGGCACATCCAGCATGTCCCTATGTGTTAGTGCACATTGTGCCTTTTCACATAAGCACATGTGACAAAAAAGGGATTCTCCAGAAGGTATCCTCAAATAATACAGTACAGGTCATAGGTATCCTCAGATACCCGTATGTACCTATGTGCTAGTGCACAATGTGTCACATTGTGCCTTTTCACATAAGCACATATCGACACATCCAGCATAAGTACATATGACAAAAAAGGGATTCTCCAGAAGGTATCCTCAAATAATACAATATCAGGTCATAGGTATCCTCAAATACGAAATGAGGCTAAGAGTCGTATGTGCGAGTCACTCGAACGAGCAAATGGGATTCGAGTCGTTCGAGCAGTATGTGGAGTCACTCGATCGAGCAACTGCTCTATAACACATTTGCTCGATGGGATTCAAGTCGTTCGAGCAATGACTTATCAGTAACTACTCGAGTGATTCTTGGCATTAGGAATGATATAGGCTTCCATGAAGGTTGTCTATCAGTTGGCTATAATCCACAGGGGTCCCTCAGTTCTATAGCACTACGTGCTACTATCATAAGCCATGGCATGGCGGTACTAAAATGGCTTCTGGTGGGAATCCTAAGAAGAAAAACTACTCTAGTTCAATCGAACTTACCCATGGAGGCCTTCTCGGTACCTGGGGGCCTCTCGGTACTATAGCACTACGTGTTACTGTTAAAATCTACGGTATGGGGTCGTAAAAGGGATTCCAGGGGAAATTCGTACTAAATAAATTTCGGTGATTTGGAGGGATTGTCGGGTTGTTTGTGTTAATTCTACGAAACGGAAAATTAATCGTATTCAATCGAACACACCCTCCGAACATATCCCTATCCTATAAGAAGCCTTTGGGTCACATAGCAACCACGTGCTACCATAGAAACCAAGATGGCGGCCTCCAGTATACAAAATGGACGAAGGATACACGTATCACCCTAACTACACGCGCTGCGCATGCGCACTAACACCACGTATCACTATGGGGATGACTTAAGAACATGGCCGCTCAAGCGAGTTACCATGACAATACAACATGAAGCCACTGGGTCACGTGACATGACGTCGCTTTCTAGGTCCTGCACTAGGTCCTGCCAATAAGGCCCGATTCATCCCTCTCCTACTACTGATATATGCAGCTGGAATTACAGCCATCAAATCCTTTTTCTGTGCAGTTATTAATTTTCATTCAGTTGGGCTAAAAATTAACCCCCTCAATCTGGTGTGCATAAATATTTTTCCCTAAAACATAAGTTGGCAGTCCGTGATGAGATTACACAATAAACACCTAAATGGATAGGAAGATCAGTGACAATTTACTTACATTATTACTATACCCACCCCCACCCCACCCCAATTCAGGAAAGACGGCACCATTTTGGCCTTCGGTGTTTCAAGCGTTAACACCCGATGGTTGGGGACATCTGCTCTGAAACTCCCCCATCTCGGGCCTTTGGACTTCGAGACATGCATGCTTTGGCATGTAATGGTTGGGTTGCTAGTGTGAGTAAATGCCCTTTTTCCGGGGTCTGGTCCCCATGCCATGAAGTGCTTCCGGCGATCCTACTTGCATATAGGTATGCACTGATCCTATCGTTTTAATTTATTATTTTGTTGAATTTCCCCACAACAGAACTTACCTCTTTTAACAACGACACCCTGAAAGTTTTTCTTTCTTTCCGAGTACCGTGTAAAACGAAATGGGCGAGTTTGTCTTTTTTTGTGTGTGGACGGTGGAGAGGGTGGGGGGGGGGGGGACAGTAATAATTTAATCCTACAGCCCTACGGGGTGTGGGATTAAATTATTACTGACACTCCCGTCCAGCTAAGGGTTATTGCGTTGCCTACTCGCGTACCGATAACTTTTGTTTTGCGCAAACATTCATGCGACCGAGGCCTTAGCCGCTGGTGCTTCTTGGAAAGACAATGAAAAGGAATGCCAAATGTGTAATCTAGGCGTAGTGGAGACCTTGGAACACTTTCTATTAGAATGTCCAAATTACCAATCTAACAGAATAAAATTCACCGGGAGTATGATGGGGAAGTGGAATGGGAGAATGAAGGACATGTGATTGGTAGGTGACACAAAGGAGAGGGTTAGTCTGCTTATCGGAGGGATTGGGAAGAATGGGGTACGGGATGTCACCAAGCAGTTCGTCTCAGAGTGTTTGGAGGAGAGGAGAGGTGTGGGGATAAGGATGCAATTGGGAACACAGTGCTAATCAATGTCTTCCCACCTGAGAACCGCGACTAATCAGCGGCAAGCTGAAGTGTTTATTATTATTATTATTATTATTATTATTATTATTATTATTATTATTATTATTATTATTACTGACTCACTCATATGTTAACCCGATTCAAAAAAAGTAATGATGAATTGTTTTTCTTCAAAGCCCGCCAAATAAAAGAATCGTAAAACTGCACAACATTCCCTTTGAATTTTGCCTTGTAGCGTTTAAATCAAAGTAGAAAAGCGAATTTAGAAACAAATCGTCCCCTGAGTTCCAATGTGTTCTATGTGCCAGTAGGCACATAGAACACATTGGAACTCGGGGACGAAATGGACGAATCACACTATCTAAAAGTTTCGTCGAAGAGTTAAATTTATTAGGGAAACCGTCCAATGCAATCCTTTTCGCTAAAGCCAGATACTATCGATTTGGTGACCATGAGAGACTGAAAGGTCTCTCGTATTTTATTTACTTCTTTTGTATTCCAGCAAATGTGATCCATACTATAGAGCGTCGGTGTGCTATGCTAGTATAATTGTTTATTGAAAATGAAAACAAAGCCTGGATTCTTCAGTTTCCAATTGTTATATACTCCAATATACACATAAAAAATCTATTTTATTTCAATAATGCATTCTGTGATTCGTTAAATAGCAAACTATATACTTGAAAGCTTCACGTGGGTCTCAGAACATTGATATTAACAGTTGCTTTCTCCAATACGATGAGTCTTCGGGTAAACGGCATTTCAAGCGCAAATCCGCCCCTTTCAATTATAGTGGCCGATAATATGTGCAAGTTAACGAGACGGTTCTTGAAGATTTAAGTGTTTAACCTAAGCATGGAAGCAAATTTCATTCACCGAAAAACATTTTACCAAAGCAATACTTTTTGCTGAAAAACATGAACTAGAATTTGCTTTAAAATCACGAAAAAACAACAGTTTCTTATATGCCATATGTAGGGGAGATCATTGCCTGTAGGTATGATTAATAACAGAGAAAATTAATACGTCGGCGTGAAGGTTCACGTCGCGATATTTGCACTAAGGCTCAAGCGCGAACCAAGGATTCTATATTTGAGGGTGCTCTAGCCTTTTTTGTTGGGGGGAGGGGGGGGGGGTATGGTATTTGAAGGTTGTTGTGTGGGCTTTCGGGGGTTTTAGCGAGTTACGAAAAACATGTCGACCAACCATATGCATGCAAATGGAATATCCATTAAAAAAAATTAAATTCCATTAAATGAATGGATGTAATGTAAATAACCTGAATGAATGCTTATCTGCAAACTACACTCTGAAATCAGCTGGGTTCAAAATTAACCCAATTCAGCTGGGTTGGGTGAAGAGTTCAATAGTTTAACCCTTTACCCAACGCAGAGAATATCAAAATTTATTATTTTAATTTCTATTTTTTTTTTAATTTTTCCAACCATTTCAACAAAACCATAACATGTGACCCCTCATTGGAACGAGCTCGATGAGCTCGTTCCAATGAGGGATCACATGATATGGTTTTGTTGAAATATTTTGAAAACTTTAAGTTTTTTAACTGCTCAGTTTGCAAATTACGCGGGCGGATGCGAGCGATTCGTTAGGTGAAGGGTCAATACATTACACCATAATGGCAGTTGCACAATACAAAAATAACAAATAAGAAGACATAATAAAAATGATGTATAATATAAAGTACTAATGACTTTTTTCTTTAACAAGGTGATCTCGCTTACAGAAGAATGACCAGGTCATGTTAGAAATAATATTAATCGATTCACTATCACAGTTTTTCAATATATAATAGTATTTCTCCGAATCATTCAATTGTATAAAATCTTTGTTTTCTTTTATAATTTCTTCGAACCCCGTTTCCCTAATTTCGCACCTATGCCTCACAATCCATAACAAAATGTTTTTCTCTCTCTATTTCACAGTTATCACATACCTGGCATCTTCTATCATTTACAGGCGTTGGAGGTTTTTTATGTCTACCCTTTTCTATTTCTAATTATGGTTACTATAACCCTAAGTCTAGTAAACAGTTCACATGCCTGTCGAGATCTGGTGAATTTCAGATAAGGTTCAAGCTTGTATTCATTTTAACTAATCGATACGTTCGTAACTTATTACTTCCTTCCATTTTATCATCATTAAGCATATCTTTAGTAAATCTTTATCTATGCTGAGATTCTAGTACATCTTTTAGGCAATTTCCATTACTATTAGCTAAAGTATTAGCATCGGAAACTCTAATATTATAACAAGATAACTGAGTTATTCACAAGTTTTCGACAGTTCACATTTGTGCGACTCCTTGAGTGAGTTGGAGAGTATGTTATTGCCACTAATTTTGGATAATTTATCGACATATTTATAGAGATATAAGATGGCATCGTTCACAATAGGATATCTACTAAACTCGCCCCGTGCTGCGTGATTAGATGCTTTTCTATTTAACATTAATATTTGTCTACAAAATTTCAAGTGGACTTGTTCACAGGCTGTGGTGTCCGCAAAAGGAGTATTAAGGCAAGGGGACCATATCTTGCAAACATATAATAAAATAGGTTTAATCAATTTATCAAAAAGTTAACATTTTACATCAAGTTAAGTCAAGTGACTTTTTGAGAGAATTTGTAAGGAAACACATTGCTTTCGATCCTTTTGTACTTAAATTTTCTTGCACTTGTTTCGTGTTTCCATTGTATGTGAAATCAAGACCTAAGAATTTATACTCATCTACGATAAATTATGCCGTTCCAATACAAAACGTCGGAACTTTTTTTTATCTTTTCCGTTTTAGAAACTCATGCATTTTGTTTTATTAATATTGACACTAAGTTCGTTTTGATCCGCCTAGTTTTCTAACTTCTGAACACATTTATTTAATCCCGATGGAGACTCTGATAACATTACTAGGTCTTCGGCAAAAGGTAGGTGATTGAGTCGTTGTCCATTCACATTAACTGGTGAACAGGATTCATCAAATATCCCGCAAATGTCATCGATAAAAATTTTGAAAAGAGTGGGAGACATAGAACATCCTCGTCAAACTCTCACTCTTATATTCAAGAAGCCCAGATGAGTTTGGTTGATTTTTAACCCAACTGATATCAGAGTGAACACTGAAGGGAGTGTATTTGAGCGATTCCTGAAAAAATGGCTACAGTATTAGTTCGACTGGGAAAGGAACAAACTAATTTAAATCTATCTGTGGTGAACGTTTCTCGATATATATCCAACAAACAACTAGTATGTCAGATCAGCTAAGCTGTCATCAACAGGCATACATGAAGTAACTATTCTATGCCTTTTGTTCACGGAAGACTCTATTTTGTTTTCTGTTTTCGTATTACTGAGGTCACGAGTGATTCTATTTTTACGCCGAGAACGAGGATCGGCCTTGGGGCAATGTGTCGAACGGGCGGAACGGGCGTTACGGGCCCTGCGAGCGCCAAAGGTGCGAAGAGATAAGCGGGGGGGGGGGGGGGGGGGGGGGGTGTCCCAATCCTCCCGAATTTATTTTTTTTTAAATTAGTGCTAGGAGAAGCATGCTCCTGCATTTTCTTGACAATATCTTCTCAATTATTTCCTTACAATTTGGGTAATTTATTAACTGCATTTCTATGTGTATGGTGCATTTTTTCTCCAAAGATAATCGTGACTACCATGACGCAGGAAAGACCGGTGGAAAACCAACAAACTGGAACAAGTGGGGTTTTATATGAATGGAACCTGTTCAGTAATGCAACTACGTACTCTTGTCACCTCCGCCAGCGTTGGAGGCCGTACCAAAAGCTCCCCACGACCACGAGTTTCAGCTCAGACGTATCGATTCGTCAACCTACACTTTTTAAGATACCAAATATCCCGGGCCCCGGTGCAGTTGCCCCCCCCCCTAACCCTTCCCCACCCCGGCGCTCTATTTTTAGAATATCAACAGCTTGCACGCGTTACAGCACACTTTTTCAGAATCGAACCATAACTTCGCGAAGTAGATCGTCAAGTGAATATGTGAACTACCGACATACGAAAATACGTAGTAAATGTTTTCCCCTAGATATCCCGTTTTTCCTGTTACTTTTGGAGAATTTATGCCTCAAATGTCTGGTAAAACGAGAGACGCAAATATTTTAACATGTCAACATCACGTAACGTGTTTAAAGTGACTGACTCGTGTTTTGAAAAAGCATTGTTTAAACCATTTCTAAAATGCCAAAAATTGGTGTTTTGCGTTTTATCCGTTTGCAATCGCGTTGTGAGTCAACACGTGTATTACGTCAGTCGTAGATGAGTCCGCGCCCTAATCGGCTGACCATGGACTGTGATGGCAGTTTGACGCAGTCAATTGTTATGCGCGTCTACCGCTCGCGCGATTTTTTCCCTTTGAACCCTGGTAGTATCTTCCATGTCAGTTCAATGACAACAGTTGGCAGAATCCATATTCATTATTTGGGGTAGACCATTTAATATGGTCTACCCCCAAATAATGAATATGGACTCTTCCAATTGCATCCACCTTACTTAACGAAATTATGACGTATCATATTCCTGGGCCGGAAATGAGGCCTGTCGTGTTCAAACGGTTAATCCTACACAAGATGGTTAACCCTTTACCTAACCTGAAAAGCAGACGACACTTGCAAAAATAATTCTTGAATAACTAATTTTTTTCATTTTTTGTCTCAAAAACATAGGTTATGACCCCTCGTTGGAACGAGCTCAACGAGCTCGTTCCAACGAGGGGTCATAACCTATGTTTTTGAGACAAAAAATGAAAAAAATAATGAAAATTAATTGGCAACTTTTGAGAATAGCGCTGGCCGGTTTTGGCCGTTACGTTAGGTAAAGGGTTAACTGCGTGCATGCTTAGACTAAATGTCAATCGTTTTCGTCATTGCCGATATCTCGGACACTCTGACAGTTCCCTTCCTGAGGGGTTAGACAAAAGTGGCACCAAAGCTGTCTTAGAACTTTAAGCCTCCAAAAAAGTAAATTTACACTATCTGATCAGTTCGGGGCGAGTCAGGCTGTTAATCATTCCTGTTGGGCCATCAATAAACACCAGCGCCCTCCAAAATCATGTTATTAATTATTAAATTATTTATTATTTCAGTTGCATACAAGGAGAATTGTTTGAATTTTACATACCCCTCAACCACCGTGTGCTCCGATTAACCAAGATGTTCTATCTGGAAATTCAGGTAGAACTTCTTCCTCAATAGGGTCATAGTGGGGGCGTGGTGGGGGCGTGGTGGGGGAGGTGGAAACACAAACAGGTTCAACAGCAGTTTATTGACATTGATTGGCTTGAATACATTTCATAGAGAACACACACTGTTTACTTGGCATTTTAGCCTGCGGGATGTTTATGAAGCAAAACAATGAAAGATTAAAAATAGTTCACGAGAGCAATTTGCTCGCATAAGTAACTGTCAGGAGACGGGTTTTTGCCACACTGGATTTTTTAAAATCCCAAGCCTCTATTGAGCTCGTTCCATTGAGCGGACCTTAGTATATCCTTTTCATTTTTTTCAAAATATAATCCTTTCCACACTGTCTTCAAAAATGGGGTCGTCCAGCACAGTAGCGTTTTTGGCAAACGGGCCATTTCGTTTTCGTTTGGCGGTTCAGTAATAGTTGAATCCCAAAGCTATAAGCGACTATAAGATCAAGTTTTCACTGATTCTCCCCAAAGTGTCGTCTGCTTTTAGACACATAGATGCTACCTTACTCAAATTTGTTTGCGTTTGGTATTAAATAGGGCCACGCGAATTTCAAATTTCGACTCGAATCGAATCCCGAAATGAAGCAAGTAGGGGAATTCGAATCGGATCTTGAATCGAAAACTTAAGGCTCTTCAAATTGTAAATATTACACCTTCTAAATATTGCCAGCCACCATTCAAGTAGTGTATTCAACAGCGACTAGTCTGTTTGGGCAAGACAACCAAAAACGGAACATTTCAGGACGGAATCAAAGTAATTTCGGAAGCAAGCCCCCCCCCTTGAACTCTTCTTATGTCATCAGGTCTACTCTACAGGAGAGCTGATGATATATGGAAGAGTTCTAGGGGAGACCAGCAGCGCGGTGGCTCAGTGGTAGACTGCTGGACTTCTCTGCTAGAGGTCCCGAGTTCGATCCCCGTCCGGGACGACCCGCGTTGTGTCCTTGGGCAAGGCACTTTATCCCGGTTGCCTACATGGGGGCATGATGACGACGATGGTGCACATGTCTCCAATCGCTGTAACCCTGCTTGAACGGAGCTTGAACAGAGTTAGAATGTTGAGGTGCTGACAGTTGCTCGTAAATGCTCGGTGGTTCTCCCCGGGTACTCCGGCTTCCTCCGCCCGTAAAACTATCACGGTCACGATTAGCATAAGTATGCGACCTTAAACACCGATAAATAAATAAATAACAGGGGAGACACTTGGTAGAAATTTAATAACATATCGACGATTCGAAAATTTCCGAACCAGCGCGATTCAGTTCTAATAGAATCGAATCATCGGGACGATTTGGAATCGAACCGAATATTGAAGCTTCGCAGGAACCGAATATTTTATATTTATTTTTTATTTATTAGGGCTTAACGACACTTTCGACAGCCAGGGTCATCTCGTGTCGTACAGTTTGACGGGTGAGGGAAGCTGGACTATCCGGAGAAAACCACCGAGAAACGGCGAGCAACTGTCAGACTCCCCAACATACTAATTCCACACAAACAGTGTTAGCATTGGTTGAAGACAAGTACACCATCGACGTGCAGTACGCATTAATACACGGCGCCACTGTGTTCCCACCAGAGCAATCGGGATTTAGTGCCTTGCCCAAGAACACAACGCAGTCATACCGAGGATCGAACCGTGGACCTTCCTATTTGAGGTCCAATGCCGTAACAAATGGGCCACCGCGCTGGCTACCTAATATTAAAATCATTAATGTAATGTATGTTGGGCTGTCGTCACTGTCGCCAAAAGAAGACTGGACAATAACCTTGCAATTACATTGTGCGATTGTCAGCTTTGTGGCACACTCCGAGATCGATTCCGAATATCTTCATGCTGCGCAGCTGATGTATCGATCTAAGAAGAAGACTGGACAATTTACAAAATGACCAGTGATAATAAAAAATGATTTGCGAACATGCACTGCCCATTCAAATGCCAGGGGGAGTTGTAAACGCCTTAATTGCCTGTGCACTCCAGCTTCGCTCTTCTACCTCACTATTAAGTAATTATGGACTTCAACAAACAGCTTGAAAAGAATGTAATTTATCTGTGTTCAAAACGTTCGTCAATGGGGGATGATTGCATTGCATTAACAGAAGGTCGGAGCACTCGAGTGGGAATTGGAAAACAATTTTGTGATGATTTTAAAACGTCCATACATCGTCAAGATGTTGAGTGACAAAAAACGAATCACCATAATAGGCGGAATACGCATGTTCATGATGTTAAGTTCAATTTCAAAATCAAAGTTGTATCGTTTAGTTTAATTAAAAATTAACCTCAGAAGAAGCTACCGATTTGATGCACGTGTACAGAAAGAGAGCGGCGTTCGATAATTTCGTCTTTCAATAACAATTTCAACACCCCCTTAAATGCAATTTTCGTCATGTAAATCGGTTCATAACCTGAGAAATCACTTGTTCACTTTCTTCTCGTTATTTATTTATTTATTTATTTATTTATTTATTTATTTATTTATTTATTTATTTATTTATTCTTTTTTGTAAATATTTTTGAAATACGACTTATGACACTTCTTTTGCATTTACTCGTCGAACTTATTCCAAGAAAATGCCATAATCAGCACTTTGGACCAGGCGCGCAGCTAGGATCTATAGTTAGGGATGTCCTAGCCCTTTTTTTGGGGGGGGGGGGGGCAAACATGATATTTGGAAGGCCGTTGTGGGGGGGGGGGGGAGTTCTTATTCTTAACTAGGACCATCCGGTTGTTACCCCATCCTCCCACTTCCCTAGAAAGGAAGCAAGCTGAGGGGGTAACTGCAGGAGCGTTCTAGTTAGGACTAGGCGCCCCACCCCATGAAACTTTTACAAAATTCAATGCTCTAAAAGCGAATCGGGGGCATTTATAGAATGTGTTGCCCTATTTTGGAGACCATTTTATGTGAAAGTTGCTTTGGGCCAAAGTTTTCTGGGGGGGGGGGGACATCGAATATTTGAGGGACCAAGGCTCCCAGGGCTCACCCTCCCCTCTCTCTCTCTCTCTCTCACTGCTTGAAAAAAAGTGTCATAATCAATTCTTTGGTATTTGGGTGATCAAGTTTCCCATCTCAGCACTTGTTTTTTGTCAATAAAAACTAAAATATGTTGTAAATATTCAATTTGTATCGTCACGAAAAATGTGCACACATCATCAACATATTTATTTTCTGCATGCTTCAAAGTATATTCTTTAACCCTATACCTAACATGAAAAGCAGACGACACTTGCAAAAAACATTCTTGAATAACTAATTTTTTTCATTTTTTGTCTCCAAAACATAGGTTAAAACCCCTCATTGGAACGAGCTGAACGAGCTCGTTCCAATGAGGGGCATAACCTATGTTTTTGAGACAAAAATGAAAAAATAATGAAAATTAATTGGCGATTTTTGAGAATAACGCTGGTCGGTTTTGGCCGTTACGGTGAGTAAACGGTTAAAAAGTGATCGGAGATTTCGAGGCAACTAAACCTTTCGAGATTTTTTTTTTTAGCATTATTCATTTGTAGTAACTTCCGCCGCGTCCACCCCTCCTTCTAAAATGGCGGCGGTGGAGACACCTTTCAGTGTGTGACCAATGAGCGTTCAAGCAATCCAAATGGAAATAGATCAGTGTTTTATGTCTATGCGGAGATCTCTGAACATATAGTAGAAATAGGTACTAGGGCCGGTAATCATATTTAAACCAAGAGTAGGATAAGGGTTTTAATCACGAGACTTTGCCGAGTGGTTAAAATCCTTATTCTACGAGTGGTTTAAATCTCATTACCGACCATAGAACCCATTTGTTTTATTTACACCACGCTCTTAATAAATAATTGACTTTGTCACTTAAAATAGAGGGGAAAAAACGATACTTTCTATCGCAAACACATGGGTTTGTTTTGTTTTATACGGGCTTTTCACAGGTAGTAACATAGGTGAGCATTGCCCGTTATCAACCAATAGTGCTCAGGTAGCCTACTCAGCACAACTGCTGTCCAACGTGACAAATAATTCTTCCAAAACATTGGGGTTGTCGTGGTGACACTCGTCCTCCGCCAAGATTTATACCTCTTGCACAAATATCGATATGACTGTTACCAGTCGAGCAATATATAAAAATAGCTATTTATTTTTCACCAATCGTTGCTTCCAAAACACAACAAACGGTGTCTGGCTGGAACATGTTCGTTGAAGTCATTCCAGTAAAGGATTATGATCTATAAGTTTCGGAAATAAAAATTGAAAATATTTATAGTTCTTCCAGAAAAAACATATATAATATGTCGTCTGCAAGTCTTGCAAGATAAAACGTTAGCAAAATTAATTACCGTAAATTCAATTGAAGCTTGCATCAATTTTCTGACCTGTCCACGCAAGCCAGAGCCCATGGCGATATATTAATGAACAAATAAGGGATTTGAAGTGACGACATCACTCATTTTCCAACGGCCTGACGGTCACCGTGTTAAATTTCAGACTGCTAAGGAATCTTGCCAACTAAATTATTTAGAAAATATAAACTCCGTGCACCTTTTTTCACTTGAGTTTCTTTTCACGTGTTGTTTATAGAACTGACACAAGCTGTTTAAATCAATGGCATCACTGTTCGGTGCACAATAACAGCGCCATGTCTTATATACATCACTTTGTGTCGTCTTCCATTGTTACCAGCGGTTTCGTATTGTTCCATTGTTGGGTGTTTGATTCTATCTCCTACGATCGTATTTTAGATGCGGAAATCACTGTCACTGAGTGCACACCTTCATCACGGGTGTCGCCCTATTGCAACGCTAGAATGAAGGAAAGGGTTCCTGCAGGCAAGGACTGAAAAAATTCAAGGCTATTCAAGGCCGTTTCTCGATATATTTCAACATTTTTCAAGGCCCTAGATCAATTAGTTCAGATTTTCAAGGCTCAACCTTCATTAGTGCTAACTCGGACCTCCGGTCGTTATCCCATCATACCACTTCCTTGCGAGGGAAGTGAGAGGATGTGGAAAATGATCGGAGGTCCTAGTTAGGACTACGAATTTACAAACTCTGGCATATAAAACTGTATAGTTATGAAAACGTGAGTAGTGAAGGGCGGCACTATGGCGGGTAATGGGAATTTACTATAGAAAAAAAAAATCCTATAGTAATTTCCCTATACCTATTAGGGGCACGGAGGTACTCTGGCGCCATTTGGGAATTTGCTATACCTGTTAATTTGAGAAAATCAGGTTAAACAATTTACACCATAAGTCCCCCCCCCCCCCCCTCCCAAATTACGCCATAAGTGGATCAAAAATACGCCAGAGTGCCTCCGAGATTTGAGAAATTCAGAGTTAAAAATTTATGCCAAAAGTTTCCCCAAAAATTTACGGCATAAGTTGATCAAAATACGCCAGAGTGCCTCCGAGTGTTAACTTTTTTACGCCAGATTGCCTTTCTACAGTGAAATCCAATATGGTGCCAGAGTGCTCCTCCCCTCAATGGGTATAGAGTAATTACTATAGGAATTTAATTCTATAGTAAATTCCCATTACCCGCCACAGTGCCGCCATTCAATACAAACGGGCTTCCTCAGCATTTTTATTTCATGAATATTCAATATACTCGTGACACATTTTCCAGGATTTCAAGACCTTGAATGATCCTTAGTCAAATTCATGTTCATTCCTCGAATTCAGGAAACCGCGGGATCCCTGAAGGATTCAATCAAAAATAATCTGTTTGACAAGACATGGTCGAAATGAAAGGTCAAAATGAAAGACCATGAACTGACTACTCATTGTTCGTCTCAATAGTCATTTACAAAGTTTAGGGGTACATCAAACCCGAACAACAACAAAAAATTCTCAACAGAACCCCCAATAGTAATAATTCAGCGATTTTCATGTTTTCCAGCGGACCACGAGGCAGTGGAGGTGTGCCACCAGTGGTATGTCTCGCACGTTTCACCCCTATTCTGGGGGGATCTCATCGGGGGATTCATGTGACGTCATAGTCACGTGACCTTGTTAAGTCATGTTTGGTGGCCATAGTAGCCGGCGTGAGCGGCCATCTTGTGACGTCATCCCCATAGTGATACGTGGGCTTAGTGAGCATGCGCATCGCGTGTTGTTAGGGTGATATACTTGTTTCCGTCCTCGATTTTGTATACTGGAGGTAGTAATCTTGGTTTCTATAGTAACATGGGGTTGCTATGGGCCTGAAAGGCGTACAACAGGACGGGGTATGTTCGGAGAAAGTGTTCGATTCAATAGGAATAAATCTAATTACCACAAACAACCCGACATTCACTCCAAATCATCCCAATCCACCCCACACTACCGAAACGGACTTTGCGAAGCCCCAGGGCTTATAATAGTTGCACGTAGTGCTAAAGGACCGAGAGGGTTCCTGGGGGTAAGTTCTATTACACTGGAGTACTGGTTCAGATTTTCCCAGAATCACATTTTTCTGCCTATTACAGATGCTATTCCACCTACTCTAACACTAGTAGTTCATCTGGTCCTAGATACTCTTCTACCTATCTCTGGACCTTTCCAGACCTCCACTCTACCCTCGTCCAAGTTTTATAATCACCAGTTAAATTGCTTGATTTCCCATATTCTGTACCTAACCATACATAGTTATCTCCCTTGTATAGAACGAAAACTTCTATGATTCTCAAACCCAAAAGACAATCGAACAGTTACTGAAAAGTCGGGCTATAGGGCAATTGCTCGTTAGAGTGACTCCACATTCTGTTCGAACGACTCGAATTCCATCGAGAAAATGAGCTATAGAGCAATTGCTCGATCGAGTGACTCCATATACGACTCTTGTCCTTATTTCGGTATTTGAGATTACCTATAGCATGGCGATGTACTATTTGAGGATACCTTTTGGGGATAGATACCCTTTGGGGATACACTATCGAGCAATTACTCTGTAGCTCATTTGCTCGAACGACTCGAATTCTATCGAGCAAATGAGCTATAGAGCAATTGTTAAATACGAATTAAAGCGATGAATAGCGACATATTATATAACAAAATAATGACAAAAGTACATAAAACCTGAATTTATCCAACTTCTCAACAAAAAAAACTTTATATTTTTTTAAATTCGAAAAAATGTCCAAAGTTATGTTGGACGACCCCTTAACCATTTGGAACTGAACGGACACTTTTCCGACCGGGAACATGATACGTCATTAAATAGGATTCTTGTTCAGTAAATGTATGGGGAAGACCAATCAATATTTTCAACGTGCAGCCCCGTGGCTGCACGTTGAAAATATTGATTGTTCTACCCCAAATAATGAATATGGACTCTTCTCATTGCTGCCATTGAACTGGCATGGAAGATACCACTAGAGTTCAAAGGGTTAAGCTAGTGTATACAAAGTATCCGGGCTTTGTATTTACTCGTACAGCAAATTGGTGATGTTTGGGTCCCAATAGCCCGAATCGGGTACCACAGACCCCCATTTGTATACGACTATGTGAATGATATTAGTGCAAGTATCAAATCTAGTCACGTGGGGAAGAGTATGATAAAACTACAAGCCAGGGCGAATCGGTATCTAAGACTCCAATCCAGAAGAAAATATCGTGAATAAATTTATTAGGGTTTAACGACACTTTAACAGCTAAGGTCATATCGTGTCGGTGACAGTTTTACGGGTGGAGGAAGCCGGCGTACCCGGAGAGAACCACCGAGCAACGACGAGCAGCTGCCAGCTCCTCATCATCGTAACTCTGCACAGCCAGGGTTAGATTGGTTGAAGACATGCGCACCATCGGCGTGCAGTACACCTTAGTACACGGTGTCATCTTTCCCCCATGTGTACAATTGGGGTGAAGTGCCTTTCCCAAGGACACCACGCGGAATTCCGAATCGATCGCTCAGACGGTCACCCATCCAAGGACTAACCGGGCTCGACGTTGATTAACTTCGGTGATCTGACGAAACCCGGTTACCGCAATGCCACCACGCCCCCTCAAATAAACAGAGGATATCTACGCAAGCGCTCGCGAAAAATGAAACTTTCAGGTCCACACTCATGAGATAATTCTCGATATTCACTAAAATAGCGTAGATTTTCTTTTTATTATATGCTACGTGACATTTTACAGCGCAATATTCAGCCCAATCGACTGCAAACAGTTTCAAGACAATAACAAAAAGCTGCTGATCGTTTCTTCAAGGCGCCGTCATGCGCCGAAGCGTAACGTCATCTAGGAAGCTACTGGGGGATATTCCTCCATCGCAAGCGCTCGTGAACAATAAAACTTTCAGGTACACACCCATGACATGAGATAATTCCAGATAGTGACTAAAATAAAGTAGATTTTCTTTTTTATTATATGCTACGAGACATTTTATTGCACAATATTCAGCCGAATTCGACCCCAAATGCATACATTTCAAAACAATAACAAAGATCAGCTGATCGTCCCTTCAAGGCGACGTGATGCGACGTAGCGTGACGTCATTTAGGAAGCAACTGAGGGACATATATCGAGTCGATGGATATCGAGAAATATATTTTAGATAGTTTGCAATAATTCACAGGCTAGCATATAATAAAAAAAATATTATTGGGGGAAGAGAGGGTCACCCCGACCGGAAAACGTTGCAGAATAAATTTTAAGCATACTTCACAAATTTCTGCATAGATTCAATTTAAATACGTAGGAATTAATTAAATTCTTCTTGGCATTTCTTTTACGACGAATTATTCATATTTTGTTATCGATGACGTCGCTATCAACAAACTAAATGAATAAATTAAAATGTTACTATTTAACGTCTAATGACGCATGAAATGATATTTTTAGTTCTGCAAAAATGTCTGACGAATGTAATGGATGTAGGCCTAAAGGGAACAGGAGATTACACATCTTTGAAAAGAAAATGAGGAAAAACTATTCAACAATTCAAACTACCCAACTAGTCGTCCGCACGAGTTCACTAAAACCATGCAGTGGTTAAGTTCTCTTGAATTTGTTAAAATATTTTTAATCTATGCTTAAAAACGTCATTTAACACTACAAGTGTAACAATTCTGATAGCATCGGTGAAAAACATGGCTGGCAATTTTCGGCGTTAGAAGAGATTTACAGGCAGTAAGTTTAACCCTTTACCCAACGTAACGGCCAAAACCGGCCAGCGCTATTCACAGAAATCGCCAATTATTTTTTATTATTTTTTTTCATTTTTTCATCTCAAAAACATATGTTATGACACCTCTTTGGAACGAGCTCGTCGAGCTCGTTCCAATGAGGGGTCATAACCTATGTTTTTGAGACAAAAAATGAAAAAAAAATTAGTTATTCAAGAATTTTGTTTGCATGTGTCGTCTTCTTTTCGTGTTAGGTAAAGGGTTAACGTTGCTGGTATGGGAATTTCATTTAAAAATTGAAATTTCGAGATTTTTGTGGATCATCGATGTGCGCACCATTTCATAAACTTGAGAAAAACTCAACAAAGGGCCCAAGTAGACAAACTAGTGTTGGTAGGTGAAATACTGATAGATATTCTTTATAACGGTTTATCTGTGAACTAGTTGCTTCAAATTAGCTTGCCACAAAAAGCCAAGTTTTCCCTTTTTCACTTTTAATAAACGGAAACAACAGACAGCTCTGAGAAGTGTCTGTTGTTTTCGTTTATTAAAAGTAACAGAAGGAAACCCGACTTTATTTTCTACTGATGACATAGGCGGTTCTTCATTAATTACTTGCTTCTTAATTGGACTTTCCTCGCTCGTCTAATAATTTCAAGGGCGATAATTTATCGAAAGTCGATTTTCATGAGGTTATAAGTCAGGAAGGATTCCTTCCCTTTACATAATTTTGAAAATAGGAAGATTTAATTTGAACTATTAAAATTATAAACTATTTGGAGTGAATATTTTGTAAAAAAAAAACCGCCGTTGTTTCGCAAATAATGAGTCCATTACTATGAGTCTACAGCCAGTTTCAAACATATCGCATGAGTTTGATAAATAGAGGATAGAGTCGAAGAATTTTCCGTTTTGGCGAGCCCAAACGGAAAATTCGGACGAGTTTCATAAATATTATATGAGAAAAACACTCATTTCATATTCTATTTATCATATGACACACACACGCACAAATTAGGCACATAGTATGTCTTTTCAACCCATCACCTAACTTGAGTTGCAGACGGCACTTGGAAAAAACATCCTCGAATAACTAAAAAATTTCATTTTTTGCTTGCAAAACATAGGTTATGACCCCTCATTGGAACGAGCTCGTCGAGCTCGTTCCAATGAGGGGTTATAACCTATGTTTTGCAAGGAAAAAGTGAAAATATAAAAAAAAATGAATGGCGTTTTTCTTGTTGGTAAAAGATTAATACAATAAAGCCCACTCAAAATAGGACAGATAACGTAAATTCTCCCTACTGAAATTATGCAAATGTGACCCAGTTGTATTTTGTTCAGCCAATCAAATTGTTCAGTTTTGAAATTGACCAATGAAAGCTCCCAACTCTAATTATGTAAATTATGAAGATGTGGCCCAGTTGTATTTTGTTCACCCAGTCAAATTGTCTAGTTTTGAAACTGACCAATATAATTGACGGAAGGCTTTATTTATCACTGATTAATATGAAAACAAAATATCAAATGTTTTAAAGTGAACAAAACGGACGAGTCATATGATAAATTATGATTGGCTGAAACAATCAGTTTTGGGTGATAAAGAAAATATTGAATTGAAGTGTTTGATCGATAAGTTACAACCATTAACTGAATCGACAGCGGTCAGCATTATGCTCCAAGTGCCCTAAATATTGGCCTTGCTATTCGGGTGGGCGTGGAGGTTTCTGGCGATTGTGCAGGGCGGGTATTCATTGAAGACAATACCCTTGTGAAAAGGTACCATGGTTCACCATGTTTGTCCCAACATATAGGTGATATACCAGAGTATGTTGGAACGATTACATGCATGGTGTACCACGGCACGTTTTTCAGGGTATCGCCGAGAAACTTCTAGTCACGGTAAATTGTATCAGAGTAACAAACTTTCACAGGTGGCTCAGTAGGTAGAGATGCAGGCTGCAAGCCGAGAGGTCCTCGGTTCTAATCCCACCTGGGGCAACCACGTTTTGTCCCTGGACAAGACACTTAATCCCAATTGCCCACGTGGGGGGCGGGGGGGGGGGGGGCACGGTGGCGTTGTGTACTAAGGCGTACTGAACGTCGATGGTGCACTTGTCTTCAACCAATGCAGACCCTGCTCGTGTGGAGTTAGTACGTTGGGGAGTCTGACAGTTCGTGTCCTGAGTTCCAATGTTTTTTTATGTGCCAGGAGGCACATGGAACATGGAACACATTGGAACTCAGGGCGCGTGTTGCTCGCAGTTGCTCGGTGGTTCTCTCAGGGCACTCTGGCTTCCTCCACCCGTAAAACTGTCCAACACGAGGTGACCCTGGCTGTCGAAAGTGTCGTTAAACCCCAATAAATAAATAAAATACATATCTAACTTTCATAACATTCAAGTCAGGAACTCTTAAAAGCGTTTGTTTGCATTTCGATGATCTCAGTCTGGAGCAGTCTCGAGCTTTGTCCAGGACTTCGATGATCTCAGTTCAGTCTCGAGCTTTGTCTACAAGATTTCTCGAGCAGATGCCCCTCGCACCCCAGAATTTGTCAGTCGACTCAGGTCCCTACGCATGCGATCATAATGAAGTGACAAACAATTATGAGTGGTTGAGGAATTTTCGAATCAAGTCCAGACTGTATCCCGAGGAAGTTGCAGTAAACCTTTGCGGCAGAGCTATACTGACACTCAGAGAAATCCGCACCAAATTTGGTTCCAAGTTGAACAAAAACCCATCGAAGAACCAAAACAAATGAGCCCTCTTGTGATGTACAACCAGGCAATTTCATTGAGCGTTGCCTCTCTTGTTTATATGAAAAATTGCCGTTGTTACGCAACTTAACCCTTTACCTAACCAATCGGCAGTGTAATTCACAATTTAAGCAGTTTAAAAAAAGATTCAAAACCACATCTTGTGACCCTTCATTGGAAAGAACTCGTAATTGGTAATTAAGGGACAATATCATCCCAAATTATAAACCAGGGTCAACAACAGGAATCAGTTTCGAAATCACCAAAATTGGTGTGTGTATCTGTACTCGGGCGACGTTGCAGAGGATTAAATTTCTGCAACTTAAATTAAATTTTCTTTTGTACGAGCGCGTTCCAATGGGAGGTCACATGATGTTATTATCTTAAAGTATGGGGGGAAATTTTTAAAAACAATAATTAACCCCGCACAAAGTAGATCTTTTGTTTCTCAGGCCATTATTTATAAAATTGCATGCGGGCGACCGGTCTTTTATTTTATTTTTTATTTCTGTAATTATTTCTTTACCATCAAAAGTTCATGTTCTTGGTTTAGATTTCAGGCCTCATAATCTACGGAATAGCATGGGTGGTGGTGTATTTCGCCCCTTGAGAGCAAGAAGGCTTTGCAGTGCTAAAGCTTTGCAAAGCCTTCTTGCACTCAAGGGACAAATTTATCAGTTTTTTTTTAACTTGGGTAAAATATCAGACAAAAAACATTTTATTTTTATTTTTTTAAGTTCAAATTGGTTATAAGAAGAGAGCATGCGGCAGCCAAAAGGACAATTTTTTAGGCATAAAATAATAGATTTTAATATCGTGTTGTGATGAGTTAATTAAGGGTTAACGTTGTTTCCGACGTTGCTTCGTCGTCATTTTCAAATTTCAACTTGGCACGGCTTCTTATTTGACAATTTATACAATGTAAAGAGGATTTGACATTCTGTTAATGTGATAAAACCGAAGAATCAAAACATGAGTATATTTGGTTCCATGCAATCAGATTTGGTTCCGCTTCCAGGACAAACTGAAGAACCAGTTTTGGTTCCTGTGAGGAAACAGACTTTCTCTGCGTGTACGTGGAAATAAGAGAAGTGAAGGTTTGCATTTAGTTTGGTAACTGATTTTGCGCATGTGTTTTTAGGTTCGCGGAGTGCACAGTAGTACGCAATTTTGCCTCGATTTAAGAGAATAAGATATTAAGCACTTCCACAAATAAACCATGGTATATAAAAATATTTCACGCAACAGATCTAAAAATAACCGCAGCTTTGATGATAGCATACCTGTGTGAGAAAAATAACTGAAGGTATTCTGCAACATTTCAAGTACTATGAAATGATCATATTTTTCAACAAGAGTCTTTCACTTATAGCTGTTTAAATTTAGAAGTATCTCAACCCTCTGAACTCGGTACGCGTACATTGTTTAAACCCTTTACTCAACGTAACAACCAAAAACGGCCAGCGCTATTCTCAAAAATCTGAAATTAGTTTTCATTATATTTTCATTTTTTTTTGGTTTCAAAAACATAGGTTATGACCCCTCATTGGAACGAGCTCGGCGAGCTCGTTCCAAAGAGGGGTCATAACCTATGTTTTTGAGATAAAAAATGAAAAAAAATTAATTATTCAAGAATTTTGTTTGCAACTCCCGTCTGCTTTTCATATTAAGTAAATGGTTAACACTTTGAACCCGAAAGGCCGCTTTTTCGATCCCAGGATCATGATAGATAAGATAAGATAAGATTTATTAAGCAAATACACCCGAACAAAGGCAGATTGCTTATATATACAAAATCAACATAAATAGAAACATAAAACAATACTAATTCCAAATGACAAACGTAAATATCAAGGCTTATAGTGGTTGTAATATAATATTGTTAATGACTAGGCTTGATTTGACTAGGATTAATAAAAAGTTAGCTGCTCCCTGAATTGTGTGGCAGACAATCAAGAGTTTCTACATGCAGATGGGCTGCACGTTGGAAATATTGATTGGTCCCCCCCCCCCCCCCCCCCCCAAGTAACGAATATTGACTCTACCAGTTGATGGCTCTGAAGTGGTATAGAATATACCATCGGTGTCCAAAAGGTTAATAAAGTAAAGGCTGCCAATCCATAAACAGACGTGAATTTGGGGGTTTTGGTTGGGGGGGGGGGGGGTAATTTCCTACTGTAATTCCCCCACCCCCACCTCATCCCCGCGGAACATGCAACTTTTGAAAAATCATTTGCACCCCCCCTCTCCTCCAAATTTTCCCAACTGCTACCTATAAAATTCCAACTCTTAAGAAATCCGAACGCACACTCTCCTCTTGAGTTCGAAATATATGACCCCCCCCCCCCCCCCAACCTCGTCGCCACGTCCCTGAACAGCGGACAGAATAAATACCAAACTGGTAGGGAGGGGATGCAGTAATAATTTAATTTAAATTATTACTCTGATCCTCCCCACAAACTAAGTATACTGAGTATATACTGTGATGAAAACAGTGGACTGTGTAAACTCAAATCTCTCCTCAACTGAATGTAGTCGACAATATGGGCATTAGACGTGGATACACATGGATGGAGTATTTTTAAAGCAGTTCAGGCTGGTTCAGGTAACTGTTTTCAAAACTTAAAAAGGTACATATCTACGGAAGCGTTGAGGCGCCAGTTGAGTATTATTTCTATCTTGCACGTGCAAGTTAGCTATCTTGCACCTGCAAGTTACTATCTTGCACGTGCAGGTTACCTATCTTGCACCTGCAAGTTACTATCTTGCACGTGCAGGTTAGCTATCTTGCACCTGCAAGTTACTATCTTGCACGTGCAGCTTAGCCATCTTGCACCTGCAAGTTACTATCTTGCACGTGCAAGTTACTATCTTGCACGGGCAGGTTAGCTATCGTGCACGTGCAAGTTAGCTATCTTGCACCTGCAAGTTACTATCTTGCACGTGCAGGTTAGCTATCTTGCACTTGCAAGTTACTACCTTGCACGTGCAGCTTAGCTATCTTGCACCTGCAAGTTCCTGTCTTGCACGTGCAGGTTAGCTATCTTGCACGTGCAGGATAGCTATCTTGCACCTGCAAGTTAGCTATCTTGCACGTGCAGGTTACCTATCTTGCACCTGCAAGTTACTATCTTGCACGTGCAGGTTAGCTATCGTGCACGTGCAGGTTAGCTATCTTGCATCTGCAAGTTACTATCTTGCACATGCAGGTTAGCTATCTAAAGCCTATCTTGCACCTGTAAGTCTATACTATATTTTAGAATGTCTGTATGTCTGTCTCTCTCTGTCTGTCTCTCTCTCTGTCTATAGAAATGAATATGGGGCCATACAGAGTGCCCAAGATGAGTCTATTAGGGGTACTTTTTATGGCGGAGGTCCTCGTCAGGTTTAAAAAAGAGTGCGGGTGGGGTGGGGGCAGGGAGGGGCACCGAAAGTTATGACCAAATATTTTTTCACCGATATAGGTCTTCAAAGGGGCCTACTTGGGGTATCTTTTTATCAGGAATCTCATGGTGGTGTTTAAAAAAGTGGCGGGGTGAGGGTGGGGAGGGTGGTGAGGGGCAAAATTGATGGATTTCACCGATATAGGTCCTCAAAGGGGTCTACTAGGGGTAACTTTTTCCAGGAATCTAATGGTGGGGGTTTAAAAAGTGACGGGATCGAAGGCCCCCGCCCGGAGGGCGAGGCCGAGTGTGCCGCCCTTAGGGCGGTCTGGGTCGAAAAATACGCGGCCCCGATTTTTTTTTGGGGGGGGGTGTTTTTTTATGGCGGAGGTCCTCGTCAGGTTTAAAAAAGTGTGCGGGGTGGGGTGGAGGCAGGGAGGGAGGGGCACCAAAAAGTTCGACCAAATTTTTTTTCACTGATATAGGTCTTCAAAGAGGTCTACTTGGGGTAACCTTTTTTCAGGAATCTAATAGTGGTGTTTAAAAAAGTGGCGGGGTGGGGTGGGGAGGGGCAAAATTGATGGATAATCACCGATAAAGGTCCTCAAAGGGGTCTACCAGGGGTAACATTTTAACAGGAATCTAATGGTGGGGGTTTAAAAAGTGACGGGATTGAAGGCGGGATCGAGTGTGCCGCCCGTAGGGCGGGCTGGGTCGAAAAATCCGCGGCCCCTATTTTTTGTTTTTTGGGGAGTACTTTTCATATGACCCCTAAATTTTCCCGTGCAACCCTGCTAATTAGTTATATTTGAGGAACATCATTTCAGTCATATTTGAAGTCGAGTTCATCAAAATTAGTATATAAGGGTCCAGCCTAGCCCCAAGTAGAAGTAGAAGAAACAGATTAAATCGGCTGAGCCCGCTCAGTTCCGCTGCCTCTGTTTACATCATACAGCACACTGAACTCCTATGTATACTAATAACACCTGGCGACTTTTAACCCTTTACCTAACATAAAAAGAAAACGACACTTGTAAAAAAAATTCTTAAATAACTATTTTTTTTCATTTTTTGTTTCAAAAACATAGGTTATGACCCCTCATTGGAACGAGCTCAACGGGCTCGTTCCAACGAGGTGTCATAGGCTATGTTTTTGAAACAAAACATGAAAAAATAATGAAACTTAATCGGCGATTTTTGAGAATAGCGATGGCCGGTTTGGGCCGTTACGTTGGATAAAGGGTTAAGAAGCCTTACTCTTGGGGCGCTTAGGGCGATCTGTCCCCAGAAAACTTTTTACGCTTTTCTTAATGTAAGGTTATAACTGGACAATGGCTAGGTCTATTCATAAAAATCGCAAATTTCATTATTTTTAAACTTTTAGCCTTGAAAACACACAGCATATGACCCTTCGGTGAAAGGAGTTCGTTTCGATGAGGGGTCATAAGCTATTTTTAGGCACAAATTGAACATTTCTAGCCATTAACAAATTCTTTTTCAGACATCATCTACTTACTATTTGTGTTGTTAAATTTAAGAGTTGGGTAATTATAAACCCACACCTCACCGATGGGGAACGTGACTCCGCCCTCCTCACCCACCCACACACACACACTTACCCTCCCATAACAAAATCATTTGACGCCACCACAGCACTAAATCCTTGTTTATACAATCACTTCGACCAAAAAAAAAAAGGAAATCGACCGTTCGTGCGACCGAAATGTCGGCTCGTTTATAATATATTTCAAACTCAGGTGCGCAAATAACGGGTGTGATGTTTGTATGTCATATCACTCACAGACAAACATAATTTAAAAACTTATCTGATTTAGTGCACTTGGGAATATGGAATTAAGCATACCCACCATTACACCGCAACGTTTAATACAAAAATCAAAATGACAGTATTTTTTTACTTCGCTTGGCGAAAAAGTGGAGGGATAAGTACCCCCCCCCCCCCCCTCCCCCCCATAGCGCCGCCACTGCGTGAACTCATCGTCGATATTGCTTGAGAACTTTAGACTCGCATGCTATCAGCAGTGATAGTGACTGCAGTGAAACTGGAATCAGCAGGGATGGTGCCATGGGAACAGATGCTTTTATGTTAATATAGCGGAAATTACACCCGGTCTTTATTTTCAATATTATTTTGTATAATCTCTCTCTCAGCTATACGTTTTGTGAGACGACTAAGATGCCTGATATCTTGAGAAAAGATTCGAAGGAAAACGAATCGGACGGCCGATTTCGAATCGAATCGAATAACAACTTAAGATTCCAAATCGAATCGAATTTCGAAGCTTGCCAGCGTCCTAATTTATTTATTTATTCATAAGGTTCGGATAGGCCACAGTACTCTGGTAGTATAACTGTTTACGTCGATGCCCATTTTGCTGGTTTTGTTTAATGTTCGCTTCTACCCTTACATTCACCATTGTTCCCTTAGAAATACTGCAGTACAAATAACGATAGCACTTTACCTTAGACAAACAGAGGACTATATTATTCTTGTATAACTGACATTTTCAATTTTTGCATCAAGAAATTTTTTAAGACCCCCTGAATGGAACGATCTCGGCGAGCTCGCTCCAACGGCTGTGTGTGCTGGGGGAGCCATGAGCTTTTAGTTGGAAACAAAAAATAAATTTAGATAAAAAAGATTGAATGGAGATTTTTCGAGGGCGCTGGGCCGTGGTTTTGATCGTTACGTTAGGTAAAGGACTGAATGTTGCACGTCTCCATGAAAAAAAAAAAAATTGAATGAAGATTTTTTTAAGAGCTCTGGGCCGGTTTGCATAGTTACATTAGGTAAAGGGATAATATTTCACGTCTCCATGTAAACAAAATTGAATAGAGATTTTTTAAGAGCGCTAAACCGGTTTTGATTGTTACGTTAGGTAAAGGGTTAAATGTTTCACGTCTCCATGTAATTAGAAGAACAATAGTTTTATCAACCATGGAATGAGAGGTGGGTATTCTTTCTTTTTCGTCGAAAGACGTATTCTTGTTTCTCATGCTGCAAAACTCTGATACTAATTACTGAAAAGTTGAAATTCGACCCGTTCTCATACCCGTACAGGATAACTAACAGTTTGAACTCGTCTGGTTAGCAATCGATTTTCGCAGCGTGTATTGACCTAATAAACCAGTTTGTCTGTAAAGGAAGTATAATGTGGTTATACAGGCCTTTAACCCTTTACCCAACGTAGACGATATCAAAATTTATTATTTTAAATATTATTTTTCAGATTTTTCCAAAACAAATTCAACAAAACCATATCATGTGGCCCCTCAATGGAAAGGGCTCAATGAGCTCTTCCAATGCGGGGGTCACTTGATGTGGTTTCGTTGAAAAATGTGTTAAACATAAATGTTTTAAAACGACTCGTTTTTGTAAATTACGCGGGCGGATGCGGCCGATTCGTGGGGGTAAAGGGTTAAACGCAGACACGAAAACAATTTCTACAGAAATCCCAGACGTAACGGCCCAAACCCGCCAGCGCTGTTCACAAAAATCACCGTTCAGTTTTCATTATTTTTTTTTCATCTTTTGTCCCAAATAACATAGCTTATGAACACTAATTGAAACAAGCTCGTTGAGCTCGTTCCAATGGGGGGTCATAAGCTATGTTTTGGCGCAAAGACTTCAAGAATTGTACTTGCAAGTGTCGTTTTTCTTTTGTGTTAGTTAAAGGGTTGCGAAAATATAATGCATATTGAAAAAGAACTCGGCTAAAATACGGTAATAGACCCGGAAACCAGCGCCCAGTATTGTCAGTGATGGGGTGGGGTGTTATTATTTCTATCCCAGCCCCCCCCCCCCCCCCCAATCCCGGTCAAAATCTTCAAAGTTAGCAGTATTTAGACTCAGAACACCAGTCGGAAATCCTTTGCGCTATGGTAGTAGATTTTGTGGCATTTAACTGTAAGTTGTAACTATGACTACTTCTAACAGGAGGCACTTTGTGATTTTAGGACCACACTTCATGGGATTTTCTAACTGTGTCAATATCACTGTGCCGCCTCTTCAGTCCAATAAGGCACCATGTGCAATGCTAAAGAAACAATGTCCAACTCTTGAACCTAAAGGTCATATATTTCGAACACAACGGGATAGGGTGCATTCAGATTTACTTTAACCCTTTACCTAACGCAGACGATATCAAAATTTATTATTTTAAATACCATTTTTTCAAATTTTCAAAAAATCTCAACAAAACCATATCATGTGACCCATCGTTGGAACGAGCTCGAGGAGCTCGTTCCAACGAGGGGTCACATGATATGGTTTTGTTGAAATTTTTTGAAAAATAATATTTTTTCACCAACTGTATTTTCATATTACGCGGGCGGATGCGGCCGATTCGTTGGGTAAACAATATTTTATTTCCAAAAAAAGACAGACAAAAAGACAGACAATAATTGATTAGAATTGAGAACAAAAATATCTTGACCATAGAAAGAGGATTCAGCAGTAAGCTAAGTGCTTATTCGAGGCCGTCTCCTGGTAGTTGTATGTTACAGTATAATGGCTGGCACAGAGATGATTTGGTCTGTATAATAAGATAAACATACGCATGAAAATGCAACAATAGGTGAGTAGCTGGGGGGGGGGGGGGGGGGGACAAAAGTGGAAGAAAAGGAGAGAGAGAGAGGGGAGAGAAGGAAAGAGAGACGCGGCGAGGTGGTGACTGGTTTGCTTTTAGTCGATGAATGTATCGTAATACAAAGTTGAAGAGACGTTACTAACTTGTGGACCATAATATACATCAGCAAAACCTTTTTGATAGTAGGATAAACTCTAAAGGGTCTTCTCGAAGATTAGTCTGTTCATTACAGGATTATAGTATTCAGATCCGAACAGTAAGTTGTCAGTTGTAACATTACATTGGAGAGTGCCTAGTGTCTGAGTGTCTGATGCCTTTGTTGGGAGTAAAGAGGGCAGTGAAAAAAACGTGATCAGCAGTTTCACGTTCACCGCATCGGCAAAGGCATGTGTCTGACAGAAAGTTGTTGTACAAGTCACTGTTGAGATTACTACAGTTAAGACGTAGGCGACAGTGAAGTATTTGGGCCTGGTGCGATTTATGGAAGTAGAAGTGGTTAGGTACAATATTCAAATATCTGTATATAGGTAACCTTTGAATTGTGAAAGTGAATTATTTTGCCTAATTTCGGATGGAATCTCATTCCAAAAGTGCGTGGTAGAGGGGAGGAAGGAAGTATGGTATGATTGGGTGCGACACAATGGTGTGATGAGATTCAAATTGTTCCTTAGATTGTAATCTTGGGTTTCAGAACTGGATGGAGGGATTAGGTTAGATGAATACGCGGGGACAAGGCTGTGATGCATCTTAAAAAATTGTACTAACTTATGATTTTGCCGTCTTCCGAGCGTGTCCCATGTCAATTCGGCATACAGGCGATACTTACTAGCGCTCATGGTACCCCCAGTAATAATTCTTGCCGCTTCAATTTGGATTTTCTCCAATTCATCGGCTTCCCCAGCTGTACAGTTATCCCAGACGGTATCGGCGTATTCAAGGATTGGGTGGATATATGCGAAGTGGATTTTCTCTAGGGATTTGCGACCAAGCCTATGCTTGAAGCGTCCAATCAGGTTGATACGCCGCCAAGCTTTTCTCGGCTTATTCATCGATATGGGTTCCCCATGTCCCCTTGTTGTTGAGCACCACTCCCAGGTGTTTGTGTCGTGATACCTCTATAATATTTGTAGAGAACATTGACAGTGGGTGGGTGTGTAGGTTCGAGCGTTTTTCGTGAAATGATCATTGTTTCAGTTTTATTAGGATTGAAATTAACTTTGTCTTTGACCAATTTTCTATTATCTTAATGCCATTACTAATTATATTAGCTGCCATGGCGGGGTTCTCAACAATCAAGAACAGGGTAGTGTCGTCAGAAAAGAGACGAATGTTGCTAGTGATACCGTCAACTATATCATTTATATAAACCAAAAAGAGAAGGGGTCCGAGCATAGAACCTTGAGGAACTCCGGCAGTCAAGTTCGTCCAGGAGGAGGATACAGAATATACAACAACGCGTTACTGTCTATGATTCAGGTAAGACTCGAATTATCTCATGAGGTTACCTGTGATTCCAATATTTTCAAGTTTGCAAAGAAGTCCCTTGTGCCAAACCTTATCGAAAGCTTTGCTTACGTCGTAAAAGACAGTTCGGATTTCCTTTCCTGCATCAAGTGCGGAACTGAACGTGTGGTAAATGTCAGTCAGTTGAAGCACAGTGGAGTCCGTCGGCGGGAATTCTGATTGGAGTGGTGTTAGGAGCCTGTTGTCTTTTAGAAATGCTAGCACTTTTTTTATGTATACATTTCTCAAATACTTTACTAAGACAGCTCAGCAAGTTAATAGGTCGGTAATTTTCTACAAGATGTGCATCTCCTTTTTTGTACACAGGTGTGACATTGCCTCGCTTCCATTGGGTCGGAAAAATCGCTTTATCTGACACCTGGTTGAACAAATCAGTTAGCAGTTTACATAGACTGGGGAGAACACTTTTTATTATACACGTAAAATAACATAATTAAAAGAACAGTAAGGATATTCAGATTTCTTCGCCAGTTGAAAAATCCACAGTTGGCAGTCGGAAAATTCTCACTTAAGGGTGCGGGAAGGGGTGCAAATGGTTTCCTTAAAAGCTGGATTTCGGCAACCAGGCGGGGTGCAGTTGAACATTCAGGGGGGGGGGGGGCACCCCCACCCGAACCAAGTTTCTCTAACCACGTTCTTGGGTACTACTACCTTAAAGTGTTACAGCAAAAAAAACCATATTTGTTAGAAATTACGAACTTCTTGTTCTAGCTGGAAGCAACCTCGTCGAATGTTTGCCCTGGTGATATTGTAGATGGAATATTAGGATTCTAACTAAAACTCCGAGTTGTTAAAAGTTTATTTTGTGAATAATTACATGTAGTAGGCGTGACGCGTGCGCCTCCAAACTTCTTATCCAACAAGCTAGAGGTGGGAAATATACCGAAAAACCGAACCGATACCGATATTGTGACGATACCGAAAAACCGAACCGAACCAATCATTGAATAACGAAACATTCGTTATTTTCAATTTTCCTACATTCGCTATTTGTGTGGCCTTGTTGAGGCTTTACAGCAACTGAAGTATTCATTTTCATGAAAGAAGTGGTTGATTTCATTTTAAGGTTTGTTAATCTTTAGGGGCCAGGGCAGGGCTCGTTCCAACAAGGGGTCATAACCTATGTTTTGGAGACAAAAAATGAAAAAAATTAGTTATTCAAGAAATTTGTTTGCAAGTGTCGTCTGCTTTTCATGTTAGGTAAAGGGTTAAAGCTAGGACAAACTATTTACAAGATTGAGGTGTACGTAGCCCCAAAAGAGGAAGACTTGCTGTTGGGATTAGATTTCATGGGTGACCATAAAGTTCTGATTGATCTGGCCCGTAATGAAATTCAAATTGGATCGGAATTGCTAGAAATTCAGTCCACATGGACTCGGTGTTCCAAACAGTCCAAACAAGTTACAGTTTCCCTTTTACGAAAACGGTGGTGCCTCCAAATTCAGTGGTCCGGGTGCAGTATAGCCTGCCCCAACAAATACCAGTGTACATAATTGAGCCTGATCGTGATCCAAATCTCCTGATACCAAGAACAGCTCACTCTGAAAAAGGTCCGGCAATAGTTGTTGCCCTTGTGAATCCAAGTGATAAGTTTGTTACACTGAAAAAAGGTACTATTATAGGACAAGCAGTGGAAGGTGAGCCCCTTCCTCAGCTGAAGTAGGTCCCCCCCCCCCCCCACACCCAGGACAAGTTCCAGAACATTTGAAAGATCCTCTCCTCTGAGTGGTTAACCCAGGAGGAAATGTATAGCCTAACTGAATTATTAGTAGAATATCATTTGCCTCGTTACTTCTGGGAGCCGGGAGCTGATGAATCCCTCCCAGATCCATTAACACAGTTGGAGGGCTTTATGCTTCTTGCAGAAGCCCTAATGACAGATTTTGATAGCACAGTTCGAGGGTTGAATGATAGTAGGGTTATTTCCTCAAATACGGAGCCTTCAGTGGCAACCTGTCGGTGCATGGTGGCTCTTTGTGAGCACCAGGGGTGGCCAGTCCCCCCCCCCCCCCCCCCCCCCATTTGTTCTATCACCCACGAATTTTAAGGCTTGTCTGCTCCATTGGCGTGCGTTAATGTGGATGTTGACTTGTATTCCTGTTGATCAGCGCCCCTTTGGCTTAGGTTTTGGTGAAGCATTGCTCACCACCAATGTTCCGTCACAGTGATTGACTCTTCTGCCACTAAGGACTCTCTAACTGTTGTTGTTCCGGTGCAGCCTCTTGACTCTACTTCAATCTCTGTGTGTGCACCCTCTTCAGTGATTGACTCTTCTGATCCTTCATCTTCACTGCAGTCTGTTACTGATCAGATGCCTCTCGTTTCCAGTACTCCTGTCAACCGACCCCCACCGGGCCTTCCTCCTACTTCTCGGCCTACTGTGGTAAATAGTTTTTTTAGTTCACATACACCTATTCTATTCCTGTATATATGTAGGTAGTTGTGTGCATACATGCATGCAAGTGTCAGGGATGGGACACTTTGTTTTTCTTATTGGTTTATCAATCATTGTTCTCATCCCTACAGACCCAGATATACGTTTAAACCGGTAGTTTCATGATATACCACCCAACCCAAAAATAAAAAAATAATGAACCCCTCTTCTTTTAAGACCGGGAGGAGTGTGGTGTTCTCCAAAAATGCCATGTTCGGATCTGGGTGCACAACTCCATCGTACCCAGAACCTACTCTACCCCAATAGAATGACTACTTTGGGTAGCTATATTAAGTTGATCAATTCCCGGATGTGTGCTTTTAGTCAGCAGTGGTCAACAAATGGTTGTATTGCTGCCTCCGCTGCCTCCGAGCTTTCGAATGATATTATTGTATACTATTTATTTATTTATTTATTTATTTATTTATTTATTTATTTATTTATTTATTTATTTATTTATTTATTTATTTATTTATTTATTGGTGTTTAAGGTCACATATTTCTGCACAATGGCTAATCATGACCTCGACAGTTTTACGGGCGGAGGAAGCCGGAGTACCCGGAGAGAACCACCGAGCAATGGCGAGCAACTGTCAGCTCCCCAACATACTAACTCCACACAAGCAAGGTTAGCATTGGTTGAAGACAGTGCACCATCGACGTGCAGTACGCCTCAGTACACAACGTCGCCGTGCCCCCAATTTTTGTATACGGAACACAGAATAAGGAATACAGATATGTAGAGACTTAAACAAAGTATAGAGATTATTATTAGCAGGGACGTGGCTAGAGGCTTTCGATCGGGGGGGGGGTAGTGAATTTCTAACTAAGGGGAGGTACCGGGAGGGGGTTTCCCCTCCCGGTCCCTCCCCCTAGTTGGAAATTCACTACCGAGAAAAATTTAGAAAATGAAGCCATGAAAGGGGGCATAAAATTAATTGATTTTCGTAACTGACCAACACATTTATGATAGAATTATCAAGTTATTATTATTTGGTATTATTCTGGGAATTAAATATGCGCTAAACAAATGCTCAAGCTTAGAACTTTGAGCAGTTCACACTGTCTTAACATTAAATCAGATCTTATGCAGGAATGATCAATTTCTGATGTTTCATCATTTTGTAACTGTGAATGCTGGAATTAAATCGGGATAACGATTTTACATGATGTGATTTTCTTGAAGTGTATTTCGAGGATTTTTTTTATTACAAGTAAACGTACTATAGAAATCTCGTACCGATAGACATCATGCATACTTATGAAGCTCGATATTGCATACACTGTAGTTGTAAATAGTAACAGTTGGAATTTTTGCCGATTTAAAACCGAGTTGGATTTTTTGGGAAGTAAAGGAGACACCACCAAAGAAGCTCTAAAATCCAGATAGATTAAATTTCCAACTACTCATGACTTGCCTTCCCAGTTTCCAACTATAGGAAATTTTGGCCAGGATTCGGGGGGGGGGGTGACACCCTCCCACACCCCACCTCTGTCGCCACATCCCTGTTTATTAGAGTTGGAGAATTACAGGGTAAAAAGAAAACTAACATTAGGTGAGAATTATCACAAGTTCGGCCACTGGCGAGACTTGACAAGAAATCACTGCCCAGAGGGTTTACCTACTGTCAGTAGGCCGGTTCATTCCCACTTGACCAATTCCCTTTAGACCAACTCCCACTAGGCCAATTCTCAAAAGACCAATTCCCCTTAGACCAACTGATATGTTCTACTTTTAAATCAATTTTTTTCAAAAATTTGATACATTGATCAATATTTATAAATGCATTTAATGTTATTGATATTTTATAGATATTGGGCTGATTTTTCATAACAATTGTTATAATGATCACACACTTTCAAAGGATGTGAGGACTTCAGCCCCTTCACTTTTTTGACGGGCCATGTTTTTTTTTGTATGCTTATATTTTAACACAACCAATGACTGGTGAAACAAGGGGCGGATCCAGAGCCTCCCCCATATTTTCGCCAGCTATGTTTCTCTAGTACCGGTTCAGTTTCGATGGATTTCGGATCATTTCTTTGCAGTAAGTGGCAGCAAACGCTAAAATGTATACAGAATGTTAATAAATCGGTTAACTGAAGTAGATCGTTATCTTACAGACATACAAGTACCAAATCCACCCCAGACAGACAAGATAATACACAGACAGTATAATTGATGCAAACGTCTGGTAAAGCATACATGTGAGATCTATTTATCAGCTTTGGTCGTTACGACCAAAGCTGATAAATAGACCTCGACTGTATGCTTTACCGACGTTTTTTAACCTCACTCAAAGTGTGAAATCTTTCAAATACATCTGAAAATATCCACTCAGATGCATGGAAATGGGGGTTTTGGAACCCTGGAATTTAAAATTTTCATACCGATGACCATCCATCGTCTGATCCAGTCCCCCTCACTTTGAAAATCGTTCCGCCGCCCCTGTATGGTATACCCACCGATACCGAACTCAAAATTCCAATACCGCCCATCTCTACAACAAGCACTCCCCGCACGATGTAATAACACTTTGGCCGGTCGCTGATACGTCGCAGTTCTCAAACGAATTGAGAAAATTAGTAACACAGTTATATGAGTTAATCTATTATGGTAAAAATTGTGACATTACTTATTAGATTAATCACTATCCAACTTTTTATTCTAATGTGTTTGGCAATGGTAGTATTGACTGTGCGTGTTTGTATAATTCAATATATCAAAATGCATACATGAAACTATATGAACGTTATGCGTCAATATCAATACTTAACTTTATAAAAAGTTTGGATTAGTAGGGTAGAGAGTCATGTATGAACACAATATGACTAAAATTCCATTTGAATACTGATAAAACTAATAACGTTATACGAACTTTTGATGGCTACTAGCCATCGGCCTTTCCATTTCCTGGTCAAAAATTCCATTTGAATACTGATAAAACTAATAACGTTATACGAACTTTTGATGGCTACAAGTTCCATCGGCCTTTCCATTTCATGATATAACCATGTCAGAACAAGGGCGTATTAGACGTAATGATTTTTGCACATTCAGATATACGTTTTGGAATGCACATTAATAAGATTAATGACCCCATATTTTTTAATTTAATATGTAATATCAGTTTATTACACTTGTAGAAACTTGGCACCAGAAAGATGATGACATCGATATTCCAGGTTATGAATATATACAAATGTGTCGAAATGACGGCCATAAACAGAAGGGGGGTATCATATTTTACTACGAGAGTAAATTCTTATTTATCGTAGTAACACTGTAAGTGAAATTGCTATATGTGTTGAATTTTCCGGGGAAATGTTTTACCTCTCGTCTAATATCGTTTTTGTATCGCTGTATATACCACCAAGCAATTCTACATTCCGGAAAACCAAAAATAAAGACAAAGGTTTATTTATTGAAATAAAAAATTCTCTTTTGAAACATGATGAGAAGAAAATGATTATTATTGGTGGCGATTTGAATTCCAGTACGGGAGAATTGTCGGATCATGTTTCAATTGAGGATGATAAACATGAAGCCTTACCTATAAATAGTTGTAATATGTCAGAGGATGTTAGCTTGCGCTGCAACATGGATGATAAGGTGAATGCCTTCGGTAGACAGCTTATACATTTTTGTCAGGGTGCAGGTGTTAGAATAATAAATGGCCGAGTACCTGGTGATCGACTAGGTCACTTTACGAGCTGTCAATATAATGGAGCAAGTGCTGTAGACTACATTATTATCACAGAAAGATTTTTAACTTCCATTGATTATTTTTGCGTTCGACTTCCTACTGAGTTTTCCGATCACTGTCAGTTGGTTTTACATCTCAAATTTCAATGTAGTTATCGCCTCGGGAGAACCAAATTAATAAATATCAATACAAGAAACAACGTGTCATGTTAAAATGGAATGACTTAAGTACCCAAAAGGCGTTAGATATGGTAAACTCATCAGCATGTCGTCAACAGTTGATGAATTTCAGAAAGCAATCATATAAATCGGAACCAGAAGGTTCTATAACTGCGATGAAAGAATTCACGGAAATCATAGCGAAAATTAATTGGCACGCGTGTTCGAAAAAGCCAAAACACAAAATAACTCACCGAAAAAGAAAATGGTTTGACAACAGATGTAAAGAATTGAAACAAAGCTTAGACAAAATTGTTCGTAACATGAGGCGTAACCGACTTGATAGACAACTGAGAATCCAGTATCACGCACACGCTAAAAACTAAAGTGTTAAAAACTACACTTGGAGTGTTGTATTTAGCACTTACTAAGTGCTGAACTAGCACTTTGTTCAAGTGTAAATATCCCAGAACTTGACAGGTGTTACAATAATACCACTTGACAAGTGTAATGTCGCGACACTTAAAAGGAAACAACGCAGATGACGCGGATCAGACTCGAACTCTCGAGCCTGATCCGCGTCATCTGCGTTGTGTCCTTTTAATTATGTACCCACCGAGCGCAAATCAAATTATGGACGATTCTGGAATAACCATGCTAGACACATGGGAAGTGCCATCCATTCAAGTTTCAGATGTCTGACGATTGTAATGTCTAAGTGCTTAAAGCATTGCACTTTGAGTGTTAAAATCAAACCCTAAGAGTTAGAATTGGTTTAACACCTTAAAGTGTCAGTTTTAACACTTTAGTTTTTAGTGTGCAATTAAGAAAACATACAAACGAGAATTAAAGCTTAAGAAGAAATCATGTTATACTGAGCTCCATAATAAACTGGACACCCTTGAGTCAGACGACCCCAAAAAATATTGGGATATCATAACGCAATTGAGACAGAAATCAAGTAATACAGACGCGACTGATCCTGACAGAAGTGTTGAATTCTTTCGCAAACTTTTTAGTCCCGATGAACCAGGAAGTGGTCGCGTAATAAGTGATATACGGACCATTGGTGATATTAAAACACTTTTAAATAACGACTCAGTTACTTCGGAAGAGATTCTCAGTATTGTTCGCCAGTAAACGTAAACGTAAACTGTTCGAGATTATTAAATCCCAAAATGAATCAAGTTACTATGTCACAAAAACAAGCAAAGGTTTAGGGCCGCCTACATTATCAACAATAGGTGTTCGCCAGGGATATATTTTATCACCCAACTTATTTTAAAATATTCATATATGATATCGAATGTTCATTCGATGCAACTTGTGATCCAGTAAAACTAGGTGACCTGTCCGTTAATTACATCATGTTTGCGGATGACCTTGTTTTAGTCTCGGATAGTCCTGGCGGTCTTCAACGATATTTGGAGAAGTTACAAAATTTTACCCATATTAATGCGTTATTTATTAATACTTATAAGACAAAATGCATGGTATCCCCCCCCCCCCCCTGCACCCATTTCGACAGACCACTCCCAATGGGTGGAGAAAACTATTCGCCGCTTCGCGAGTTCCAACTTCCGATTTCTGTATTTTTTGCTCATGATGGCTTATCCACTGTGCGTTGATGGTATACTGGTAAAATAAATTAGAATATTTGCCTCTCATCCACTCGTACAGGCATAGTGGAAGAAATCTGGCGCTGATTAAACTAATTTCAGAAAGACTGGTGCTCACATTGAAATAACTTTTAAAACTCAACTTAGACTGGGGAAGGAGGTGGGAGTAGCAAATAAAAAATATAGATACTAGGCTGGAAAAAACAGTTTTTTAGACAACCCCTACCTGCGATCCAAACTTTGCGCCTCCTGAATTTACCCCCCACCGCCCGCACACGATGTACTTTTGATAGTTTGAGTTGTATTCCAAGAAGTATTTGACGAAATCTATAATTGTGTGTAAAGTTTCCTGCTGTTACTCAAAAAGTGATTCGAATTTTTGAAATTTCTAGACGTTCATTTTTTTTTTTTTGAGGGGGGGGAGGGGGTCTCCCTTCTGTGGATCCCCACCCTCACGACACCGAACGCGCACGTCATCGAGGAACCTGACTTTTCTACGACATAACAGGACCTGAGCATACTTAATCTAATTCAGCTATACTATGATTATAGCTGAATTCCCTGGACCTAGAGGGTGGCAACCGTCCTCCCTCCCTCCTCGTCTCATACGCCCATGGGTCTAAGAACAAATTCAAATGACCTCCCGTCAATCAATGACATGCGTTAGTTGCGGTGTAACCATTTAACTTTCTCCACCCCCACCCGATAGGATAAAATCTCGTGTGTTTCCCCTCCCTAAATATAAAAACCATTTGCTTTTAAAAAGCTTATTTTCTGGTTCCCAAGATTAGTGGAAGATGGAAAAGATACGCACGGACCATGGATGTATAACACTCCCTCCCCCACCCCCACCCCTGCCTCCGCCATGTGACTTTGCATTCAGTTTATTTATTCTTGCTTCATATTCGAAGATTTTGTTTATAAAGTTAAACATTTGAGACTTTGTGCATTTCTTTAATTGAGACGTTGTAACTTTTCCTCTTAGGAATGCGGAAGAGAGATAATCTACACACACTGAAACAGTACTTACGGTAAGATCTACGAGCCTAAAGTTAACCTACCCTCGCGAAATATGTTACAATTATATTTTTCTAATGATGACTTGAATGGTATATATATATATATGTATTGGTGTTTAAGGTCACATACTTATGCACAATGACTTGAATGCATGGTATCAAAGACCGACGACCCCAAACATATGTAAAAAATGGACACAAACTACTTTGGCGAAGTCCGAGTTTAATATTATTGAACTGGTTCGGACGGAGGGGTGGGGTTTGGGGGGGGGGGGCAATTGGTTGAAACGTGACACGACTTGAATAGCCAGGTTAATCTTTTAAAACTTAGTTCAAGTTATACGTAATACTCCGCCCCACAGGTACTCGGCACAAGCTGAGAAATCGAAAGGAAATTGATATTTGATAGCATTTTTGAATCGATGCTGACGTGCCCCCATAATGGTCTGTAAATATTAACAAGGTTCACAACTCGCTTTTCGAAAACGATAACACTCATCTTCGTTATACCCCCACCCCCACCCCCCACCCCCTCAAATTGGATTCACATAACGTATCCAGCAGTACCCGGTGTCAGTGGAAAGGGGAACGAATAAGCTTTGTAGTGGTTTATTACGCGACCGCTGGGTGTTCTTGGGTTGTTAGTATAACTGGGAGAAGTCGCAGAAAAGGCCGAAAAACATTTAGTCGGACAAGATACTGTTCAGTGGAAAGTGGGTTACGAGCGACAATTCTCCGATTTATTATAAATAATTCGTGGTCTTTCGATTCCACAGTTTGTGCCAAGAACCAGTGCTCCGCCCAGATTTCAAAGAGTAAGGGCTATAAATTCACTGACAGTGAAAAATTGGAACGTGTGTCTATGTGTCACATGGAGAGGTGGAGTGCGTTTTTTCGTGAGCATCGTGTAACAGTCAGCGAGATCTGCCGCCGGCTATCTCAACCCCAGACTGTTTTGAATCTGTTTCCTTGCAAGACATATATGCGATAAACCAAAGATGGTTAGCCCATTTCCCCAGTCTTGATTTCAATGCGATTCATTTGACTTAATTATTTTATTCTTCTCAGTTCAAAGACAGGACAGTGCCGGAGTGGACTTCAGGTGGTGTGGGTGGGGGGGGGGGGGGGGGGGGGGCATCACCCCAAAGTCCACTCATAGTTTTGTGAGAGAAGTCTTGGCTCGAGGGGAATTTAATGGAAGTAAAAGCCGGTATTCTGGCTGAAACATACTTTAGAGCTTGATCTTTCGATAAGTAATCCGCATTGGATGCAAAAACGGCACATGGGGAGCGGTGGCTCAATTGGTAGTGGTGCAGGCTGCAAGCCGAGAGCCCTCGGTTCGAATCCCACCTGCGGCAACCGCGTTGTGTAATTGGGCTACACACTTCACCCCATTGCTCACGTGGGGGCACGGTGGCGTTGTGTTTTAAGGCGTACTGCTCGTGGATGGTGCACCTGTCTTCAAACAATGCTAACCCTGCTTGTGTGGAGTTGCCATGTTGGGGAACTGATAGTTGCTTGCCGGCTTGCCGTTGCTTGATGGTTCTCTCCGGATACTCCAGCTTCTTCCACCCGTAAAACTGTCGTGGTCATGATTAGCCATTGTGCATAAATATGTGACCTTAAATACCAATAACTAACTAACTAACTAAAAACGGTACATGATTTGGTTGTTCAATCAGAAATCTGTTGAAATCAGTGGTTTGGTCTGGTGAAAAATATGGGGTTTATCCCCACCCCAACCGGCGATAAACTTCGACCCTGCTAAAGAATTTTCCTCGGAAAAGGAATTTTAGGCAGAAAAAGAAAAACATTATTAAATCATTAACAGTTCTGCTTTCGTGCACAAACTTTCTAAAGATGTTACAAAATTTTTCAGTGTGAACTTCAAATTTTCATTTAGAAAGCCTCTGCAGTTATTTTTCGTTGTATTTTATTCATTTTACAATCCCATTGCCCACGTGGGGGCACGGTGACGCTGTGTACTAAGGCGTACTGCACGTCGATGGTGCACCTGTCTTCAACCAATGCTAGCCCTGCTTGTGTGGAGTTGGTATGTTGGGGAGCTGACAGTTGCTCGCCGTTGCTCGGTGGTTCTCTCCGGGTACTCCGGCTTCCTCCACCCGTAAAACTGTCACGGCCATGGTTAGCCATTGTGCAGAAATATGTGACCTTAAACACCAATAAATAAATAAATAAATAAATAAATAAATAAATAAATAAATAAATAAATAAATAATCATTCATTTTACAGAAACGGTCATCACTTTGTGATCGTAAGTTTTACTTGGGTCCGAATTTCGTAACAAGCATATCGATTTTGTGGAACGGTTCAGCTTTATGTTTGATCTGTATCCAAATCCATCAAACCACAACTCCTCGCAACAACCTCGAAACCCTCAGGTGAAAATTGATTTTGCTATCCGCTTCATCATTGGTAAACAAACATGTCGGCTGCTAGCGTTAAATGACAACAACGGTGAGTTTTTGAGTGAAGTCAAAGGGAAATGAAGACCCGCCGATAAAGTAGTAATGCGAAAATTTGCTCCTTCACCTATTCTTTAATTTGAGTGGTAGTTTATAATTGAATAACAAACAGAACAGGAGATACGCAACATAGTCTAAAACACGCTAGAATATGAAAAAGACAGTAGTGAAGTCTTGACTGCCTGCAGTGGCAGCCAGGACTTCACTAGAAACCGCTGTAAGCAGGGGCGGCGGAGCCGGAGGCCACAGGGGGCACGTGCCCCCCCCCCCTCCCACACTTTTTTTCACCAATTATGGGTACCCTAACAGGACATATTCTGACATAAGGTACACAACCCCTATGGCCATATTGACTGTGGGAGATATTAATATAGTTCTATCAAAATTAGCAACATGATACTATCGGTGTCACTGTCCATTTTATATATTGACATATTGCACATCGCAAGTTCGCAACTAGCCATAATAAGCACAGACTACATGTTTAGTAATAGTAAAACTAGTCCAAGCTTGGACCCAAAGTCCGTAATGTAATTTTTTGGTTTGGTACGTCCTTTGGACGTACCAACCAAACAAAAAAATTACATTACGGACTTTGGGTCCAAGTTTGGACTATGGTAAAACGTGCGTATGTGTACACCCCTGCAGTTACCCAGAAAAAAAATTGTGCCCCCCCCCCCCCCCAACTTTTTTGGAGCTTCCGCCGCCCCTGGATGTAAGGGTACTGAAATTTCTATCAGCAAGACCACCAAAACCTGAATGTTGGGACACGTACTCCACTGTGCCACACACGTCAGACAAGAAACTCGCCAAACTTGTAACTGGACCCTAAACGAATAAACTCTTGTAGATATATAAATGCGAGGCTTGTTTTTACCGTGGAATATGCAATGGGTGCACTCACAAGGGTGCACTCACAAGGATATAACTGTATTCTGTAATTCTAAATTATTTTAAGAACCGAAAATTGATTCTTGCAGCGAACGTTCGCGAGAATCAAAAGCGATCGTCGTGATTGCTGACAAATTTTAAGGTCTGCAAGAAACACAACCCTGCAGTCGTATGAATATTAATATCAACGATAACGTACCACTCGGATAAAAATACAGGCCTTCAGTGATATTTTCTCGTGGAGTTCATTCCGTTGAGTGGCTATGTCCATAGAAATTAACATGAAATTTAAATTTCATTTTAGTTACTCTTGTTTTCATAGTAGGATACGGGGCTAAACCGCCATACGTTAGGGCTGAGGAGCCGATATTTTACTTTAGGTCGATATTAATTTACTATAAATACATTGCTGTTATTTATACTACCAAATTTTCAAACATTGAAAAAGTCTTTTTTTTTAAATAACGTTCAAAAAAGCTTACCTTCTTAAGTTCTGAACGTATTTCTGTCAGGTGTGTTTTGGTGAATGTGTCTTCTGCTGTTCTAACAAGAAGTCGAAAGGTAAAAAAGCGGAATCCCATTCGGAACAGAAATGGACATCTGGGTTTGATCGTCTCTGTTAACCCGCTTTGGTACGCATGCGTGAATATCCAAGTTGTGCGAAGCTCAAAATTTACTACAGAAGTCTATGGGGAAAGTAATTAAAGTTGAGATTAAAAATAATAATGATTATATCACAGTTCCTGGAAGTTGTGGATACAACCACTTATTTCGCTGATAACAATGAAAGCACCACGTCAGTCCTGACCCCATGTTACACGTCAGTAGTCTATTTTATAATAGACAAGTAATGAAAGCTTTTTGCCCTGACCGATACCCCCTTCCCAGTTCATTTGTGAATTCGTTCATTGAACAAAGATTCATTAACACAGTTTTCTTGTACAGCTATCCACAAGGAATTTAACTTCATGTTTATCATAAATTAATAATCAAATCATCAAACTACGGCTTCTTTATTTGATAAAAAAAAACTCTCCGTTCGACTTTTTTGCCCGCGACTCGACGCCATTAGAACAACAATGATGGCGTGACATTTCGTTGCTAGGCTGTACAAAAGTTAACCCGGAAAGCGAAACTACGCACTGCGTTGTTCTTGTGCTGCAGACGACAGAACAGAAGAATAATGGATGTGGGCTATAATGTAAGAGTCTTCCCTTCAAAACAATTGTTGCACCCCTGTCCTCTAGTTCTATTTATTGTCATGGCACAACCAACTTGTCCGAACTTTAATAAAAAAAACTGGTGGTTAATTTAAGACAGAGCTACCGTGTTGTCAGAAGTTGAAAATGCAGGAAGCTTTGAAAGGAATATGTATTGGGGGCGGAAAGGGTATTAGATCTTGGCTATGGGCCTATATGACAGACAGGGAGGGGTCAGAGTGATCCCATGGCCTGTATGAAAAGGAAATTCTATTGCATCTCTTTTTTACAATGCCAGCTAGGAATCGCGTGACATTGACAACATTTAAATTTAATGCTGAACAACCTTAATCATAATAGTGTATTAGGCCCACTAGCCTACATGTTGTTTGAAACGTGGAGCGGGGGGGGGGGGGGGGGGGGGGGGGGGGGTGAATGGGTTGGGAGCGGCGAGGCTTGTTGTAGGCACATATTATTCAGACGAAGCACTTGGCCGATTAAGATATCTCGGGGTCTCGACAAACAATCTTTCCCGGAGACATTTTTTTTAAAAAAAGAAAAATCTTTCTAGAAAACCCACTGTGAGCATTTGTGCGTGCGTTTGGGAGTCGGTGGGGAGGCAAGGGCGGTGATGTTTTGGGGGGAACGCCGTTCCCCTTGACCCCTTCTACTTGCTGCAGCAAACGTTCTTCCTCCTCAATTGCCAACCTTGAACTAGCTACGTCAAAAATTACCTGTTACTTCCATGAGGAGTGAAACGTAAAATTAGAAGCTGGTGAATGGGAGGGGGGAGGGGGGCTTGTAGGCGCAGACTTTCAGATCCGGCGCTTGGTGGATGAAGATCAACAGCCCTCTGCCTTATTAACGGCCCTCAACTCTCGGGCCGGTAATAAACCCTCAGGCTTTTATTCATTCCTCTCGGGCCGGTAATAAACCGCAAGGCCCTCCAAACTCATGGTATTGTTATATTATTGGAAGATATCTTCAGAATCTGTAGTTTATGTTAACTTGGCTGCTCACAGTTACTGGCTTTCTTGCCTCTAGATTCATGGATAAGCCTATTGTGACTTTTTCCCAATTAAAACAAAAATTATACACATCTGGCCAAACTATGGTCGGCTCGGGGATTTCCAGACCCCTGCTCGAGGGAACCCCGGGAAGTAAAGCAGTGCCTGTTCACTGCGGTAAACAGGCTCTGTTTTACTGGTAAAATAGGACCCAGTCACCAATTCTTGGGAGGTGTAAACCCTCTCTAAAATGGGCAACATGGCTTATTAACGCTCACCCCAGGTGTTGAGTTGATATTCATGTTGTGGGCATGATTAGCCATTGTTCAAAAATATGTGACCTTAAACACCAATAAATAAATAAATTGTCTAGACCCCTCCCCCCCCCCCCCCCGGGTGGGGGTCATATGCCTACATCGGGGGAATGTTGGGCGCCACCCCTAGATTGCGGCGTATTTCCAAAGTCAAATAACCTGAGAGAACGAAATAAGCAACACCAATGAGGTGTATAAATGGGGGTAGGCCTAGACTTTATTTATTTATTTAATTTTTTCCTTTGAACTAACCGTAACATTAGCTGCACATTTTTCGCACACGCAGATAGTGCTGCCAACATGTCCAACTTCTAAGTACTTCCTTTTTCTTATCATAAATAGCATAAAACATACGGCTGCAGTCTAAAAATTCACCGACTATCACTGAAAAGCAGATGACAAGAACTTGATCCGTTTCAGTATTCCGCAATCATTTTTAGACGGTATTTTTAGACATTAGAAACGTTACGTCATCATTGTTGTTCTAATGGCGTCGAGTCGCGGGCAAAAAAGTCGAACGGAGAGTTTTTTTTATCAAATAAAGAAGCCGTAGTTTGATGATTTGATTATTAATGTATGATAAACATGAAGTTAAATTCCTTGTGGATAGCTGTATAAGAAAACTGTGTTGATGAATCTTTGTTCAATGAACGAATTCACATATGAACTGGGAAGGGGGTATCGGTCAGGGCAAAAAAGCTTTCATTACTTGTCTATTATTATAGACTACTGTATGTGTAACATGGGGTCAGGACTGACGTGGTGCTTTCATTGTTATCAGTGAAATAAGTGGTTGTATCCACAACTTCCAGTAACTGTGATTATATTGAGAAGAGCCGGACATCAATTCATTCAGTGCATGACAAATGCTTTCCAAAGATGTATGATTTATTCGCTAACAATTTCATTTGAAGTTAAGCATTTTTATGCCCCCCGACTTAAGTCGGGTGGCATATAGTGATTGAAGTGTGCGTGTGTCCGTCCGTGTGTGTGTGTGTGTCCAAGCCAGTAACTCGAAAACGGTTAGGGCCACAGTCATCAAATTTCACACAATTATAAAGGACGATGGGTGGATGCGTTACACACCATAGCCGGGTTCGTACCTTCAAGGTCAAGGTCACATTTCAAGGTCACACTAAAAATTGGTAAATATTCGTGCCTCAGCCATAACTCAGAAACGAATCATAGTACAATTGTTAAACGTTTTACAAATGTTAAGGACAGTCAGAAGGTGTGTCGCGTACAATAGTTTCCGCCTCATCTGCAAGTTGGAGGTCACAATTGACCTTCATATGTTCAGGGTCAAAAATTGTGTCTCAAGCATAACTCCAAAACTATTTGGGCTACAATCATCTAACATCGCTCAATTATAAAGGACAACGGGTGGATTTGTCAAGCACCACAGTCAGGTCCGTAAGGTCAAGGTCAAGGTCACATTTCAAGGTCACACTGAACACGGTTAGGGCTACAGCTATCAAACTTCACACAGTCATAAAGGACCATGGGAGGATGTGTCACACACCATTGCCGGGTTCGTACCTTCAAGGTCAAGGTCACATTTCAAGGTCAAACTAAAAATCGGTCAATATTCGTGTCTCGGCCATAACTCAGAAACGAATCATAGTACAATTGTTAAACTTTTTACAAATGTTAAGGACAGTCAGAAGGTGTGTCGCATGTAATAGTTTCCGCCGCATCTGCAATATGAAGGTCACACCAGGGGGGGGGGGGGGGCATGTGTTACCTTAGTAACATTTTTCTTGTTCTTCCTGTAGAACACGATGTAAAATGTTGAAAAAATTAGCCTTACACTAAGTTAAATTATTATATTTGTGGTCGGGGTAAAAACCTAGGCGGACATCGGTTTCATAACAAGTAAAGATTGAAATTTGCAAATTAAAATAAAAATAAATTTATTTATTTGGTTTTAATGACACATTAACGGCCAGGGTCACATCATGTCGGTGACAGTTTTACGGGTGGAGGAAGCCGAAGTACCCGGAGAGAACCACCGAGCAACTGTCAGCTCTCCAACATCGAAACTCTTAACTCAGCACCGCGGCACAGGCAGGGTTAGGTTGGTTGAAGACATGCTCACCATCGGCGTGCAGTACGCTATAGTACACAGCGTCATCGTGCCCCCATGTAGACAATCGGGATTAAGTGCCTTTCCCAAGGACACAGCGCGTGAGCGCGAATCAGTCGCTGAAATGGTCACCCATCCAACTACAAACCGCGCTCGACGTTGCTTAACTTCGGTGATCTGACGAGAACCGGTTGCCACGACTCCACCGCGCACCCAAATAAAAAAATACATGTTTATGTTCCTACTTCAATGTCACTTTGCATGGGAGTTGCTTTTTTGTTGTTCGTTGTTTTTTTTTTATATCCGCTGAGATTTCAGGTGTGTATTTTGGCTATCATCTAGAGCTAAAACGGTTAACCGATTAATCGATTAATCAATGATCAGCATCTTGATCGATCCAAAAAGTAATTGTATTATATGGGTTAACAAAGGAACAAACTTGCTCCCAAACATGCAAACATTGTCACACTGACTCACATCAATTATGTGAGACAGAGTAAAGCATGCAAATTACTTGCTGGCATACTTGTTTACTTGCATGATCATCATACTGTATCAGTAGCTGGAAAATATCATTCTTAACCCTTTACCCATTGCGGATACTTACAAAATAAATTTATGAATTAAGAAAAATTTTCAATTTTGGTCTCAAAAACATAGCTTATGACCCCTCATTGGAACGAGCTCAACGAGCTCGTTCCAATGAGGGGCCATAAGCTATGTTTTTGAGACAAAAATTGAAAACATAATAAATTTGAATGGAGATTTTTGTATTTAGGCCTAGTCGGTCTTGTTTATTACGTTCAGTAAAGGGTTCATGCTGTAAATCATAAACGGTATGGCAGTTATTCAGATATCTATTTGGACAAGTGATTAACCGGTTAACCAATGTTAATCCACCAGATTAATCGATCAAGAAAATCCCTTTACCGTTTCAGCTCTACTATCATCTTGACAATATACGGATTATCACACTTCTGGACGTGATTCATTTTAATTAGCTGTGTTATTCGACAGTAATCGAGGCGGGGGTGGGGGGGGGGGGGGGGGGGGGCAAACGTCAAATATAGTCTTGCAAAAGTGGGTATTTATAGTGTCGATTGATTTGTATTCAATTTTTTTCTAAAAGTTTGTAAAAGTAATTCGTCAATTTTGAAAAACTTGTGGTCAAGAATGACATTTAAACATCTGCCAAGGAATATAGAAGCCATATCCTTTTGGGGCTTTTTAGGTAGGATATCATAGCGTTTGCATTGGCCCTATATATATATCGTGGTCTGCGACGGGCACAAATTGTTCCGCTGCCACGTTTCTCAGAAAGCAGCCGCCCCCATTTTCTGCGTCACAGCATGCACACTCTAAAATCAGTCGGGTTAAAAATCAACCCAAATCGACTGGGTTGAGTGAATATGAACCCAACTGGGTTCATATTCACTCAACCCAGTCGATTTGGGTTGTTTTTTAACCCGACTGATTTTAGAGTGTGTCAACGATTGCATTTACCACACTGCCACTGTACATGTTGGGGGTAGAGGTTGCAGCCCCACCTCCCCCAGCAAGAATAAAATATTTGTAGTGAGTTGTAGAGAGTTATGCAATACAAGATAAATGTTAGGGCTAGATATCCCAGTTTACATTGGATTAAACGGGGTAATGTTTTTTCCGATGTTAACCTTTCACCCAAAGCAGACGATATCAAAATTTATTTTTAATTTTTTTTTTAAAACCTTCTTAAAACATTTCAACAAAAGAATATCATGTGACCCCCTCATTGGAACAAGCTAGTTCGAATGTGTGTGTGTGTGTGGTGGTGGTGATGGTGGGGGGTGGGGGGGGGGGGGGGGCTCGTAATGGGTAATTAAGGGGCAAGGTCATCTCAAATTAAAATCCTGAGTCAACAACAGAAATCAGTTTTGAAATCACCAAAATGGGCATATATCTGTATTCAGAGCGACGTTGCAGAGGATTAAATTTCTGCAACTTAAATCAAATTTTCTTTCATACTAGCGCGTTCCAATGAAGGGTCACATGATATGGTTTTGTTAAAATTGTTTTAAAATGTTTTTTTTTCAACTAGCGAATTTGCAAGCGGGTAGATGCGGTCGATTCGTAAGGTAAAGGTTAAAGGCGATGTACAATCCTTGTGGTTATCGTGTCTATTCAGCCTTCTCACTGAGTTCCCGACAATTATTTCTCACTGAATTGTCTCATTTCCCTCTCTCATGCACTGCACCTGCATTTATCTTCTGACTGATTGTCTTCTGTGCAGCCAGTGATTGTGAATCTGCCCCACACGCCCATGCTTTAATCCCTCAATACGGATATGTAATGATGAGAAGTTACCGAGAAAAACATGTAACAAATTTTTAAAAATTTAAGTTGCTTGGATGTTTTAACCCTTTACCTACCACAGATGACACCTGTAAACAAATTTTTCTATTTTTTCTTCTTCATTTTATCAATCAAAAACGTAGGTTATGACCACTCATTGGAACGAGCTCGAAGAGGGGTCATAAGCCATGCTTTTGAGACAAGAATGAAAAAAAATAATGAAAATTAAATGGTAATTTTTCTGAAAACGCTGGCCGGTTTTGGCCGTTACGTTGGGTAAAAGGTTAAGCAAATAATAAACTTTCTCTCGATGTGGGGAAATTGCCATTTTAACCCTTTACTGACCTGAAGGCGACATCTACAAACGATTTTTTTGAATAAATGAATTTTTTCATTTTTTTTTTTTTGCCTTTTGTGACACCTCCCTGGAAGGGGCTTGACGCAATTGGACTATTCGCTAATTATTGCCACGCTTCTCTTAGACGAGTGATTATGTAATTGTGTAATTATGACATAAACCATTAAATCTTCACGTATCTTGCCTTTCGCAAACTTCTACAACGTTGGCTACCTTCTACTGTTATTCGTCAAGGACATACGAAGATACACAATTTTAATCCAAGATATTCACAAAAATAAAGAAATTTTGTCTTGACATCTCTTAACTCTTCTTGACACTATCATTTTCGGCGAGGTGAAATTATTTACTAATCCCTGCTCTAGGTCCTGCAAACAGGGATTGAATCATCCTTCATATACTACTCAAGCATGAATTATATCGAACTGTATCGTATTGTATGACTTTTAGACTTTGAAGATACATTTTATTGGGTCCTGCGAATATTCGAGATTCGATTCGATATCGATACCATACGACTGCTTCAAGATCTATCCCGAATCAGTCTCAAGATTCGATTTTTTCGAATCTCTCGTACTAATTTCAATTTCAGTTTGTTACGTTTCCAACAAAAAATGGATAAAATTGTCATTAAACAATTCATTCATTTGGGCTCAATTCCTATTTAATTGAGTAATTGACAATGTTTAATTGTTAGGTAAGTAGTGAATTTTGCCCAGAACATTATCCATAGTTTTAGTTTTTGAAGGCTTAACTTGTTACTATTCACGTTCCTAAGAACGTGAATAGTAAGAGGTTAAGCCTTCGAAAACTAAAACTATGGGCACCAGGCCCTGCTGTTTCAGCGACGGTGCTGCAGGGAATATTTATTGGCGTTTAAGATGTTCGCTCAGTCTTGTAAGGGTCATCACAGTGTTCCGTGACTTCCGTTTGGTGCAACATGAAATAACTTGTCTTTTAAGATTCGATTCGAGATTCGATTCGATATCGATATCAGAGACGCGATTCGATTCGAAAAAAATTGTGATTGGCACATCCCTAACATTTTATCCCTAAACCCATATCTAAAAATCGTTTCATTGTATTTCGACCACAATAAGAATTTGTTGACTTCACTGAAATTAGGATCGAAAATCAAGAGCGGACAAACTTGTTGAAATGTCAGTATGCAATATATACACAGAACGACACACGCGTGTGAATGGGTAAATCGATATGGCACGAGTGCCAGCGCGGAAGGATAAAACGAGAGGGCGCATGCCTTGAGTTTTATCCTTCCGCGGTGGCACAAGTGCATCGATTAACCCATTCACACGCGTGTGTCGTTCAGTGTTTATTACACGTCCTCGCTTCTATAAAAGCAATTATCAAAAGGACACTCGGCAATTCATTTGGAAACTCGGCCCCCGAGTTGCAATGCATTCAGTTGGCACGTATAACACATTGGAACTCGGGGGACGAACTATCAACAAAAAGAACGCATTTTATCGCCAATCAAATTTGCGAGAGGAACCCATGTTACTATTTAGCTCTGATACGACCTGAATTCATTAAGCAGATAGTTGCTCAATGAATTTGTGTGGTAGACCAGTCAAGATTTTCAACGTGCAACCTTAAGGCTGCACGTTGAAAATATTGATTGGTCTTCACCCCAAGTAACGAATATATTTTACTAGCGGGTGAATACTCGGCGTTGCACGGGAGAAGATGGTTATATCAATATACCCTCAGATATGATCGATAGAAGGTCAAGGTCACCAATTTCAAGGTCAAGGTCACCCCGCAACCCGATAAAGTCAAAATGATCGATGGGTCAACATATCCGCACATATGAAATTTTAGCCCGATTGGCCAAACCGTTTTCGAAATAAAAGGTCAAGGTCACCAATTTGAAGGTCAAGGTCACCCTGATAAAGTCAAAATGATCGATGGGTCAATATACCCGCACATATGAAATTTTATACCGATCGGCCCAGCCGTTTTCGAAATAAAAGATCAAGGTCACCAATTTCAAGGTCAAGGTCACCCCGCAAGGGCACTCCAATAAAGTCAAAATGATCGGTGGGCCAATATACCCGCACATTTGAAATTTTAGCCCGATCGGCCCAGCCGTTTTCGAAATAAAAGGTCAAGGTCATCGATTTCAAAGTCAAGGTCACCCCGAACGGGCACGGCACCCATCCCATGTTACTCGCAGGGACGAATTACCCCCGTGTAGAAAATTTGAGATCGATCGGTCAAGAAACGGAGGAGTTCACCCGGAACAAAGATAGAGAGAGATATAGAGATAGACACAGACATTCGCATTTATATATTAGACTAGCGGGTGTTACCTGGTGTTTCACGGGAGAAGATAGTTATATCAGCCGTTTTCGAAATAGAAGGTCAAGGTCACCAATTTCAAGGTCAAGGACACCCCGCACGGGCACCCCGATAAAGTCAAAATGATCGGTGGGCCAATATACCCGCACATTTGAAATTTTAGCCCGATCGGCCCAGCCGTTTTCGAAATAAAAGGTCAAGGTCATCGATTTCAAAGTCAAGGTCACCCCGAACGGGCACGGCACCCATCCCATGTTACTCGCAGGGACGAATTACCCCCGTGTAGAAAATTTGAGATCGATCGGTCGAGAAACGGAGGAGTTCACCGGAACAAAGATAGATAGAGAGAGAGAGAGAGAGACAGACATTCGCATTTATATATTAGATTATATAGACTCGTTCAGTTGATGACATTGAAGATACCATCAGGGTTCAAAGGGTTAAATACGCCATGGAACAATTACAATAATCACCTGAACTTATAGTCAAATATCAGATGTGGAATTTTAAAACACTGGATTTAATTTTGACGCAACGAGCGCTGCGACAAAAGTTTATTCAGCGATTTTATATTCCAATCTTTTCATTGGTCCCATAGTTGTTAGGATTTCTGTTTGTTGTACAGGTGGATCACATTATAGTCGCCACGCCTTGTAGAAATTGTAAAATGCGATTATACCCTGCTTGTGTGGAGTTGGCACGGTGGGGAGTTTGGCAGTTGCTCGCCGCTGGTCGGTGGTTTTCTTGGTGGACTCCTACTTTCACCACCCGCAGTCCAAAACGAGGTGACACTGCCTGTCGAAAGTAAATGAATGTATGATTGATCACATAAAGGCTCATTTGTTTTTGGTTTTTCGATGGGTTTGGGTTCTACTTGGAACCAAATATGGTGTGGATATTTCTGACTGAATGCTCGCATTACCCATTTGGTGTGTAAATTCTTTTATACTCAGTTTTCGTACAAGTGAGCTGACCTTTCGGTCATCCGATTTGCATTTGTCGGATCCATCTGCGTTTGAACTTCAAAATGCGTTTAAGTGGATGGGCAGTGTGGTAAATAGGCTAGTGGTGTAGCCATGGGATGGGGGTTTCGTCCCCCAACACTTTTGCTGAAAAATGTCGTCAGCCTTATATCGGTTTTTTCAGGCGTAAAATTTCCAAAACTGGCTCATGTATACTCTCGCCTTGATTTTTTTATTTGTATACTGGTGTTTAATGACACTTTCGACAGCCGGGCTCACCTCGTGTCGGACAGTTTTACGGGTGGGGGGAGTCGGATTACCTGGAGAGAACCAACGAGCAATGGCGAGCAACTGTCAGATTCCAACTAAAAAACTCCACACAGGCGAGGTTAGCACTGGGTTGAAGAAAAACGCACCATCTACGCACAGAACGCCTTAGTACAGAACGTCACCACCCCCCCCCTCCCACCCCCACCCCTCACACACACACACACACACTTGGGCGGTCAGGATTAATTGTCTTGTCCAAGGACACAACACAATTACCCCTGGCGGGATCGAACTGTGGGCCTTTCGGTTTCAAGTTCAATTCCGTAACCAGTGAGGCACCGAGCTCCCTACTCTCGCCCTAATGTGTTGGGGGCATTTTGCTATAGTTATTCCTTCATATCCTTTGTATTTAAGCCTACGAAAAATACCTACGGTGCTCCGACTTGCAAGAAAAAGTAATTTTTCCTCCTGGGAAGACCATGGAAATTCGGCTATGGAAAATACACAGTACACCCTTAATCCAGCATGAGGTCAAATGGAGTGGGAGAGAAAATATTTTCTGCTGCCATTGGCAACAGAAACATATTTCGTCTCCCCACTTTATTTATCCTGCCTAGAAAACTATGGCTAATATAAAGAAATCTTTAAAACTCGACATTTCCGATGAAATCTTTGGCGAGATGTGGGCATCCATCCGGCCACTTGTTACGATGTTGGAGAGCTGGCAGCTGCTCGTCGTTGCTCGGTGGTTCTGTCCGGGTACTCCGGCTTCCTCCACCCGTAAAACTGTCACGGTCATGATTAGCCATTGTGCATAAGTATGTGACCTTAAACACCAATAAATAAATAAATAAATAAATAAATAAATAAATAAACGGATAAGTATCCGGCCACTTATTTGGCACTGCTCATATTAGTGTACAGACACGAAATATGTTATTCTGAATTCGAAAAGCTCCCTCCTCTGAAGGTTAAGCATTTTTGCGATTTTAAAACAGCGAGTTGTTCTAAATAGTATGTGAACGTCTCTTGCTCATTAAAAATTAACAGGAAGAAAAAAACAATCAAGTAAGCTTACTATAAATTTTGTTGAATCACATCAAAAGAAGAAAGCATCTGAATGCTTTTGAAATTCAAAGCAAACGAATCCACTGCGATTTGCTAATTGGAATCGGAGGAGATAACTAAATAAATTTATGGCATATAAAACGGCTAAATTGAATAAATTCGCACTTGGAGTATTCCCTTAACAAATGTCACCAGCATGCATAAATGCACGGATCGAGGCCACTTATGCTATTAGTGAAGCGCTTAATGTAATAGTATCGATTGTCATCCCTTTGTTTAATACAGATTATCAGAGAAAATGGACGCAAAGTTGCACGTACAGTATCGGTCGAAATAAGATGAAGAACAACAGCAGCCGCGGCTCATTCTGTATGCTGACGGTGCGTATGAGTCCAAGGACACAACGCTGAGCTTCAATGGCCACGGTGAACTGATAAGTTTTTTTGAAAGTTGGGTAACTCTTTACCTAACATGAAAAGCAGACGACACTTGCAAAAAAAAATTCTTGAATAATTGGACGAGCTCGTTCCAATGAGGGGTCCTAACCTATATTTTAGAGACAAAAAATGAAAACATAATGAAAATTAATTGGCGATTTTTGAAAATAGGGTGGCGCTGGCCGCTTTGGACCGTTTCGTTAGGTAAAGGGTTAACTCGGAAGGAGAGCATTTTTGCGCCTGAGAAAACAGTTGTAGGGATACCATTCAACTGCAATGTAGTTCAAAGTCAATCTTGTTACAATTTTTAAATCTTAACGAGATAAGAGTATGTTTTAGTTGTTTAGTAGCCTGTTGTTTTTCAAGAGCAAAGGGGCAGTAATTTCCAATCAGTTGAATCTTGAAACATTCATGGTCGATATTTTCCTAAAAATCTTCCAACAAAAGGTTTTAAGAAGCGGAATTCCATTTGTGCACCCCTATGACTGCAAATTATCTAAATGAGGCTCTCGTTAGTCACAAATTTCAACAACAAATCAATGTTTGGGGGATTTTCACTTCTTTTCAATCAGTATTTGGAGGACTTTCACAACTTTTCAGCCTAAAATCTCCATATTTTGGCCAAATTCTAGACATGTTTGGAAAATATCAACTGGAACCTTGCCTGAAATTCCCAAGATTTTCCAACTTAGGGCTTCGAATTTACAGGTATTGTAAATTTGGTGAATGATAGGGGAGTACCCCCATACCCCCCCCCCCCCCCTCCAATTGTAACACCATTGAACACTGCCCCATCCATAGAGTCAAGGAATTTCGACTTTGAGATGTATTTTTCTGACACCGGGTCCTTCCACACTCTGCCAGGTGGGTCCAAGGGCGCAAATGATGTACTGCGCCACCCCACACCCTAGATCCGTTAGCCCGAACTGACGAACAGAAATATATATCACCGTTATACACGAATATATATAATCTAAACAAAGCGCAAGATAAAACGAGTTGATATAATTAATATGATCAAAAGCATAGATTTTTTTTTGGGGGGGGGGGGTGGGGGGGGGGGGGGTAATGAGAATAATTTTGTGGCTTACAAGTTCACATTTAAATTTTGAAAAACCGCGTTGATAATCAATCTCGTTTTAAGTTGAAACAATAAAATATGATAAATCTTATGGATTATGACAACAGTCTGTTGATCTGTGTTGTATTCCATCGAGTCGACGAGACTAGTATTGATTAGCAAGATCAATGCACCCCGGCGTTGGTTCGAGTTCAATCTGACTCAACCAGGACTTTAAATTCCCCCCAAATAGTGACAGTATAAACGATGTGCCCAAATAAGGTAATTGTGTCCAAATAATGCAGCGTTTGGAACTTTTCCCAAAGCGCTGCTGTGCAGTGTTTCGGCCATATATAGTTTGGCCAAGTTTCCATGATGCTTGAAATATAGTTTAAGGCCAACACTGCAAAAAATATAGGTTCTCTTTAGAACCAAAACTGGTTCTAATCTTGTCCCTGAGATGGAACCAGTTCTGTTTAAACAGTATTTATTTCAAATCAAATAAATTTTCCAAGATTAGCATTCAATTTTAACAGAATATTACATGAACTGAAGTAGATTCAGCAGTAAACTTGGAGCTTATTCAACGCAGTCGCCAAACATTTTGAAACAAAGGAGATATGAACAGTTGGCATATCGAACCAGTTTTGGTTCTGCATAGAACCAAAACTGGTTCGATATGCCAACTGTTCATATCTCCTTTGCTTTATAATGATTTGAGACAACCTCGTACAAGCTCTAAACTTACGACTGAAACCCTCTCAATTTATGTTTAATTCTGTTAATATTTAATGTTAATCTTTATAAATTTATTTGATTTGAAATAAATACTGTTTAAATAGAACTGGTTCCATCTCAGGGACAAGATTAGAACCAGTTTTGGTTCTAAAGAGAACCTACATTTTTCTTCAGTGTACCTGTCGAATCAAACAATGCAGCAGAAAAATGAATTTAAAAAAAACCCCCAGAGTTCGCCTGAAAAAGAATTGGCGTCGACAGTGTTATTGCTTTTCACTGGCGAATTTTGATTGATCGTTCTCAAAGCTTGTCTAATATATTTATATTTGTGGCATTTCATATTCAATTCAATTCTTTATTTCAATCTCGTTATATCAAATACATAAAAATATGTATTCAGTCGGATATGGACAAACAAAACATTACCAAAGTAAATCTTCCACGGAGAAGATGACACAATCATTAGATGTTTTCTAAGCCTTTTTTCTCTCTTATTTAACTGGTAGAGTACTGGAAGCCCATATTTGGGCTTTATTCTGACATGCAGGTGCCATATCTTAAAGGCTTAATTTTCTATGGAAGTGCTGCATCTTTGAAGAAAAATTATTTAAAATACTTGTCTGGAAATTGCCTTGTTATAATTTATGGGAGAGTGCCTATTGGCACTCGCCCATAAATTAGAACAAGACAAAGATATGTGAATAAATTTTGACAACAAAAAATAATTTAGCACTCTACCAGTTAACATACATTCAGCTGACCCAACCCACTTAACTTCTAATTAACCCAACGAACGATACGATCTCTCCTCCATTTATTTCCTCTGTTGCACAGTTCATGGCATTGCACAGTACGGGGCACCTCGACCGAACGAGTCGAGTCGAACTCACCCAGTAGTCATGTGTAATTTACATTTAATTTGGACTTTCGTTCGACACTGGGAAACTTAGAAGCTTTATTTTCAAGTAAACTTTAGCTCAAGAGACCAATGTCTGAATGATAATGGTGATGACATGTAACATGGGACTATAAACTATCATTCTAAGGGAGGGAGTGTGGGGTTGAAACCTAAAACAGACGCCAAGAGGAAGAAAATACTTATACTTTTTTCTCCAGCCATGCAAGCCACAATACGATGGATCCCTTTTTGCCGTTGTGCCCAAATTAGACAAATCTAAAAGACTGGTGTCAACAACGTCACAACGAGAGGGAATATGGCAACCCAGATTGATTGAATGGTGTAATAATTTGTGTATTCATATGGTTTATGACAATGGATATTTAAAAATGGAACACGATAATGTTATGTAAAAAAATATGAAATGTTTGTCCTGAATATTCAGCGTAAAAGCACTCGATTATCTTTAAATTTCGCGTTTGTAAAACTGCCGGCTGCAAAATCTGCAACCATTCGTGACGTCACGTGAGTCTCGTTTGGAGGAGGCCTGATGTGGGTTTTCAAAAGGTGAGACTCCTTGTCCGGTGTGCAAAACTCGATGGGCGAACAACGGCGGTATTAAGGCGTTATTTGCAGGGGTGTAAATTCTCTCCCGATGACCCTATTATGGGTTTCGTCGGGCAGTGGTTGGCCCTCGCTTGCCCGACGAAAAAATACATACGCTTTGGAGTACATAGTTGGGAAAAATTTCTTGCTTGCACGACAAAAGCATACACATACTAGAAGGTGCAATAAATGTCCGACTCAATATATCAGTAAACCAGCATGACAAACTCCTGAATTGCAGTTTTCATTCCGAAGTTCCAGGAGAAATCTTATCTCCAAACACAAATGTCGTATATCTTTAAAAACTGGATGATTATGTTTTATTTTATGAGTTAAAAATTAACCTAAATCATCTGGGTTGAATGAATATGAACCCAATTGGATTCATATTCACTCAACCCAGTTCATTTGGGTGATTGTTAACCCAACTAATTTTAGAGTGTAGGATGGTACGATACTTTAAATATTATTCAGTTCAAACAATATTTATTACTAAAAGTAACAATTGTGTTCATCACTCAAACAGATTAAAAAACAGAACAACAGAATCCAAGAATAAATGTAAGGTATTCAACAGTAAGCTATAAGATTTTTTTCAACAGTAAGCTATAAGATTTTTTCAACAGTAAGCTATAAGCTTTTGGAAGTTGTCTCCCTACATATTATTTCACCTGTTGTATGTTTAAAATACAGTATTTCATCACAGGTATTTTCCAAATAGTTGGGCGATGTGACTGAGCCGTCGGGCACTTACGTCCTACCCCCCCCCCCCCCCAAAAAAAAATAACAATAAAATAAAAACAACTTGTTAATTACGGTTCTGGTTATTTGTGACGGACATGCTCAAAAAATAACACCTATTATCGTTTCTGAAGTTCTCCGGGGGTGAAGTGGTGATAGCCTTGTCTTGTGTGCGTGATCCCTAAGGGGCCCTGCTAAGCCAGCTGCCATCGGCATCGGATATGGGTGTACTGGAGAATCATACACCCTTGGTGTGTGGCATATTTATACAGGCATGATATTTATGTAAAACACATTCCCCAAAATATTTAACAAATGTCCTCATGAGATCGAAATGTTGTTTCCGTTCTGTGGCAAAATCTGTTAAACATGGAGACCAAAATGTGGATTTTCTCTTCTTTAAAGGCTGTAGAAAAGATAAATCGAGGGAATATTCAGTCACGCCTTAATAGTAACGTGGTCTATGCCCCCCCCCCCCCCCCCCACACACACTTCCAGTTAGTTCCTCATAAGATTGAAATGACGGGAACCCAAAAGTGAAATGCAAGTTCCATGTGACTGTATTTGAGTCGTAAGGTACCATACCCCCACCCCCACCCACACACATTCGCATACTCCCTGATCCTCTGGTGGGTGGTGGTATCTTGGTGTAAATGTAAATATAAATGTAGCGGTAAATATAATGTTGCCTCTCTCTCTCTCTCTCTCTCTCTCTCTCCGAAAGTTGGGGACATGTGCCCCCACCTGTATCCCTTCTCATGTGCCCCGGTCCCTACGTCCATGGCTGTACTAATCAGAATTGTATTGTCAAAACAAATTTTTTTATCATTTAGAATAAAAAATATACGTATTTGTTTGATGTTCACAACAAAAGGTGAAGAAAAAAGTTGTGTTTGCTTTTGAGTGATTCCTCAAGTGTATTTCAGAAATCACAGTAATAGGGGTTACTTAGTGGAGTTTTATGACATCTGTAAGATAATCCATAAATGGTACACCAGGAAATCGCGGTCTTCGTACGAACCATTAATTAGACCTTTGTACTGGACAATTGTATATCATTAATTATTCATAAAATATTCATATCGCAAACTGCCAAACACAAACAACTTGTCAATCAGACGTGTCGTATTTAACCACATTAGCTGAGTTCTACTCATAATTTTCAGCCAGAATCTCCCAATATGAAAGATTTGATATCAGGTCTGCAAAACATTTCGGATGGCTTGACCAATTCCTTCAAACATTCTGAACCATCAAGGAGTGTATTGTGTGGTAGAAGAAAATAAACATCTGAAGACCTAAAACCTGATTAATCTTAAAAAAATCTGGCTTCGTGGTGTCTTATGTAAAGTCACTTCCTTTTGAAGCTGAGAAGTTTAACCCCTTAACTAACTCGAATAGCTGACGGCACTTGTAAATAAAAAAAACTTTCTGTAATAACTAGCTAGTTTCATTTTTTGCCTCAAACTCATAGCTTATAACCCATCATTGGAACGAGCTCAACGAGCTCGTTCCAATGAGGGGTAATAATTTGTGTTTTTGAGTCAAAAATTAAAAAAAAGAATAAAAGAAACTGAATGGCAATTTTGGTGAATCACGCCATTAGGTTTTTAGCAGTTACGGTAGGTAAATTGTTAACTTCCTCCGTCGAAACTGTACTCGTAGCTTGCTATATACAAATGTGTTGATGGACGAAATTCATCTTTTTTGTTATTGGCAGACTAAAGAATAGAGCAAAGAGCAGAAGGCATATTGTTTTGGTGTTGAATAAATTTTATAGTCTAATTTATTTATAAGAAATGTGATATTTATACTGTCTTCAAGTCGCATTAGGAAAAGTGTTAGTAATCTCACTCAGTTTGTGTTGGTAAGCCAGACTCCATATTCTGGTAGTTCCAATAGTGGCACAAAGGCGGTCAAGGGGTGATGGGGGAGTATAGCCACCTTGTCGGGTGGGTCTGACTCTGTCTCCCCGTCGGGGAAATTTTATCTTTATTGTGCGCTTGTCGGGGAATATCCTAGCCCCCCTGGCGGAAAACACAGCCCCCCCCCCCCTCGTGGAATTCCTGACACCACCACTGGTTAGTTCTATACGAAAGAATTCTAGTGGTCAAAACAGTGAAATAAGATTTAAACTTATCGACTGCAATAGAGCTGATTTATTGGAGTCAGTTGAACAATATTTATTTTTTATTTTTTTATTTATTTATTTATTTTTATTTATTTATTTATTTATTTATTTATTTATTTATTTATTTATTTAGTTATTTGGTTATTTATTTATTATTTTTCTCTTTTAATTACTTGTCATTACGCTTTTAAAGCACAGTGGCTTTTAATGTTTTTCGGGTACTTTTAGTTTACATTTTATCTTTGTTTCAGAAATCATTATAATTTTGTATTATATTCTGAGTAGCTCATTAAGTACAAATATAATTATATTACACGGATTGTAATAAGTTTAAACGCATGTGCAATGAAACAATTGAAAACGTTGTTTCTGATGCTGCTTTGTAGCCATTTTAAAACTTCAACTTGGCGCGGCTTTATATTTTACAATTTATACAATGTCCAGAGGCCTTAATAGTTCAGTTGATGTAAAGATTGAAGAACCAAAACATGTGTATGTTTGTTTCCATGTATCCAACTTTGGTTCCTCTATCAGAACAAACTGAAGGACCAGTTTTCGTTCCCGGAGGATCCAAAATTTGTCCGTGTACCTACGTGTGCTGGGCTTTTTCAAAGCAAAGTTATTGAAAGTGTAAGACAGGGTTAACAACTTTTTCTTGTCCTTTTCATTACCGTGTTACCGTGGAATGCGTGGCGCATCAAACTATATCAGATTGTGTACTCTCATTCTGATGGATAGTGAACTCTTTCACGCTATACCTCTAATCACGCTCGAAGTAGAGGCGTCAGGGTGTGCATAATACGTATCTTGGAAACCTACAAACCTCAAACAACGGTGCCAAGAATGACATCAAAACCCGAAGGAATGGATCCATCGCGTAAAGTTACAACCAGAATCAGCCAACCCTATTCAAAAAAATGTTCTTCGAGGTTTTTTAATCTTAAAAAAGTTGTGCATGGTCTCATTTAAAGTGATGACTGAGCGACAGTGTTGTCGCCTTAAAATTAGTAACGACGGATCAACTGGATAACTAGTTATGGGAAGAACATTCTGGATTATGATGATTAATGGTGCCGTGTTCTGAAATTTGAGTTGGACATAGCTGACAACGTGTGCGACTTTTAATTTTATATTTCACTTAACACTTTACCCAACGTAACGGCCAAAACCGGCCAGCGCTATTCACAAAATCGCCAATTAATTTTCATTATTTTTTTCATTTTCTGTCTCAAAAACATAGGTTATGACCCTTTTTTGGAACGAGCTCGCATGTCGTAACCTATGTTTTGAGACAAAAAATAAAAAACATTAGTTATTCAAGAATTTTCTTTGCAAGTGTCGTCTGCTTTTCATGTTAGGTAAAGGGTTAAAGTTAAAGCAGCGGCCACTCTCTCGTAAGGACACCAAGTGCAGGGGCCCCAAACGTTTGAAGAAATAAAAAAAATACTAAAAGATATTTTTCTCCTCAGATAGTTGGGTTCCCTTGGAGTTTGGGTAAGTTTAAAAGGGTATCTGAGCATTGTTCATTTATGGTACTCCATCTATTCCCTCTAGTAACACAGAAAACGTGCATACAAACGGCTCGTTGAATATTTACGCTATTTAATTTAAACATATTTTATTTCAAAATTAAAATGGTTTGGTAAGCAGGCTAACCCTATTTGAATACCTTACCTTTACACTGAAGAACTTACAAACAATAATGGTGCTTGAACAGGTGCATTGTGCGGAGCCAACTGTCTTCTGTGATTACTTAATGCATGGTGTGTTTGTGACTGTATAAACTTATTATTTCCTACCCCATGGGATGGAGATAGCCTGTACTCAAATCTCTTCGTTTCTTCAACGTACTTTTGGAAGGCCACAAAGTCTCTTTGATTAACTGTATTAGGCCATTCTGGATTACCGTGCAGAATATAATTGATATTGTTTGTTAGGTTCTCGATGTTTAGATGAAAAGAATGACGTTGGATACAAAAGTTAGGTCACGATGAGATGAAGTGAGTTGCATCCTCATAATCATTTCCACAAGAACATTTAGGGTCGTTTGTTAAGAAGCGTTCGAATTGATGAGCATTCAAGTCACTGCACCTCATTCTAAGTTTATTATGGAGTATTTGACCTCGTCTACAACCGGCATAGTAGTACTCTGGAACCATCCTGTCATCTCTTCGAAGGGAACTTTTCAGACTCTAAAGAATCACAGGATCTCACGTTAGCGCCCAGACAGTTCCACAGTTTCACGGCCGAAGGCAGAAATGAATCAGAAAAGAGTCACTGTATTTCACTCAAGTTATCTAAAGAACTTAAGTGGTAAGTTGTGATATCAGTAATCTGTCGGGGTACCAGAAGCGTAAGATACGACGAAATTACGTTATGGCTTGTGCCTCTAGGTTCACCACAAATTGTACGGAGAGCATCTAGTTGTAAGTTTTCCAGTAAGGTAGTTAGGTTTTCCGCACTGGTGTCCCAAATAACATCTACATAGTCAAAAAGCGGGATATAAAACTGGTATACAGAGTTTTCAAACGCAGATCGCGACAATCTGTATTTTAAACTCCGAAGACAATTTATCATGACTACTAGACTCTCTACCTGAGTATTCCAGGTACCAGAAATCTGGAAGTGTAGGCCCATGTATTTAAGGGTGTCAACTTCTTCTATTGGGTGATCTAACAAATATAGAGTGGGTTTGGGAGTTGGATTACTTTTTAGAGAGAAACACGGCGTAACTGTTTTTAACGGATTAAAGTTAACTTGCCATTTACTAGCCAATTCACCAATACTCTTCAAATCTTCGTTCATAATGTTTGCAGCTAAGTTTGCATCCTCAATAATTAAAAACAACGAAGTGTCGATTGCATATAATCTAATATTGGAATGAATGTTATTTACGATGTCGTTTATATAAATATTGAAGAGAAGGGGACCCAAAACCGAACCCTGAGGAACACCTGATGAAATCCAATTATTCTCTGATATTTCCCCGTTGATTACGACAACTTGTGAACGTTCACTTAGATAGCTTTTGAACCAAGACAGTAAATTTCCTCGTACCCCAATTCTGTCAAGTTTATGCAGAAGACTTGCATGCCAGACTCTGTCAAACGCTTTACTGATATCACAGAATATGAACCGGGCTTCTTTACCGTCGTCAAGTGCCGATTTAATGTAGAAGTCAAGAAACACCAACTGATACACTGTTCCATCCCCTAGTTTAAAACCTGACTGTAAATTTGTTAGAATATTATTTTCAATTAAAAGCGTATAGTCGCTATTAAAAACTATCTTTTCTATTGCTGAGACAACTGATCAGTGAGACGGGGAGATAATTTTTCTTTTGTTACGGGATGATTTCTTATGAACTGTCATAACATTTGCCCGTTTCCAAATATCAGGAAACTCTGAGGTTGTTAATGATAAGCTGAACAACCTACAAAGGGAGACGACAGTTTGGTGTGCAGATTGCTTCAAATTAAAATATTAATAATAAGTCTTTCAACCTCCGAAGCGGTTGTTTCTACATTAGCAATAAAATGCTCGTTAAACTCTATGTCTGGCAGTTCCTTATCAACAACCGTATTACACTGGATGATAAAGTAGTTATTCAGAAGTTGTGCAATTTTTGTCGCTGAACATTCACGTAAAACAGGCAAAACTTTGGTGTATATGGATTTGGCGAGTTTCATACCTGAAAATAAATTTTTTCTCCCACCATGCTCAACCCTGTGGGTCCGGGCCCCTATCTTCCTCAACTCTATGGGGGGAGGGGGGATACCCCTCAGCCGCCACTGAGTTAAAGTATTCCAGGGGCTATAATTGTGCACTGGTACCCGCCGTATCCTGCTAAGAGGTTGAGGAACTATCAGAAGGTTTTATAATAAACAAACAGACATCAGCAGAGAAAAAGGTTAAAGAACAAACGATAACGTAGATACGGACTGGGGTGGGCGTTTTCGACGGCCCTACGCCAGATATTTTCGACTCGTCGGAAAACATTTGAGGAATTTTGTTGGTAAAATTTTGCAAATTGATAGGACAGGTATTGATGTTTTCGCTAAAACATATGTTTTTAGACTGAATTTTCGATAACTAACCCATTTTCAGTCCAAAACCAATTTATATTTTGCTGCTCAATCTGATATCTGTCTAAAAATTTATTGGTCCTGGCAAAAAGTGTTTGGCCCCACACACCCCACTCTACGAGCAAAAAAAACATTTACGCCACAGGTGAAAAGTTGTCTTCAAGACACACAGGCCTTTATAGCTATATATTCACATAGTGGAGGGGTTTGGTCCATGTCTGCCCGACCATCAATTGTATTTATAATCGCAGAAGACAACCGATAGAGTTACATCCCTTGGGTCGCTAAGGAAACGAGTAAACAGTATTTTGTTGACATATCGTCCCTTGAGTTCCAATGTGTTCTATGTGCCCACTGGGCACATAGAACACACTGGTATTCAGAGGACGAATCATTTGCTCTTATTTTATTTTTATGATTGAATTGTCGGAAATCTGATGATATTTGTGACTATTTTCGGGATTTTTTGTTCGATTTTTATTTCGAGGCGAGCAAAAGCGGAAAGCTTTCGTTTAAACCATATACCCCCGATGTTTCGGGTGAACTTATACCCTGGATGTTGCGCGCACTCATATACCTTGGATGTTGGGTGCATCCTTTGCCATGGCTATTTGTCCAAGGCATTCCGACCAATCAAAAGACCTTATTTATCGGGATATAGGGACAAACGTACTTATATGCTTCTTGATGGGCTATTTATGCAAAAACTTTACATTTATCGTATTTAACCACAGCAGTGCCGCAGTAAAAGCCAAGGTTTGGTTCTTTGCCGTGGCTAATTTCTGGGGCTGGTCAGTCAGACTGACATATTACCAAATATTACCAAATTAGCAACCACCCGTGGCGGTGCCAGAAAATATTTCAGGCGGGGCAAGTAGGGGACAGTTTCCCCATCAAGGGGCAAGTCTGCCAGTGGCCTTTTCGGATCATAGCATTATAGCATCGCATTCAGATTTCTCCGATGTCAGAATGATGCAATGAGCAATCATCGAATGAACCCTTCCGGTGTCTTTTGGGGTAAATCTCCATTTTTTCTGGATGTTGAAAATGAAGAAGGGCGAGTACAATCACACAACTTTCACATGAAGATCTGTCTGAAGGTGCGAAGCACAGCAGGGATCCGAGATGGCTCAGTGGGCTGGGGGAGTTTCTATTACAGCAACAGAAATGTGTTCTCAATTCTCTTGTATTGCATTCTGGATAACTGGTTAATGGTCCTGTTTTAGCGATATTTAACAAGCTGTCAAGTCTTCCTCTAGTATATGGCATGGCCATCCTAGCCGCATTTGGGGGGAGGGAGTGACAGGTCCCCTACCAATAACGCCTAGGGTGTCATGCTGTATATTCCATTCTGTAGTATAAACCAACCACTGGAAAAGAATTTGTTGAATGAAACAAAGAGTTGTGCAGTATGTGAGGTTGGGTGTGGATGGGTGTGTGTGTGGTGGATGTGGGCGTCAAAGTCTATGCTTCGGGGGCAAATGCCCCCTATGCCCCCACTGGCAACCACCTGTGACAGTTTTATGCCAGTGCGGAAGTTTCTGGATGTCTTAAAACATGCCCATTATCGGGCAATAGTATTCCGCCTACAACTGTCAGACGAGACAAACACCCCCACTTCACCTCATTTCAACTAATTTCACCTCATCTCTCACCCCCCCCCCCCACCTCCACCCTCGCCCCATGGATTTACGTCCCTGGTCGTCCGCGCAAAATTTTGTCTTTGAACGTTCATCGAATTACGTTTTTTGTCCATAGAAACAGTGTCAACTTTCACCCGGCTCAGTCGCAGGCACTCGACGTATCAACAGAATTTAATATATTCACTTAAATATATATTGTAACATATATAAGATATTTTACTGACTGTATTAAATTCTGCTAATACGACGAGTGCTTGTGGGCTCATTTACTTTTAACGACCCCCCCCCCCCCCCCCCCCCCCCCCCCCCCCATTTTCCTCATTCCCGTCACCTCGATCTTTCTGTGCTTCTCGAGGGCCTGAAAGAGGGAGAAAGTTATTGATTACGAGTAAATGAGAGATCCTCTCAGCCAGCTATTTGCAACATATTGTAATAGTTTATGCAAAAACACTGTAGTTTTTAGGGATACAAATATTCGTATAGGTAAACGAAATGATACACTAACGAGAAAGTAATTATCAGTGTGTCATCAATACGGAAAGGAATGGTTTGACAGGTCATTAACATCCTTAGTTCAAAGAGTACAAAACTTACAGTAATTGGTGATGTACTCCATTCTGTTCATATTCGTGCACATTCTTCGATAATCAGAAGAATAAAGATCAGGCACAAAGCTAGGGGTGGGGGGGGGGGGGGGGGGTGGGGGGGCGGTTCGTCCCTCCCTATCACCATATCTGTCGGAAACTTATGTTGCCCGTCGGGAAAATTGCTAATCGCAAATATGTTCTCTGAATGCCGCTAATTTGAAATAAAAGTTGACCATTTTAACCTTTTATAAATGTACACATTTTTTATTTTTTTTTTATTTTTTAAAACTATTTCCATAAAACCATATCATGTGATCCCTCATTGGGGCTAACCCTCCCCCGACCATGTCTGTTAAATAATTGTGTTGTCCGTCGGGAAATTGCTAGCCTCAAATTTTTCTCGGAAAGCCGCTAATTTGAAATAAAAGGGTTTTTTTTTCATTTTTTTACAAATATTTCCACAAAACCATACCACGTGATCCCTCATTGGAACGATCTCGATGAGCTCGTTCCAAGGAGTGGTCACATGATAAGGTTTTGTGGATTTTTATGAATATTTTTTTCAATTGCTTGACTTGTAAATTATGCGTAACCATGCGTCGATTCGTTTGGGCAAAGTGTAAAAGAAGAATATTGAGTTAGGTTTCAAGTTAGTATTTATTTATTTATTTATTTATTTATTAAGGTTTAACGACACTTTACCAGCCAAGGTCACAAGGTCATATCGTGACGGTGACAGTTTTACGCCCGGGTGGAGGAAGCCGGAGTACCCGGAGAGAACCACCGAGCAACGACGCGCAGCTGCCAGCTCCCCAACACCGTAACTCCGCACTGCAACACAGGCAGGGTTAGAATGGTTGAAGACATGCGCACCATCGACGTGCAGTACGCCTTAATACACGGCGTCATCGTGCCCCCATGTGGACAATCGGGGTTAAGTGCCTTGCCCAAGGACACAACGTGGGAGTCCGAATTGATCGCTCAGACGGTCACCCATCCAAGGACAAACCGGGCTCGACGTTGCTTAATTCGGTGATCTGACAAGAACCGGTTACCACAATGCCACCGTGCCCCTTGTTTCAAGTTAGTACCGATGGTCAACGTTCCGGGAACACTGTCGGAAAAGTTTACCTCGCACCTTATCATGCTTGGAAATTTTTAGATCCTGGATTCGGACCTGATAAGAATTATTTGAAAATCAAAACCACCTGAACCCCACCCGGGGGTGCATGGTGTAAATATTTTTCTTAGGGTTAGGATTGGGGTTGGGGTGGTAAGGGTGGGAGAGGAAGGAAGAGACTACATTTTTTCCCTAAAAGTATCCAGAAATTACCCCCGATGTAGAATGGTTGTCGAAAGCAGACTGCGATTCGCCCGACAGTAGAATCATTAATTCTACCAGTAGAAACTGGAATTACAACTTCTACCGACAGAAACGGCACTGTAAAACATTGGCGTTTACGTTAGAGGCACTGACAATCAATACAATACAATACAATACAATACAATACAATACAATACAATATTTTATTCACAATATGCATGTACATATAGTGTAGTTACAAATATAAATGTATTTAGATGTTTTCCAAAAAAAAAAGAATATTGTGTAACTAGAACAGTGACAAGTTGTAAAAAAACATGCATATTGTTTAATTGCCGTCACATCTACCGTATATTTTACTGTAATGTCTGTTACTGAATAAAATTTCATAAAAAATGAAATTCATTTCATTATGGATTGCCCCGCATATTCATCTTTGAGGGGGGTGGGGGGGGATTGTTTACTTTGATTAGGAATGTAAATACAAACTTTCCAGAGATGGATGGACAAACAGCAATACCATCTTACCGTGCATCATAATTAGCCCGGCACATGTAGGGTCATCTACAACTTCATCTGTCAATTCTTCCAATTAAGAGCGTCCAAGCTGACAAAGTAATGTTATAATATTTTTTTAATATTGACCTATGTTGCGTGTATTACGCAAGAATGTTATATTTAACTCCGTGTTAAATATGTTATACCTATATTGTCTTGTTTTGTTTTTCATTTTGCGATCTGCCCCACAGGAGGTGTTAATCCTTTACCTAACCTGAAAAGCAGACGACACATGCAAAAATAATTCTTGAATAACTAATTTTTTTTCATTTTTTTTTTTTTTTTTTTTTTTTTTCGACGAGCTCGTTCCAACGAGGGGTCATAACCTATGTTTTTGAGACAAAAAATGAAAAAAATAATGAAAATTAATTGCCAATTTTTGAGAATCGCGCTGGCCGGTTTTGGCCGTTACGTTAGGTAAAGGGTTAATTGCAATAAAATACTATTACTATTGATATGTAAACTAATATGAGGTGTGCTTATATACAGTGGCGCCAGCTGGTGGCGCAGACGTTTTTTAAACGCATTCAGCTTTTCAATTCCTGCTTTAGCAAAATGGCATCGTCCATGACGAAAAGGTTCCCCGTTTTAAGGTAGACTATTGTATATAAATTAATATATTTTATCTGCAGCCATATGGCTGCAAGTTAAAGATATTAGTTGGTCTGTTCTGTTTTACAAACCAACAGAATTCTCATGTAATGAGGTGAACCAGGTATTATTATTTCCTCCGTTATTTTTCAAGATCGAACAAAAAAGATCAGCATTGCCAAAGGTAGATAAATTGTGTATTTTCACATAAATATTTTACGCAAGAAGTTCCGGGCAACTGGATTGCCAGCATTGTCCACCGTATTATTAACTTTATTTTTGACAGTACAGAATAAGCTGGAAGTCCAACCTCTGCTGGCATAAATAGAGGATATCTACGCTGTTTTGGTGAATATTGGGAATTATCTCATTCATGTGGACCTGAAGCATTATTTTTCACTCGCGCTCTTGCGCGAGTGAAAAATAATACTTTCAGGACCACGCGAACGAAATAATTCCCGATATTCACTAAAACAGCGTAGATTTTCTTTTTATTATATGCTACGTGACATTTTACTGCGCAATATTTAGCCCAATTTGACTGCAAACAGTTTCAAGACAATAACAAAAAGCTGCCGATCGTTCCTTCAAAGCGACGTTCAAGGCGACATCATGCGCCGAAGCGTAACGTGATTTAGGAAGCTACCGAAAGCGCTCGTGAAAAATGAAACTTCAGGTCCACACTCATAATTCCAGATACTGACTAAAATAGAGTAGATGTTCTTTTTTATTATATGCTACGAGACATTTTATTGCACAATATTCAGCCCAATTTGACCCCAAATGCGTACGTTTCAAAACAATAACAAAGATCAGCTGATCGTTCCTTCAAGGCGACGTGATGCGGCGTAGCGTGACGTCATTTAAGAAGCTACTGATGGATATTCCTCGATATCCATCGAGTCGATGGATGTCGATAAATATATTTTAGATAATTTGCGATGATTCACAGGCTAGCATATAATAAAATGGAATTCCAGTTTATTACCGGAAGAAACTGGCGCTACCTATAATTCAGAATTTTAATGTAAGCTACCACTAGTAAACTGGAATTCTATTCTTTACTGCAAGAAAAAGTTGGAATCATTTATTTCAGAAAGGTAGATAAAGATAGATTCCAAAGGTAGATAAATACGGTATCTTCACCATAATAGTTTACGCTAGAAGTATCAGCAATCGGATTGCCAGGATCTTTATTGTATTTTAACCCTTTATTCAACGTAACGGCCAAAACCGGCCAACGCTATTTACAAAAAGCATCATACAATTTTCGTTATTTTTTTCATTTTTGTCTCCAAAACATAGCTTATGACCCCTCATTGGAACGAGCTCATTGAGCTCGTTCCAATGAGGGGTCCATAAACTATGTTTTGGAGACAAAAAATTGAATTTTATAGTTATTCGAGAATTTTGTTTGCAAGTGTCGTCTGCATCTCGTGTTAGGTAAAGGGTTAACGGTAATTTGTTATAGTAAAGGGTTAACGGTAATTTGTTATAGTATACAGTTGAAGTTCTATTCTCTATTAGTAAAAGGTGGAATCGTTTATTTCAGAAAAATAAGGTACGGGAGGAAAGGGAAAATATGATGAAAACAACAACAAAATTTCTCCAAAAATTATAAATTTTCCTCTATGCATGTGGGGAAAAATTTTGAAACTAAAATATGTTTGTGGCATTGTTTAGTTTCTTCTTACTTTTAGTTTCTCAATCCAGGACATAAATTATTTCAAATAATATATAAAAACAGTTTCCATTAATACTATGGAGTCCAGAAATTACAAAATGAGGTTTAAAATAAAAGTTGGAATTTCAATGTCAACTTCTACCTTTAGAGAAAACGGAATTACAACTTCTGCCAGTCAAGACTGTGAATCTGATATTCTACTGGTAGAAGCCTGGAATTCAACTGAGAGTATTTGCAATTCCGCCTTCTGGTAGAATACCGAATTCCAGATTCTACCTCGCCCAATTACGTGAGACTGAAACCAGTATGTAATTAAATACATTCATTGCATGGGTGACTTGTTATGCGGGTTTTGGCTTTCTTCCATGCGCATAGCCGGGTGTCTCCATCGGGGGTGTGGAGGATGGAAACTTGGATCTTTTAGAGAATCTCAGCATTTTTACGTCAACCCACGAACATCGAATTCTTGAGTTGGGAAAAGGTATTGCGTGAATCCCTGGAGATTTTTTTTTTAAATATGCCCCATATGGCAGCTGCATATGGCTCTATTTTGATCATTTTACGGCTCGGAGCGTGACAGTTTCGCCAAGTGGAGTATATCATCTGCAATTTCAATAGTTCACACAATATTAAGATCGTAGAATTTAAGGGGTGGGGGAGAACCCGCACCTCTGTCTACCGCCCGACTTTCACCAAGACCTGGCAACACACAGTTTGCCACATTTTTAATTTTCATCGCGCAAAACATGAAACAAATCATATTGTGTAAATTTATTTTGATCTACGGAGACGACTTACTCAAGCTTAACCATTTGAACCCGATCGACCACTTTTCCGGCCTGGAACACGATACGCCATGACGTCATTAAATAGGGTGGCTGTTCAGTAAATGAGTGGGGAAGACCAATCAATATATTTTCAAATTGCAGCCATTGAACTGGCATGGAAGATACCACCAGAGTTCAAAGGGTTAACCCTTTACCTAACATGAAAAGCAGACGACACTTGCAAAAAAAATTCTTGAATAACTATTTTTTTTCATTTTTTGTCTCAAAAACATAGGTTATGACCCCTCATTGGAACGAGCTCGACGAGCTCGTTCCAATGAGGGGTCATAACCTATGTTTTTGAGACAAAAAATGAAAAAATAATTAAAATTAATAGGCGATTTTTGAGAATAGCGCTGGCCGGTTTTGGCCGTTACGTTGGATAAAGGGTTAAAGCTTTCCGTCGAATCCCTCCCTTATTATGTTTCTAGCTTGTCTATTGTTGTGTTGCGTGCTGTGTATCTTGCGGTACTGTGTTCCTTCTTTCGTTTCCAATGTTTTGTATACATGTAACTTAATAGTCTTTTCTCTCGATAAATACTGTTTAAAACTAAATTAGCATTAATATGGACAAATAAAAGACCAACCTGACGAATGTACCCGAAACAACTGCTCTGTTTGTAAATTAACAAACAAAACAGCACTTTGGCTTATTGAGTACCACTATCGGGGCTTTCAAAAAAAAGTTACGGTACCAGAACAAAAGCCAATATTTTCCTTGCTCATGTTTCATATTCAGGCAAGCGTAAATTTATTTATTGGTGTTTAAGGTCACATATTTATGCACAATGGCTAATCGTGACCGCGACAGTTTTACGGGTGGAGGAAGCCGGAGTACCCGGAGAGAACCACCGAGCATCGACGAGCAACTGTCAGCTCCTCAACATTCTAACTCTGTTCAAGCTCCGCTCAAGCAGGGTTACAGCGGTTGAAGACATGTGCACCATCGACGTGCAGTACGCCTTAGTACACGGCGTCATCGTACCCCCATGTAGGCAACCGGGATAAAGTGCCTTACTCAAGGACACAACGCGGGTCGTCCCGGTCGGGGATCGAACTTGGGACCTCTAGCATAGAAGCCCAACAGTCTACCACTGAGCCACCGTGCTCCCCAGGCAAGCATAAATAAAAGTTTGCTCATATAAACTTGTTTTATTACAAATTATTGGAGAGTGCCTATAGGCACTCTCCAATAATTTGTAATAAAATAAATTTTGATGAACAATTTCAGACCACCAAATATAATCTAGTCTTCGACCAGTTAAGAGTACCAAAACAAAGCATCTTTTAATGGCAAAATCACCTGCCATCTAAAAGACGCAATTGACCCGCGATAACATGCAACCGCTGCCTCAGACAATACGTTGGTGTCCCATCTCGTTTTCGCCACAAGCTCGCCGATACGATCGTTGAGTGGTTCTCCGCATCATGACGCATGGCTGAAATGTGGCGCCCCCTCAAACTCAGAATCCTGGGTCGGCCATTGCTACATCATTGTTGGCTGCCTATTCAGGCTGCCAACAATGATCTAAACACACTGTTAACATAAGTACATCCTATAGTACAGTTCTCCAGGAAGAATATACACTTGGGGGCATATTTTCATAGCAGTATAAAAAGCAGCAGTTTATGGCTGCGGGGAGTTTAAAGGGTAAATAGCGGAAGAGAGAGATATTCAATAGAACTGCATTGAGATAGGGGGATTTTTCTTGACACATTCTTTTATGAGGAATTTTAAGTTGGTATGTCTAATAATATGAAGATACTATTTCTGGTGTTTACGGGTTAGTGGAACGCGCGCGATCTCAACTGGGGTCGTAAGGTACATCTTAACACACTGACAGATTTCTTACAACTGAGAAGTTTTGTAACTGATCCGTGACCGTGATAATAGTCATTTTCATCCGACTTCAATTCTGGGACAAAGAATTGACACTTATGTTGCAAAGTGGATAATCGAACCAGGCGCATAGTCCGGATTCTATAACTGGTGGTGCCCTAGCCAGTTTTGAGGGAGGGAGGGGCGAGGTGGGGATCAAAGGAGATATTTGAAACAGGGGCTTGAAACGGGGGCGACGGAAGCTCGATAAATGTGGAGAGACACAGATGTACAATTCTACCATGGTTCGACCCAATGTGAGAAAGGTTACAATCGTATATAGGTAAATAGTCTCTCGTTCAGATGAATATGCCGCTGTGCATTCACCGTCCTGTCCGTTTCTTCTACTTCAACCATCTTCCAACCCGAAGGCCGGCCTTCGGGTTGGAAGATAGTTGAAGTAGAAGAAACGGACCGAAGCGATCGATAGTGGATTCTTTGGCTAAATATTGTTTGGATTTGCAAATAATGTTACAGGAATGCCCTATATTGACACGTTTTCATGCGCCCATTTTAACTCATTGTGTAACTGCGAAACATATCTGTGGAAAACAGTGGAAGGGCACGTGCCCCTTTACCCCCCCCCCCCCCCCCCTGGCTCCGCAACCTCTGAATTTGGAAAAGACGTTGTGTGGGGTTTCGGGTCGGGGCCTCCCCTACTCCTAACTAGGACCCCCCGGTCGTTGCTCCTCCTCCCACTTCCATGAAGGGAAATGTGAGCAGCGACCTGAGGGAGCAACAACAGGAGGGAACAACAGCCGGGGGGGGTCCTAATTGGGACATCCTCCCCCCACACCCGAATTTTTTTGCACAATTTAGTGTTCTACGAGCGAATCTGTAGTGTATGTGGCCCCTATATTGGCGACCATTTTGAGGCTGTATGTTGGGTGAAACTTGATTTGGGCCAATGTTTTTGGGGCAAATTTGCCCCCCCCCCCCCCCCCCCCCACGCCACGGAATCGACCAAAGAACACATGGAGTGAGGATTTTGTTATTTGCTATAGTAATTAAGGATTCATCCAAATTTTATTTTTCTGTGTGGCACGAGTCTCCACAGATATGTACATGAGGGGGCTTTTGGATCCTCCTGTATTTTGGCATCAATAATTGTTTTCTACCAACATGCTATATTTCAAATTAACTAAGCTTTTTACAGTTTTACGAGATATTACCTGTCGAAATTCAGCTCACCTGGTGTAATAAAATTAGACCAAATGCTTTCTTGTCCTGTCGATAACCGGTCCAATTATTTATCCAACATGAATAGGGGTCTGAATAGTGTTAATTGGCTTTGCCGCTTATCATTTACAAAGTGTGTGCTAAACACGCCAGTAGGCCCCTATCTATATTGCGAGAAGGGTGCAGGGCTCGAGGGGGGAGGGGAGTATTCTTATGATGCAGGCATGTCCCAAGATCGAAATCTTGGGGAAATCTAGAGATGATGTCCCTCTAATGTTGGTGTGACTGGGGGGGGGGGGGGGGGGGGGGACTTCTCTGGCGGAGGCCCCCAACCTAACACCCCCCCTCCCCCGCGAGAATCTTTTGACAAATAAGCACTAAATTGCACGATTAGGAGAAGACATTTTGAGGCTACAAAGAATTCCAAGCGTGGTATGGCATCCATAATTTCATTAGTTGATGTCCCACGCAGATCGCAGAATTCTCAGTGGGGTTGGGGGAGGGGCATGGTTCCTCCCACCCCCGGCGACGCCACTGGTGGTGAATATTTACTTAACCACATTATGTGAATTTTCTAACTGAATATTTTTTTCATATAATTTCTGATAAGGAATATATTCCAAGCATTAGCTATCTTTCCAACTGAAACGGCCAACATTTAACACATCAAAAAGAGGCGCGGAGCTCTAAAAAAAACGTTTTCGTTAATACTTCACCCATAGCATGTCAGCCCAAAATGGCAAATACTACTAGCTAAAATCATAGGTGGGCTGGCCGTATGGTCCACCAGGAACCCCCCCCCCCCCCCCATTGCGTTCTCGCCCCTGGGACCCCCCAAAATTAATGCAGCCCAACACCTGTTGGTATGCGAAATTTTGTGAAAATTACCAAACGTTGAACTGGATCTGAATGCACATACTGCTGGCATATCGAAATGTCCCCTTTGTGGACTGCCATTGGCAGTCCACACAGAGGACATTTCAATATACCAGCAGGGGGCGCGGTGGCTCAGATGGTAGAGGTGCGGCTGCAAGCCGAGAGGTCCTCGGTTCGAATCCCACCTGTGGCACCCGCGTTGTGTGCTTGGGCAAGGACACTTCACCCCCATTGCCCACGTGGGGGCACGGTGACGTTGTGTTCTAAGGCGTACTGCACGTCAATGGTGCACCTGTCTTCAACCAATGCTAACCCTGCTTGTGTGGAGTTGTTATGTTGGGGAGCTGACAATTGTTCGCCGTTGCTCGGTGGTTCCTCTCTCCGGGTACTCCGGCTTCCTCCACCCGTAAAAACTGTCACGGTCATGGTTAGCCATTGTGCAGAAAAATGTGACCTTAAAACACCAATAAATAAATAAATATACCAGCAGTCTAGCCTGCCATTGATCGCTCAGATGAAAGGAAACAGCGTTCATTCCATTTCAAAAATCTAAATTTTCTTCGAGTGGGCTGAACTATGGTCTTCCCGATGGGTCCTCCCCACCACCCTCGGTAAAAACCATTTTTGTCGAATGTTCGATGAAGTTGATACAAAATGCCATCGCAATGTCCTCTATGTGGACTTGCCATTGACCGCTTTGATGCAAGGAAGCCGCGTTCATTCATTTCGCAAAATCAAAACTTTCTCCTGGTCTGGGGGGCCCCTAAGTGCATTCCCTTGTAACTTTTCTTGGTCCAATACGCTCTTGACTAAAATCGCCATTCGGTTTTTACTACGGTACTTTTTTTTCAACCATATTCTCAAAAAACCGAGCTTATGACCCCTCAGTGGAACGATCTCAACGAGCTTGATCCAATGGTAGACCATAAGCTATGTTCTTTAGGCAAAAAATTAAACTTTTAAGTTTCTTCGAGGAATTATTTTTTTAAGCGTCGTTTGTTATTTTCGTATTAAAAGGTTAAATTTCTTACCTGTTAAAATTCCGTTCTCGTTGGTATGTGAAATAAATAGATGAACTCTTAAACGTGAAGTGTTGGCACGATAATGGCACATTCTATTCTGTTCAGCGTGTCTTTCTTGTTAAATGAATTGTGTTGGTATACCATAGTATTTTCTCAAAATGCTCAAGTACAACCACAGGACCCAGTGCTATAAAACTTTAACAACTGTATTTTATAGAACTGGATTTTCTAGTTATGACTTTAAATGGGTTGAAATGAACCATTAGCATTTTCAAAGATATGGCAATTTGCCAACTGGCAAATTGCCATATCTTTTAAAATGCTAATGATTGAGTTTAGTTAGTTATATTAATATTCAGAAAATACAATTCTAGAAAATACAATTGTAAAAGTTTTTTTTGTATTGCCCTGCATTGGTTTCAGGGTTGTTTGGTACTATACAATAGTGTGCCATGGTTCTTTTTATTGGGGGATGTTCGATTCAGTTACTGAAATGGAACAACTGAGAAGACGACACATCGGTGATGGTTTTCTAAGTTAAAAAGCCGTTTTTTAAAGATATTTTCCGATTAACCTATATAAACATATTCTTGTTGTTGAACCTTTTTTTTAAATAGAAAGGACTTTTTGACAAGTTCATATTATAATTATATGAACTCGAATTTATTTTCAGTATTTTTTCATGCTGATTTCAGTATTTTTAACCTTGTGACGGATTTGTATCAAGGAAGAAAGACTTCTTGTTGAATCGGGGGGGGGGGGGGACGCGTGAACATAGATGGAAATTTTTATTTTGCAGACTTTTTGGATTCCCCAACCCTATCCAGCATATTTTTTCCATGACATTTTAGGGATCCACTGCCTTCAGAGGCTTCTCATACATTTTATATACAACAATTCGGTACCTTGTAAATGAAGCTCATTTATTTCCTTTTCCTTGAAATCTTTGATTTTAAATGAAATTTTAAAAAAAATTTCGTAATGTTATCCTTGATATGCACTTCGAACAGTCAAGTTTCTGTAAATCATGGCATATGCAGGCATATGTGAGCACTGTGCTTGTTGTGCCCATAATTAATTTACTACTGCTTATTACCGTAACCATATATATGTTGCAAATATTGGTTGAGTA